>JAJKFI010000020.1:3754838-3824229 GCA_029204185.1 Lerista edwardsae
CCCGCCCAGCATTCCACTTCTTCATTTGCAGATCCCACTACTGAATAGAACTGCCCCTGAATATGTTTCTCCTAGGGTAGTTAGCGGTGAGAACCACAAGTTTTTACTTAGGAGCAGAATTTTGGGTTCAGCCATTACATTCCAAATAGCCTAGGGATTATGTATCATTAGAGATGGGGAAAACTGGTGACAACAAAATAAAAACACATAAAACCCCTTTCTGCAAGTCTACTAATTTTTGTAAAAAAAAAACACCTAAAATCTGCAAAAAATACAACCATTTTATTTTTTTACTTGGGGGTGCCTAGTACAATTTTAAAGTGATTATAATTATCATGTCAGTTTTTAATAAAAATGTGTAACACTGCTTTCTGCACTTCCACCTTTGGAAAACACACAAAATAAAATAAAACCATTTCCTCCCACCTCTACTCATATCAATTAATGCCACTTGCAGACCTGGGAGAAGCTGATATGCACATTGTCATTTGACAGTATGTCTTGATGGCACAAGATGTGAGCTGAGGGTGACCATTGCTCAGGGTCTTTCTCTTGTGCTTGCAGAGTCCCTGCCACCTGGTGAGACGATCAGTGTAGTGATGGGCATAGACTTTTGTGACTCGACCCAGGCAGCCAGTTTCCAGTTGTGGTGAGTACCTGTCATCCCCCATTTTGTGCAAAGCCCAGAGTTCCGGCATTGTAAGCTCCAGTGGAGAAGGCACACAGGCCAGAACATCTCCATAAAATCAACGGCTTTGCCCAGTTGTGCTGCTCCCTAAGAGATAAAACCAAGTTGCCCATTGACCAAGGTCTGCATACAGCTCACTTCACCTGTTCTGTGTTTCTCTCTCTCTCCAGCACACACACCCGTCAGTTCTACGTATCCATCCAGCCCCCAGTGGGGGAACTAATGGCTCCTGTGTTCATGAGCGAGAATGAGTTCAAGAAGGAGCAAGGTGAGTGCTTGGGGAAGCGTCCTGCCACCCCTTTGTCCCATTCCCACCATCGTATAGGGAGACAGTGTCACCTTTTGATAGCCAGCGCCAAAGCCAAGACTTGGTACGGAACACAGGACTTCAGAGGCCGCTCCGTTGTTGCTAGAGGCAGACGCCAACACTGTCGGCGAATAAAAGCGAAACTGATTGGACAGAACCACTCTGACCCACCCAGCTTCCCCCATCACATCAATCCTGGATGAAGGCTTATTCTGGCCACCTCCAAAACCACCAGTGACCTGAAGAACACCTAGAAAGGGTAGCAACTGTGTTCCCTTCCCTGTTCAGGCTCTGTCCCTGCCACGTTGTTGGTTTGCATCCAGCTGCTGAAGCTCTTCTGCAGGAATGGTGTGGCCTTTCCTGCTGGCGTTGGTGCTCCATCAACCCCATAGCTTGCCCCACTCCAGTCTCTGTCGATTTCCCCCTAGTGTCACCTGAAACAGCCTAGCAAGAGAAAGAGGAGAGAGATCCCATGAGGAGGCCATTCTCCCCCCCCCAACAAGAACCCACCTTCTCTCCCACCCAGGCTGGCCATGGCTGTGGGGAGAGCACCTCTGGGCTGTGCCGGCAGCTGACGCTAACTCTGTGTTTTGTTCTCCTTCGCTGCCTTGTGCGTTCTCGCTTTTCTTCCCTTTAGAGCAACTGTTAAAGATGGGTGTGGGTAAGTGCCGGCACATGTAGCTACTTCCTGCGGATGATGCAGCTGTCTGCTCTTCCTAGCCGTAGTGCTAGTGCTGCTTCCACTGGGTGGTGTCTCTCGTCCTTTAGCCCTAGTAATAGCACTGCTTCTACCCTGGGGACTCTCCCCCTCCTAGCTCCAGAGCCCTCCCCCAGCACTGCTTTTACTACAGCCACACACCTCCCTTTGTCTCCTTTCTTCTCTAGCACTAGAGCTGCTTCCTTCCCCTGCCCTGGACACGCCTTGTTCCTCCTGCTTCTCTCTTGATCCTTTCCCCCTTGCTTTCCCCATCCGCAGACTACTAGCCTCCTAGGCTGTTATTCCATTTTGCTGAAGGGAGCAGATAAGGAAGGATTCAGAAAGATACAATAAGTTAGACCTCGGTATCCATGGGGGATCTGTTTCCGGACCCCCCCCCCACAGATACTGAATCTGCAGATATTGAGATCTGCATGGAGCCCTCTGAGGGCCACGGAAAGTGCCTTCTGGTAGTGTTTGGTGTTCTGTGGCCTGCAGAGGCCTCCGTGGGCATCAGAAAGCTCCTTCCATTTTGACAAGCAAACCAGAAGTGGCTTTCCCCTGCTATCCGCAGCATCCGCAGTGGGTCTCATCTGCAGATGCCAGATCTGCGGTTACTTCAGCTGCGCTGTATTTTAAGGTTCGCAGTACAACAAAGAATAGCCTGGGAATGGGGCTATAAGAAGAGACTTCCAAACAGCTACTTTTCTAATTGCAGTGGTGAGCAAGAATTTCCTGAGCTCTTCTTTCCTTTTATTTATTGTAGTCATAGGAGCATAGGAAGCTTCCTTGTACAGAGTCAGACCAATGGCCTAGCTCAGTATTGTCAATTTCTACTGGCAGCAAATCTCCTCAGTCTTGGGCTGGAATCTTTCTCTGTCCTACCTGGGAACTGAACCCACAACCTTTTGCATGCAAGGCATGTGTTTTACCACTGAGCTATGCTCCTTCCTAAACATGCCACTAGCTACTACTATCCGCACACATCCTGGAGATTGCTCAATTTAACAACATTACTTCTTCACCTTGCGAAGGCAAAAAAATATCAAGGAACTGTTTCAGACAGAATTGGCAACCTTACCAGCAGCTTGTATTTATTTGCTTTGTGAGGAAAGCTCCTGTTGATGCCAAGACCTTGAGTTGGCCTTTAATGTCTGAGATGAGGGGTTATAACATAGCTGTCACTTGCAGGAGGTAGCTTTGCATACAACAATTTGGATGGTCCCTTTTTAGGTCTCTTGTCTCTATTATTGCAGTGCTGAGAATATGTCTTCTGGCATGGGTGTCTGGGCATCGCTGCAAGAAAGGAAAGGCCTTTGGAGCACCCCCAGAAACTGGAAGGGGGCAAATGGTCAAGCATGAATCCTGGAACAGACTTAGGGCGCAGTCCTAACCAACTTTCCAGCACTGACATAGCTGTTCCAATGGGGCATGTGCTGCATCCTGCAGTGGAGTAGTGGATACGGAGGCCTCCTCAAGGGAAGGGAATGTTTGTGCCCTTACCTTGCATTGCTGGAAAGTTGGTTAGGACTGTGCCCTTAATGGGCTGCTGCTGTGCTGTGCCTTGGCAGCTGCAGAATTACTTTCCCTTGGGAATTGCATCACCTAGCTAGGCAGCAAGGGAGTTGTAAAGGACCTTTTTCTCTGTTGAGAAAATCCTGTATCTTATCTCTGAAGATACTTTTTTTAGACTTATCTTCCTATTGCAGGTTAGAGCGTTATAAAGTTCTCTTGGAGGAACCTTGGAGGAAGTTCTCCATGCACGAATTGCATTTGGGGGGGCGGCAGTTAGAGTGTTGCATATTGATATTGCAGGGAAGCCAGCAGGGCTGGCGATGAAGCCAACTGAGACAATCCCCCCCCCAGGTGTGCAATTGGCAGGAGGTGCCCATCATCACTGGAGGAAAAGGAGGAGCAGCAACAGTTGTTGCGCTGCTGGGTAAAGATACAGCATTTGGCGCAACTATGGTTTGTGCATTGATGAATAAGCCTTGATGGAAGCCTCTCTCCTCCATGCCAAAGTGGACAGGTTCTTTAGGGAAAGGCTGGATTAGACCAGTTGGGAAGGGGGCTGGGCAACAGAGCTTGGCATGCAGCGTGACCAAGAGCAGAGCAACTGATGGGCAGGCTTAGCTGTATTTGGCGTAGAAACTTAGGGGAGGACCCAGATGCTTACAGCTTCTTTCTTGTTGTTTTAAATCTCTGCCAGCCTCTGCAGCCAAGTACCTTGCATGATGCTTCCAAGCTGCTAGAGAGGCCAGCAGGTTGGGAGAGTTAAAACAGATAAAAGGAAATACTTTTTTACCCAGAGGGTAATTTAAGCTATGGAACTCCTTGCCACTGGAGGTGGTGATGGCATCTGGCCAAGATGCCTTTAAAAGGGACTGGACAGATTTCTGGAAGAAAAGTCCATCGTGGGCTATAGGCAACCTCCTTGCACACCTAATAGTAGGCTACTTCAGAATGCCAGGTGCAAGGGAGTGGCCACAGAATGCAAGCATCTTGTTGTCTCGTGTGCTCCCTGAGGCACCTGGTGGGCCGCTGTGAGATACAGGAAGCTGGTCTAGATGGGCCTTTGGCCTGATCCAGCAGGGCTCTTCGTATGTTCTCAGGTGCCCTTGGGGTGTGGGTGGACCTGCTTCTGAGCCCCCAGAGTACCTTTCCTCTTAATCTCCCCTCCGTCTTTCCCTTTGCAGAGCACTTGGCATCCCCTGGGCTGCTTCTGGAGCACACAACTTTCTGCATGGTCTATCTAGACAGTCTTTTGGCATGTGAGCCCCCAGCATCCGGGCACCACCTCCCCTAAAACACCGAGATGCACCTAGCCTGCAAGAGGACTTGTCGGATAATTTTGCCCAACACATACTTGTTTGAGATGGGCCTTCTTGGGGCCAGTTGAATCCAGTCTCTGCATGTTTGAAATGTTCCTGGCTTATGAGGGTCTCCTCCCTTTAAGATTTTAAGACATCCCCCTTCCCATGAGCACCAATGCATTTCTGATCAGCAAACGTCTGCAAATACAAATGTTCATTTGCCCCCCCCCCATCAGTTCTACTTCTTTGGCTAGACCCAACCTTCACATGTTGCTGAGCTATTATTACAGGGCCCCTTTTCAATTCTGCATGCAACACAGTAAAGGTGAAACTAGAATTGCCCCACTTTAAAACAAGAAACCACTTGAGGTAGTTGGGGGTGTCGGACCCCTCCATTACTGCCTACCTTATGTACATTAGAAGCCCCCCCCCCAACGATGTTGGGCAGTCATTAAAAAGGTTTTTTTACTACATTTTCTAAATAGGATTTATAGACTTGCAGGGTTTTTTCACAGATGATTGGTCTTCTAACTGGTGCCCAGGAGAAATTTAAGTAGCACGATCTTTGCTGTGGGAGGTGACCTTTTGCTATAGTGACCTGCTATGTACCACATTGCAGGGCTGTTGTAAGTCACTATCTCGTAAGCCAAGCCCTCCCTGCCTAAAATAATGGACTGTATTGGACTATATTGAAATGCAGTTTTTTTAAAATGGCTGTCAAGTCAGTGTTATGCACAGTTCACTGTTTTGTAAGGGGGTGAGTGTGGAAAGAGCTTGGGAATGTTGCAGGGGCTGCTTTGCTTCTTCCTAGCTTCAGGAACCAAGTGACAAGTGTGCAAAAGCAGTTGGAAGGCAATGAAGAGTTTAAAGGGGGGAAAGGGTACTATACCGTTAAGACCTTTAAACTCTTAACCTGAACTCCTGCCTTTGCTGCTCCCTTGGGCAGGGGAGAGATGCTATTGCCCAGTCACAGCTACCCTAAACATCCTGGCTGTCTCCAAAGTATTGTTATGAGCCCCTCTCACGTCTGCCCCAGAGAAGTTTGCTTCTGTACTCCTGTAGTGAGTGGCAGAGACTTGCAAAGAATCTAGGAAGTGCCTGTGAGTCTAGTTTAATTGCAAATTTATTGTTACAGCCAATAAGAGCCTGCCTTATAAACCAGAGCTCTGCTTTGACTCTTCTTGCCTGAGGGGAAAGTAGCAAGAGGCTCCTGTTGTGCTAATTTTTGCCTTGATGCTTCCTAGAGTTTTTAATTAACTCTAAAAACAATTGAGGGATATGGTGGCGCAGCGGGTTAAACCACTGCTGCTGGGCTTTCTGACCAGAAGGTTGGGAGTTTGAGACCACTCAATGGAGTGAGCTCTGATTGCTTGTCCCAGCTCCTGCCAACCTAGCATTTTGAAAGCACCTAAAAATGCGAGTAGATAAATAGGAACCACTTCGGTGGGAAAGTAACGGCGTTCTGTGCGCTATGGCGTATAGTCATGCCAGCCACATGACCACGGAAGCTTGTCCTCGGACAAATGCCGGCTCTACAGGCTTAGAAACGGAGATTAGCACCGCCCCCTACAGTTGGTCATGACTAGACCATTCGGTCGTGGGGAAACCTTTGCCTTAAAAACAAATTAATTTTAAAAAGCAATAATACATGCCCTCTTATGGGTCTCCAAGTTAGTCCAGGCTTTCAGTTGCCCAAGGTAAGCCTGTGGATGCAAACCCCACATTTCCCCCTTTATGTCGGATCTGACTCCAAGCCCACCCTTTCCCCTACCTCCAATCTCAAAGTGCAGTGGATGAGAAACAAGATATAAGAAAGAGGAAGATTGCCTAAAGTTTAGTAACTTGGGGCCCAATCCTACCGAACTTTCCAACACCAATGCAGTAACAAGGTAAGGGAACAAATATCCCCTTACCTTGAGGAGGCCTCCATGACATCCCCACCATCACAGAATGCAGCATGCACACACCAGCGGTGTCATGTAGCCGGAACGCTGGGCGGGAGGAACGGGTGAGCGGCAGCCCGCCTGTTGCGTTCCGGTCCATTTCGCTGTCTTTCCCGTCTTCTCCCGCCCAGCGTTCTGGCTGCATGACGCCGCTGACACACACCCATTGGGAGGGCTACAATTAGACGGCTACCCCATTAGAATGGAATGTATGCTCCAATTATCCCTGCTTTCTGGTTCCTTTCCATGGAAAATGGCCCTCCCTCTTACATCTCTTCCTTTCTTTTGAGATTAAAATCTTAACATCTGTGGTGGGGCTCTATATGGCTCATCTCCCAACCCCAGAGGCTGTCCCTGAAAAGTGCAGCCTCTGACAATGCAATCTTATGCATGTTTACTGGGAAGTAGGTGTCAAAGAGTCTCACAGGGTAGAGATGACAGCCTGAGTGAGGAAGGAATGCATGCTGTCTACTGTACAATGCATATGTAGATAAATACAGGCATTTGAACAGCAAGGCACCATACAGTGCACAACCAGCTATTTCACACAATGCAGCTGCTGTGTAATGTTTTACTGTTGATAACCGTAGCATAGTGACGGCTTTTTCTAGTAGTTCTCTAAGCCAGTAGTTCTCTAAACATTTTAGACTGGGGCCCACTTTTTAGAATGGCACTCATGTTGGGACCCACCGGAAGTGATGTCATTAAACTGGAAGTGATGTCATAGCCAGAAGTGCCGTCATTAAGCAGACGCATTAAGTCCTGTCCGTGTGACATAATCAAATGACACCCCTAGAATGCAAACTGGCATTCTTAGACTGAAGCAAAAGCACAACTATAAAACATATTTGACAGAAAGCAAAATTAGGACAAAACTTCATGTAAAAGCAAAATTAAAAATTTTTTTAAAAAAAAACTTCTCTTGAAAATCCAAACTGTTAACACTCACAAAAGGAATATAGTAAGAGTAAAGTCTGCAGTTTCCAAGATCGCTGTTCCCAGCTTTCCATTATCCACCTGACATCAGGTTGTGACCCACCAAGTGGGTCCCGACCCATAGTTTGAATAACACTGATTTAAGCAAAAGAATAATTGCCCTGGGGTTTTAAATCAATGGAGGACAATCTACTGCACAGTGAACAGTCAGGCAGGCAGGAGATCTTGTTAAGGAGTTGGGGCAGCTCCCCTCCTCTGCTCTCCTTACGGTGCCAGCATTGAAATGTGAGGCTGCCTTATACCAAATCATGTAACTGCATTTGGTATGCTGACTGGCAGTAGCTCTCCAGCATCCCAAAGACTGGTCCTTCCCAGTCACAACTGGAGATTCAAGGGACTGAAACATGGGACCTTTTCACATGCCTAGCAGGTGCTACCCACTGAGCTACATACCCATCATTAAATGGAGGTTACATCGTTAGATATAAGTTGATGATGAACTGCACATAGTGGCACTCAGAAGGCCATGGAGCTTCCACTTCCTCTCCCACTTCCTGTCCTCCTTAGCCGTACACTGACCTCCTTAAAAACAAGCCAAGATTTGTCTCTGCCCTGATCAGTGAATACTGATTTTCCTCTTCTGTCCTCCAGGGAAGCTGACGGGGATGAGCGAGATTACAGAGAAGCTCACTCTACCGGACAAATGCCAGAGCGATCACGTGCTTGTGCAACAGGTGACAGCTGCTGCTAACGTTAGCCGTGTGCCTTGTGGTTCAGACAAGGAATACCGGTGAGAAAACAGCTACCACAGGCCCTCTCTTCTTTTTCCTAACCTCAGCCCTCCTTTCTCCTAACCTAGAAACCACATCTGTGTTACTGGCTTTGATTTATGGATGTTCTCACAGTCATGATGGCTATCTGCTACCT
The DNA here is from genome assembly GCA_029204185.1 of Lerista edwardsae. NCBI lineage: Eukaryota > Metazoa > Chordata > Lepidosauria > Squamata > Scincidae > Lerista > Lerista edwardsae. Next base: position 3,763,150 of record JAJKFI010000020.1, read on the forward strand.
CTAGGGTTAGAGTCAGTATGCTTCTGAATACCAGGTGCTGAGAAGCAATGGCAGAAGAGGACAGTTTGCCTACTTAACCTAGTCAGAGACATCTGTTCTGTCCACTCTGGACATTAAGGGCGCAATCCTGGCACAGTTAGGCCAGCAAAATTCAGCCAGCACAGTGGACACCATATAGTATGTTTGGATGACTCTCTGAGTCAGAGAGGCCAGCACAGACAAGTGCCATCCTCCAAGAGTGGTCCAAATGTGCTTTATGGAGGCTCTTGTGCTGGCCAAACTTTGCTGGTGCAGACCTAATTCTAGGTTAGGATTGTACTCTTAGTCTGATCCAACAGGGCATTTCTCATATGATGTACACTGGGACCTTGGTATCCATTGGTCTGACTAACCACTTTTAGGAGTCCACCTTTAAATGCCTTGGATCAAGGAAAAAGGGCAAAATCCCATTTCCTACTTTCCTAGATTCCATTATTCACCCCATCTAGTGGCGGAATGTGATATAGCATTTATACCCATGTATTCAAAAGTAGCAATGGAGGAGCACCAATCCTGGAAGTGGGTCTTTTAAGCTATTTTTCCATTGAACAGAACCCCAGTGGATAACAAGGCACAGTTGTATTGTTTTTGTCATACCCTCCCCTTTAAAGTGGATTACAAAAGCATAAGATTCAGCAAAAATAAGCACATGGTATCCATTTTTTAAAGAAACCAGTAAGGATGGCTTACAAGAGACAATTGTTACAAGCTACAGCATAATTAAGAAGCTTAATTTGAGATTGCCTTTATAATGGCATGCCTCAAAGTGATTAGGGACATCTCTCAAACTCTGCTACGTAAACAAGCTATGCTAACAAATACAATCATGCCTCATTATCCACTGGAGTCTCATTCTGGAATTCCCAGTGGATATGAAAATCAGGGGCGAGAGAGTAGGGGGCAGACATTGCTGTCTAGCTGGAAAGGGGTTCTGGGAAGAAGATGGAAGGAAAGCTGAGTTTAGCAATGTGCATACCAAAGAGATCTTACCAGGAAGAGTATGATGGGAAAACCCTTGCATCCCATTTGTCTAATTTGCTAGCTATATTGGCTCCTTCTGGTGCAGGATGCTTGTGCTGTATGCAGGTTACATGTATACAGGATGTATACAGGCTACATATAGCCAGCACTTGTAACTGTACCAATTGGAAGAGGGTTGCAGGCAGGTCAATTTAAATTGCCATTTAACTCACTACAAAATCCCAAATGCTGCAGCCTTTCTTCATATGGATGGTGTTCCAGCCCCAAACCAGTTAGAGCCCTGATCCCCTGTGTCCTTGGTGTGGTGCACCCCATACCCTGTGACAATGCAAGCAAGGGGTCAAGGATGAGAAATCACTTAATCAGCAGTATTTATATACGCCTTTCCAACACAAAGTTTGCAAAGCAGTTTACAGGCAAATAATAAAGTTAAATGGCTCCCTGTCCCAAAAGGGCTCACAATCTTTAAAAATAATAATAATGCAAAACGCCACTAGAAAAGACACTGTGCTGGGGTGAGAAGGGACAGTTATTCTCCCCTGCTAAACATAAGAGGAACATCACTTGAAAAAGTGCCTCTTGCCCAGTCTCCCTGCGATATGCAGTGCTAACAGAGATTGAAGTGTGGAGGCAGGTTATACAAGTGAGTAAAATTGAGACATTGCAGTCACCACTTCTCGCTGAACTGTTTCCTCTGGACAGGTTTGCTGCTAAGACAGTGAGCAGCGGAAGTCTCATTCTCATCACCCTGGAGAAGAAGGCTGGCACCATGGCGCACCTAACCATCAACAGTGAGAAGATGCTGATTGGCACCATGCTGGTGAAGGACATTATCCACTCTTTGACACAGTGACCGGACGGCTCTTCTCAAGCCCTCTTCAGCCATCCACCCCACCATCTTTTCTGCCCTTTCCTGTGTCCTTGCACCTAGCTTGCCTTGCTGTGTCCCCCTGTCCTTACAGGTAGAGGGGACAATTTATCACAGAGAATGGGGTGCAGCTCCAACAAGTGGATAAAAGAGGTTAGCACAGCATCAAATAGAGGGTGTTTGGGTGCAGAAGGTCCTCTGGCGTTCCTGTTGTGCGGTGGGTTCCCTCCCTTAGTTTCTGTTCTATGACACTATTTATTATGGATGGAGACCTTTCAATAAAATTCTTCCCGGAACTGGCTTTGGCTCACTGGCTCTTGTATATGGGAAAATAGCAGAGAGAGCCAAGAATACAACCTGAGCAATCTGTTACGTCGCTGTTTACTTGCTCTGCTGCAGACTCCTCATCTCCACGCTTCTCACCCTTCATAGATCAGAACAATGAGGAGCTGCATGGACACAAAAAGCAGCACAAAAATGTCCAACATAAGAACATAAGAACATAAGAAGAGCCATGCTGGATCAGGCCAAGGGCCCATCTAGTCCAGCTTCCTGAATCTCACAGCGGCCCACCCCAGGTGCCCCAGGGAGGCAGGAGACAACAAGATGCTTGCATCCTGTTGCCACTCCCTTACACCCGGTACCTGTAGCCCACCACCTTTGTAAGGAGGTTGCACAATCCATCATTGCCTATAGCCCACAATAGATCTTTCCTCCAGAAATCAGTCTAATCCTCTCTTAAAGACATCAAGACCAGATGCCATCACCACCTCCTGTGGCAAGGAGTTCCACAGATTAACTACCCGCTGGGTAAAAAAGTACTTCCTTTTATCTGTTTTAACTCTCCCAACCCTCAGTTTTAGCGGATGCCCCCTGGTTCTGGTGTTGTGAGAGAGGGAAAAGAACATCCCTCTATCAACTCTATCCCTTCCATGCATAATTTTGTATGTCTCAATCATGTCCCCCCTCAGGCGCCTTTTTTCTAGACTGAAGACCCCCAAACGCTGCAGTCTTTCTTCATAAGGGAGGTGCCCCAGCCCCGTAATCATTTTTGTTGCTCTCTTCTGCACCTTTTCCAACTCCACTATGTCCTTTTTGAGATGCGGCGACCAGAACTGGACACAATATTCCAGGTGTGGCCTCACCATCGATTTGTACAATGGCATGATAATATTGGCTGTTTTATTCTCAACCCCTTTTTTAATTACCCCAAGCATGGAATTGGCCTTCTTAATTGCTGCCGCACACTGGGTCAATACCTTCATGGAATTGTCCACCAGCACCCCAAGATCTCTCTCCTGAGCTGTCACAGACAGCTCAGAACCCATTAGCCTATAGGTGAAGTTTTGGTTTTTGGCCCCAATGTGCATCACTTTACATTTGTTTACGTTGAAACGCATCTGCCATTTGGCTGCCCATTCCCCCAACTTGGAGAGATCCTTCTGGAGCTCTTCACAATCCTCTCTGGTTTTCACCACCTGGAAAAGTTTTGTGTCATCTGCAAACTTGGCCACCTCGCTGCTTATCCCTGTCTCTAAGTCATTTATGAATAAGTTGAAAAGCACGGGCCCCAAGACAGATCCCTGGGGCACTCCACTTTTCACCTCTCTCCATTCTGAAAATTGCCCATTTACCCCCACTCTCTGTTTCCTGGCCCTCAACCAATTCTGGATCCATAAGAGGACCTGCCCTCTTATTCCCTGACTGTGAAGTTTCTTCAGCAGCCTTTGGTGGGGGACCGTGTCAAACGCCTTCTGAAAATCCAGGTATATGATATCCACACAGTAAAGCTGACATTGGTATATAATTTATTTGGATTGTCTGCATCAGTGTGTATGTGGTTAGTCTCGAGTTTTTTTGGAATCCAACATACTTGCAAACATAAGTGGGATTTATTCCTTTTATTTTGTTGTTCCTGTGGGACAGTAGCCTGCATGCCTAGCTTTATTTCCAGGCTCTAGATCTAATCAGTCATTTCCAAACTGGAGATGGTGGCGTTGCCAAAAATTGTCCCTGATGCCAATGGCATCTGCAGTTCTGCCTGGGATGATCGCAAAGACAGCCCCCAGGGGTCTTCAGATTGAACCGTTTCTGGGGTCAGCCACCCCAGCATGACTTGTGCACATCGTTCCACACAGGCATGTGGGAACTTGCTGGCAAGACCCCTGGGGCCTGTAGTCCTGCAATGTATATTGGCATTCTTGGACTGCAGCAATTGTACAACCATGAAACATCCCTGCAAGCAAGTTTAGGACAAAATATTATGTAAAAGCACTGAACTAAAAACAATAAAAAAAAAACCCTCACTTGAAAATTCAAACTGTTTACACTCACAAAAGGAATAGAGGAAGAGTAAGGTCTGCAGTTTCCAAGATGGCTGTTCCCAGCTTTCCATTACCTACCTGACATCAGCTCGTGACCCACCAAGTGGGTTCCGACCCATAGTTTGAACAACATTGTTATAATTTATTAAAATGCACCCTTGGTATAAGAACACATAACACTGCTTTCTGAACTTCTAACTTCAAGATCTGTGGAAAAAAATAAACCCATTTTCACCCACCTCTATGAACAGGGGAAAGATTTTGCCAGATATGCATAGAAAGGTTGCAGAGGCTGAGTTCTACCTGGCTGCCATGTTCAATGAATGCACACATTAGCCAGAACTGAAAGAGAGCAGTTCTAGGTTAATATCTAGCTTCTTGTAAAGTTTCTGTTTACCTTTTTTGACAATGGCGAGAATATCTTTGATAGTCCCAAATGTGTTCCTAAGGATTTTGCCTTCAGGGTATTGAAAACATAGTGTTCAGGACTATGACATTCACGCCTTCTGTCTCTAATGCTGCATTGGCTTCAAGGCCCACTGCCATTTCGACAACCTTCTCACAAAAATCCTCTTAAGCGCTGTTGGCATGAAATCCAGCTCTCTGCTACAAACGTTTGCCAGAGCAGAAGGCTGGACTTGCGTTGGAACGTGCTGGGAACAGACCAGGCATCCCTGAGCCACTGTCCACACGATGTTCTTCTAGGATCATCAGTGAAGATCTTCAGTTTTTATTTATTTAAAAGACTTCTACACCACCTTTTTCTGCAATAGGAGTCTCAAGGCAGCTGACAAAAATAGAAAAACAGTATTAAAAACAATATTAAGTATTTAACAATATTAAAACAATATCTAAATCAAACATTAAAAATATAATTAAAATAACACAGAACGCAGGATCACCAACATTAAAAACTATGCATTAAAAAAGCCAGCCAAACAGTCATTCATTCAAATGCCTTTTGAGAAGGAAAGGTCTTGAGGCCCCGCAGAAAGGTCTCTAAAGAGGGAACCACTCTTAGGTCAAGGGGAAGGTAGTTCCAAAAATAAGGGGCCACCACCAAGAAGGCCCTATTCCTGGCTGCCACCTTACCTGGTGGCAGCACATTCAGAAGGCGGCCCCCTGATGACCTAAGAGGATGGGTAGGATTATATGGAAGATATGATTATATTTTCAGCATAATGGATGGGAAAGATACTGATGGTGCTATTGGGGTCCTACAGCACTTCCACTCAGAGATTCCCAAGCATAACTGCACAATGGCATGGCATATTTAAAGTTAACACAGACCACATAGCTACTGCTTTCTTCAGTATCCTACAATGAACAAAAAAGGGGGGGGATTTGACTGCTTCACTTCTGCAGAAGATAATCACTTCCTGAAATGAGACTGGTTCTACATTAACCTCTGCTAACTTCAACAAGTCCAAGCTGTTGGAAGTTCATCCTTCCAAGGTGTTTTAGCACTGAATAATGACGTTTATGGGAAATTGGAGCCCTTAGCCCAGCAGCTAGGCAGGTGTCAATCGCTTTTTGCACCATGGTAAGAACAAGAGCCCCAAAAAGGCTGCTGCAATGACAGGCACTCTGAAGCATCCATATTCCAAAGGGTTGAAAGTACAGCCTTTGAAGAAATCTAAATTCAATCCGAATCAAATTGCATATGAATAAAATAATAGTTTTTAAGGGGTAAAAAAAGAGTACTTTAAAAAGAGATGTTGCTGTAGCAATCAGACATGCTTTCACGTGAGGCATTTCTTCCTGTGTAGGTAAAAAGCACCGTGGGACGTGGTGGTGGCAGTTGGAGACCACGCGACAGAGTGAGCTCCCGTTGCTTGTCCCAGCTCCTGCCAACCTAGCAGTTCAAAAGCACCTAAAAATGCAAGTAGATAAATAGGTACCACTTCGGTGGGAAGGTAACAGTGTTCTGTGCACTACAGTGTATTGTCATGCTGGCCACATGACCACAGAAGCTTGTCCTTGGACAAACGCCTTCTCTACAGGCTTAGAAACGGAGATGCGCACCGCCCCCTACAGTCGGTCACGGCTAGACCATTCGGTCGTGGGGAAACGTTTACCTTTTTTAGGTAAAAAGCAGGAATACTACTACTACAGTGCTAATGTCTGCCTAATGTTTGTATGAATGTTTATATTAAAAGCACATTTAATAACAAACTGATGCCTGATTAATTAGGGGTGTTTTTAGTCCGTCAAAAGCGTTTCAACCAGTGATGTCATGCAGGGGGAAGGTGGGGGAACTCAGTTCCACTAGTTAAAATTAGGGCTGACTCCGCCCACTTCACTCTCCCTCCTCCCCCCCTCCCAATTCCTCTGCAAAGAGCTTTTCTTCTTGGTTGGCCGGCACTCAGAGGGTTAAAGGGAGCGACTCCGGATTCCTAGGGCAAAGGCAGTGATGTCATTCAGGGGGAATGGACCAGAATGGGCGTTGCGGATCCTAACAGGCTCCGTGGCTGGTTCCGGGTTCCCGACAAGTGCCAATCAAAAGTGAGTTCCTGTTCCTAAATCATTTGAATGACACCACTGGTTTCAACCAATTAAGTGACTTGCACCACGATCCTAAGGTGGGCCTGAGCCAGCTGTGTCAGCTCCAAGATTCGCAAATATAGTGGACTATAAAGCACATTAGCAGCTACTCGCGAGCCGACAGCACTGGCCCAATGGCCTGCACTGGCCTGTTGGCATTGCATACAGGTGTAGTGCTGGCTGGCACAGATAAGATTGTGCTGGGCAGTGTGGGGATGGGAGAGGGTGGCAGGAGGGTGTTTTGGAGGCAGGGTGGGGATGTTTGGGGGCTGGGGAAGGGCAAAACGGGTGGGATCGGGTCAGTCATCATCATATAGCTGGCGCAGATCTGAGAAACCCCATAAGGAGGGCTGGGGCTTTACATGGGGTAAGGGAAAATTAATCCTCCAGCCACCTCTTGAGCTGCTTGAGCAGGGTAAGTCTTGTGGCCCTGCTGTGTAAAGGCAGTTTAGGATTGGGCTGCAAACATTACTGTTCTAACTTGGGTTAGATGGGATTGCTTGCTAACCACAGGAGGGCATAATGCAGACTGCAGAAGAAAAATGAAACCAGCACCAATGCAGGCAAGGAGCGTAGATCCTTTGAGACTGTTAAAGTATCTACTGAGTGCTCTCAGCTCCAGCTGAAAGTCAGCAAGAAGGAACACTCAGTACTCCTGTCCTGTGGGCAGTGCTGAAGAGAGAGCCCAGCTCAGCAAAAGAGGACATGCACAGCTAGAAATTTGCCCAATCGCATTCCAGCGCTATAACTGATTTTTGAAGATGTGCTCTTGAAGTTCAGTGGTTACTTTTCCTCTTGCCCGATGCCAAAGAAAGTTGGGGGATGCAGCATACACACCTTTGTGAGTACACAAGAACCTTGCCTGAAAATATCCAGCTTTATAAATATAAAAACAATAGGCTGCACCCAATTATGCCTTCATATCAGTGGTGTCATCTAAATTATTTAAGAACAGGAACTCACTTTTGATTGGCACGTGTCAGGACCCGCCCACCGGAAGTGACGTCATAAGCCAGAGGCTGGCGGAGCGCAGGTCTACCCGTGGCTGGTTCCTAGCCAGCAACGACATCAGCAACGAGTGGGCGGAGCCAGCCAGTTCTGCACAGTGCCTGGCGCCTACAGAACAGAAAGCGAAGAATTCCCCCCTCCCCAATTGCAGCTCCAATAGCGATGGGGACAGTCTCCCAAAGAACCCTCACACCCAGAGCGCCAGTGAAACGTTCTGGACTGGAGAGACAGCGGCGAAAGCTTTTCCTTGGTCTTCACGGCTAGGCGAGGTAGAGTTATTCAAAATTGCCAGGGAAGTTGACAAGTTGCTCCCCTAGGAATCCAGAGTCGCTCTCTTTAGCCCTCTGAGTGCCGGCCAACCAATAAGAAAAGCTCTTTGCAAAGGAATTGGGAGGGGGGAGGGGGGAGAGTGAAGTGGGCGGAGTCAGCCCTAATTTTAACAAGTGGAACTGAGTTCCCCCGGGTTCCCCCTGCATGACATCACTGCTTCATATATGCATGTTTCACTACTTCACAGAGATATCACTGTAACACTACTTACATTCCTGCAGAGTGTACTTGTGGAACTCAAGATACTAGAAAAATGGAGCATCGCCAATCTCTTCCTCAAAGGCAGAGGTGTAAAGATACCTGGAGTTAGTGACTGCCATTCCAGGCAAGCGATTGAGATGTTATACAGGTGTACATATCTAATAAAGTTGAAAAGCCAGGTGCAAGGGAGTGGCAACAGGATGACTGTATCTTCTTGTCTGTGTGCTCCCAGAGGCATCTGGTGGGCCATTATGAGATACAGGAAGCTGGAGTAAATGGGTTTTGGCCTATTCTAGCAGTGCTGTACCTATGTTCCAACAACTGATACAAGTACTACTAGTTGTACTTCATAGTATGACAGGTTCTTGGCTGCCAGGAGTGTATGACACTGGTGGCAGTGGTACTCACAGAAGCAGCAGCACCTACAACAGGAGTACACATGGAAACGTGAAAAGAAAAAAAAGGTTTTCATAACAGGGCTTTTCGAGGAAACTTAAACCTGAATCAAATATCACTAGGAAAAAATTGTTCATGACTGCTGTAAAAATAAACTGGCAAAGCTCCATTTGATACTGAAATAGAGTTTCTGTAGTTATGTTGGAGCATCCATCTGAAATCATGGAATTTCTAGTTAGGGTATCCCATAACTAAGTGCATTCACAAAAACAGAATATTTCACCTCTGGCCTACAGGTCTGTAGAGGGCCTTCAGTGTCCAATCCTAGTTTATTTTCTAGCACCAATGCATCTTTCCCTTATCTTGAGGAGGCCCCCATGACTGTCCCCTCCCACTGCAGGATGCAGGACACGTCCCATTGGCACGGCTGCATCACCACTGGAGCGCTGAATAGGATTGGGCCCTTAAGTGCTTAACTATCACTCACTCGCCTCTCAATGTCATCCAAATTCTTGGGCCTCAAAGCCTGCGGATGAGTAAAAACAATCGAGGCTGAGTCTCTCACACATACCAGCCTTGATTTCAACTTTCACATACATTAAACAATGTTTAAAATAGTAAAATATGTAGCTTCTTTTCATCTGCTCCAGATTCCTGGATTCTGGGATCCCCAGATTCCTGGGTGTTTCAGCCAGAGGTGGACAGACATTGGACTTACAAGATCTTCGTGGTCCATTGGCTAAAGCCAATGACAAAGTCATTGTTAGGGATTAGAACAGAGCAATGTGCAAAATGGTGGCTCAGGAGAAGATCTGACAGACTGCAACCTATGCTCACTTTCCCAAGTGTAAGCCTCAGTGAACACAAGGGGACCTACTTCTAGGTAAACTTGCATAGGATTGCACAGACCATCTCTTAATTTACAGTGCTTTGCTTGTTGGGAGAACCACACATGCTGCCCTTAATTGATTTATTTTTCAGTTTTTTGTATCACCCTTTGTCCAATGAGCTCAGGGTGGAGTACACGGTTCCTTTCCTCCTTTTTTGTCCTCACAACAACCCTGTGAGATAGGTTAGGTTAAGACATAATGACTGTTCCAAGGTGACACAGGAAGCTTCATAGCTAAGCAGGGATTTGAACCCGAATTTTTCAGGTCTACGTCCAACACCACAACCATTACACCCTCCAGCCCTTTTTACCAAATTCGTTGTTTAACCCACAATCTTATGCATGTTTTCGCAGAAGGTCTATTGTGTTAAATGGGGTTTACTGTCTAGTCCAGTGATGGCGAACCTATGACACATGTCAAAGCTGACACACCACAACATTTGGGGTGACACACCAGCATTCACCAATGCCTGACAAAAACTGAGTTCGTTTTACTCATTTTTTGTTTTTGTAATTATTTGCTGTTTCTTTATATAATACATAGCACCACACGTGATTAGACTGTATTTTTTGGTTTAAATAAATGAATATAAAGAATGGTTTCTGTTTTGTTTGCTCTTGATGCCGTTGGAGTCCAGGTTTGCCCCCCCTCAGCATGGGGGGCAAGAAGGGGTGTGAAACAAAATGACCGCCATGCCCCGCTGGAATGCCTGGACCGATTGGCACCAAACTTGGCATGCGGCTCCCTGCCGGCCTGGGAACAAACACTGCGAGGGTCAGGGCCCCCTACCGCCCCCAGGGGTGGAGGTACACAGGGGCCCCCATGTGAAAATGGTCGAAAACAGCCAAAATCGGTTTTGGGTCTGTAGTTTCTGGGGCCGCTGAGACGAGCGGTGACGCTCCCGACGCCCTTGGAGTTCGGGTTTCCCCCCTCCTTGGCATGCGGGGTGAGAAGGGGTGCGAAACAAAACGTCCTCCATGCCCCGCTGGAACACCTGGACCAATTGGCACCAAACTCGGCATGCGGATGCCTGGTGGCCTGGGGACAAACACTGCAGGGGTGAGGGACCCCTACCACCCCCGGGGGTGGGGTATGCAGTGGGCCCCAAGTGAAAATGGTCGAACATGTCCACTGTGACCCGTTGGAATGCCTGGAGCGATTGACACCAGTATGCTTTACGATATGGGGACAAACACTACAGGGGTCACACCCTCCTAGCTCCCCGAGGAGCGAGGGTGCACAGAGGGCCCCAAGTGAAAATGGTCAAAACCGGCCGAAATCAGTGTCAAATCCATAGTTTCCGGGGTCGCCGAGATGAATGGCAACGCTCCCGAGGCCGTTTGAGTCCACGTTCGCACTTGGGATAATTTCTTGCCTGGGCAACACCGGGTCAAAAAAGCTAGTAAATTATATTACAAGGATTAACGAAAAGCAGGAAAACAATTCTTGTGTGTGATGGATTAGCCAATCAGCTATGCTAATGCAAGCATTTGGTACCAACTTAGCCAATAGCAGTGCTTTTAACATTGCAGCTCTGTGGACGGAGGGCTGCATTTTATAATTATACTGTGTAAACTGATAATCATGGCCCCTAGAGAGCACCATATAGGCACCTTTTAGAGAGGAAAATAACAGCCCAAGTCTACACATGCCTACCCAGAAGTCTCATGGTGTTAAATGGTGCTTACTCCCAGGAAAGCGTGGATAGGATTGGAGCCTATCAGCCTAAGCCTATGCATGTCTACTCAGAAGGCACGTTATAGTCTATGTTGCTTACTCTCAGGGAAGCGTGGATAGGATTGGAGCCTAAATCGCCTAGTTCTGTGGAAGAACTGCAACTTCCGAGGTCCTGGAACTTATTACCAAATAACCATTGTTATGTTACAATATGCTAACAGTGCAATGGTGCTTCCAGAATTGATTATCATTGCAAAAAGGGTGTCCACTGTAAACCACCTTGACAGCAGGGGCCAACAGCCGTCGGAAGGCGGGGTAGAAATAACATAAATAAAAAGAAATAATGGGCAAAAGGCGGGACGGAACGTTTTTTTCTGGATTTTTCTCGCGCCTCCAGAGAGCGCGTGCCTGATTTGGAGGCGCACGTGCTGAAGCGACCCCCCTCCCCGCGTTTGCTCCCCCCCCCGCGGGGAAACGCGACGTGTGCTGTAGCGCCACTCCCTGAAAAGGCTCCTTAAGCAGCAGCAGCAGCAACGGCCTCTCTCCTCTCCCGCCCTCCAAGCAGGGGGCGTTTGCAAACTCCTCTCTGCACACGGGGCGGCTTTTGCAAGCCTTTCCCCCATCCCGTTGCGCGCGGGCGCGCATTTGGGCGACGCCCCCACTCCCCATGGAGGAGGGAAGTGAAAGCCGCGTGCGGATGGGAAGGTATAAATCTCCCGCGCCTGGCGCTGGGGCGGTGTTTTCGGAGGACTTGCTCGCCATGGCCTTTCCGCCCCCGGTGAGTCGCGGCCCGGGAAGCAAAAACAAAAAAAGCAGCAAACCCGCCGCCGCCGAGGCTGCAAAGCGCGGGCTGCAAAAGGCGCACATGCCCCGCTTTTCGGCACGGGGAGAGCCAACGGGTGTGCACGGTCCCTGTTTCCCTCCCGGGGCGTGGGGCCCTTAGAGTGCCACTCAGCCGCTCAAGGGAAAGGGGGCGCACGCACGTGGCCCTCTTCTGCTTCTTGAGCTAGGCCTTCTCCGACGTCCGCAGCTTTTTCCCAGTGCCGCGCCTGACTCGTTCTTCTCATCTCGTTCTTCCCCCCCCGTCCCGTGGGTTTGTCCAGTTTAGTTTTGAGCTTTTTCGCGTCGTTTAATGGGCGTCTCAGTGAACCTGCTTGTGGGAAGGGCGTTCACGCATCCTCCCTACCACGGGTAGGCAGCCCTACCCGCAAGGAATGCTTTAGTCGCCTCCTCGCTTTTCTGCACCCCGCTTTTCATTTTCCTCCCTAGTGGTTACAGAGTTTAGGGCTTAATTAAACTTGCTCTTAAACTACTATTCTGTAACTTTTTTTCTGGACTTGTTTATCAGTCCTAACTCCTGCAGCATGAGCTTTTTGGCTTAGTTAGGGTTTTGCTCTTAAAATCACTTTTGGTCTGGTTTTTTCTTAATGTTTTAGTTTTACATTCCTCATCTGTCTTTTCTTTAAAACAAAATGGTGGCAGTATTCTTGGTGAGAGCAACGAGGTGAAAGCAACTTAGGGTTTGGAGTCTTCTTGTAGGCATTTTTGGGAGCTTTGGAGTTGGTTCTTCTGTGGACTTGCTGGTCCCAGGAGGCAGCAGTAACTTCTGCCTAGTAAAGCCCTTGGAAGGAATGGCTGCTAGCATGTGACGGGGACAAGAATTTTGGGCTCTCTAACTTAGAATGCAAGGGACGTGGTGGCGCAGCGGGTTAATCCGTTGCTGCTGGGCTTTCTGACCAGAAGGTTGGGAGTTCAAGACTGTGCGAAGGAGTGAGCTCCCATTGCTTGTCCCAGCTCCTGCCAGCCTAGCAGTTTGAAAGCACCTAAATGCAAGTAGATGAACAGGGACCACTTTGGTGGGAAGGTAACGGCGTTCTGTGCGCTATGGTGTAGAGTCATACCGGCCACATGACCATGGAAGCTTGTCCTCAGACAAAATGCCGGCTCTACAGGCTTTGGAACGGAGATGAGCACCGCCCCCTACGGTCGGTCACAACTAAACCTTTTTTTAACTTAGAATGCAGTGGTTCTTGCCAATGCCAGTATTTGTGGGCCTTGCTTGGCATTCATTTGCTTACAGTCTTTCTAAAGTGAAGTATCCCCAGTCATCTCTGACTCATGAGGGGGTACACACATAATGTTAATAGGCAGATGTAGTTGTACGGAGTGGTTTGCCTTTGCTTTTCCAAGTCATCTTTACCCCCATCAAGCTGGGTACTCATTTTACCAATATAAATAGTGGAAGGTTGAGTCAACCTTGAACCAGCTATCTGAGAACACAACTTTTGCCAGGATCAAACTTGTGGGGAGAGCTTTGGATTGCACCCTACCACTCTGTGCCATATGAGGGTCTTCATTACATTTCAATTTTATTTTAAGGGTGCACAAACCCCAGACTGGCAAGGGAGGGACAGTAGGTTTTATGACTTAAAAACATGTGTTTAATAAAGTTAAACCCCAACCTCAGCCTGGTGTTTTCCTTGGGGATGGTGCAAGGGTAATATCTAACCATCTCATCCTCTGCCGCCCCCTTCTCCTTTTGACTTCCATCTTTCTACCTCAGAATGCCAGATGCAGAATGCCAGATGGCAGTGAGATACAAGCATCTGTTTGTCTTGTGTGCTCCCTGAGGCATCTGGTGAGTCCCTGTGAGATATAGGAAGCTGGACTATAGGCCCTTGGCCTGATCCAGCAAGGCTGTTCTTATGTTCTTATATTCTTTACCTGTTCTAATAATACTGTGAGATAGGTTAGAAGTCGAGATGTGTGGTCCAGGGTCACTTGGAGCCCATCTGTGTCTACCCAGAAATCTCATAGTCAGTGGGGCTTACTCCCAAATAAGTATGGATAGGATTGCAGCCTTAGTCTCTGAGATACTGTGCAAGCTTCCCCAAGAAATAGCATCTCTCTTTCCCCAGTAAACTGCTATGAAGCTCTCCTCCCCTTCGCACAGGGTCCATCTAGTGATAGCCATGGACATGTTAGTTTGTGGTTTGGAAGTTGAAAGTTTCCAAGAAACTTTCCAAAGCAAGTTTCCAAAGCAACTACTGAGAAAAGCAGTTGGTAATAGCTAAAATACTAATTATCAACCTCTATCAAGAGGCCTGGGAAAGAGGCAGTTGGTAAGTTGATACAACTGTGTTATTTGTGTTGGTGGTGATGTGCTCTTGGAAGCAAAACGACTTATCTGCACACACACTGTGGAGGAATTCTTGAGTATTTCAATGAGTATTTTAGTATCCCCTCTCTGTTCTTGAGCATGAATTTATACCTGTGTAAAAAACACTTTTAACCCTGCAAGTAAGATCTGGAGGAAGAATGCTTTGGAAAAAACACATCATGTAGTTCCACTGAAACGAAGTGAGTCTTGTCCTGGTCCTCAGCACTATATCAATGGGAGGCATATGACTTGTGTCTGGGAAGCCTGCTTTGAGATCCTTCAGAGAAGGTGGGTTACAACTGTAACAAATTGGCAGTTCCACTGAAAGAACTGCACAGTCATTTGATGTTGGAATGAAGGTTCTAGGAACAGGTTTTAGGTACTGCATTTGCACAATTAAGTGGAAAGATGGTGTGTTTTGTGTTTCTTCCCCCTCTGACAATACATCTTGTGTGATGTCTGCCTGTGGTACAGTATTTCAGAGCGCAATCCTAACCTGGAGTTAGGCCAGCAAAGTTAGGCCTGCACAAGGGCCACTGTAAATCACGTTTGGAGCACTCTTGGAGTTAGGGAGGATGGTACACATCTATGCGCTGGCTTTTTTGACTCCCAAGAGTGTTCCAAACATACTTTATGGTGGCCTTTGTACCGGCCAAACTTTGCTGGCCTAACTGTGCCAGTCTAATTCCAGATTAGGATTGCACTCTCACTTGTTGCATGTTTCTACATTTTAATTAATGACTGACCAGCTGAGGTGCTGAAGGCAACTTGTGTTTCTGTTGGTTGAACTTAAAATTCAAAAAGTTTGTAAGGAGGTCCAGCTAGCCACAAAATGCCACAAAACTTGTGTACATTATTTGGCAGGGAGGTTAGAAGCTCCAGATATTTTTGTAGGGTGTGATGCTTTTGCAAGGTTGCAAGTGGGAGTTTATTTGTTATGCTTCTTCCTTCCCCCCCCCCCAAATCCACTGCTAGCTCTACCAAAAAGGATTCACAGTTCCGAACAGATTCACAGCCAGGGAGAAGAATTGGGATGCAAGATCTGGGAGGTCTTCTGACACACAGGGAGGGCTTGTGAGGTCTCTCTGTGCCTCAAAAGGGATAGAGTCAATAGAGGGATGTTCTTTTCCCTCTCTTAAAACACCAGAACCAGGGGGCATCCGCTGAAACTGAGGGTTGGGAGAGTTAAAACAGATACAAGGAAGTACTTTTACCCAGTGGGTAGTTAATCAGTGGAACTCTTTGCCACAGGAGGTGGTGATGGCATCTGGTCTAGATGCCTTTAAGAGGGGATTGGATGGATTTCTGGAGGAGAAGTCCATTGTGGGCTATAGGCCATGATGGATTGTGCAACCTCCTTACATTAGTAGTAGGCTACTTCAGAGTACTGGATGCAAGGGAGTGGCAACAGGATGCAAGCATCTTGTTGTCTCATGCCTCCCTGGGGCACCTGGTGGGCCGCTGTGAGATACAGGAAACTGGACTAGATGGGCCTTTGGCCTGATCCAGCAGGGCTCTTCTTATGTTCTTAAAAGGCCTCCCGGAGACTTGAAATGCATTTTGAGCAGACACCCCCCCCGAGCATGGATTAACTGCAGAATTCAGTGACCATGGGGTGTCCTAGAACTGTTCCAATTTGAATATTGAGTGCCTGCTGTAGTTCATATTGTCTTTGGGACTTTTGCACAGTTTTTTGGCTTTCTGTTCTGGCAGAGCACTTTGGCTGTTCCACTGCCAAACCTTGGCTTGTCATGTCCCTTGGTGGCCTCCATAGTTTTCTGAAGAAATTCTCAACTAATTCTGATGTAGGAGTCAAGTCAGCTTCTCAAATGGGGGAATTGATGGGAATTTTTTTTGGCTTGCCACAACACAATTCAGCTTGACTGCTACCATGAGAATTTCAAAAATGCTCTTTGTAAAAACCGGTCATCGTGGGGACTTAATTTTTTCACTAGGATTCTGCTGGTTTCCATGGCTCCCCAGGGAGCCACAGCTCACAGTTTGGGAACCACTGGTATAAAATGTTGATGGCAGTAAACTTCCATGTGCTGAAGTGAAGTGTGCTAATTTTTGAGCTGTGGAAAATTATGCATGGGATGGACAGAGTGGATAGAAGGATGTTAAAATTGAGGGTTGTGAGAGAACAGAAAAGGAAATACTTTTTTTACCTAGCAGATAATTAATCTGTGGAACTCCTTGCCACAGGAGGTGGTGATGGCATCTGGCCTAGGTGCCTTTAAAAGGTGATCGGAGAGATTTCTGGAGGAAACATCCATCGTGGGCTATAGGCCACATTATACATTCCTTACATTAGAAGTAGGCTACTTCAGAATGCTAGGTGCAAAGGGGTGGCAACAGGATGCTGGTCTCTTATTGTCTTGTGTGCTCCCTGAGGCACCTGGTGGGCCATTGTGAGGTACAGGAAGCTGGAAAAGATGGGCCTGTGGCCTGATCCAGTGGGGCTGTTCTTAAGTGAAAGTAGGGAGACCAATAACAGGGTCAGAAAATAAACTGCACCCAACAAACTATCTTAACCATCTCACCTTTTATTTGCCTTTTTCAGTCTTTCATCCAGTTGTTAGCTTCAGCTGCTACTGAATAACACATGACTGTCCTGGGTGTGTATGTGACAATGCAGATACTGTCTGGAATGTGCTGTGTTCGGGTTTATTCCTTGCTAGTAGCTGCATACTAATGAGCAGTTTGTAGCTGCAGTGGTGTGTGTTGCTGCATGCTGGAATATGTATTCTAGTGTCCAATGTGGAACTTGGCATGCTGGAATCCTTCACTTGCAGTAAATGTTCTAGGCTCTCGTCAGGGGTGTATGTAGGAGTGTTGTGCCCGAGTGTTGTGCCCGGATTCTTCCTGCACCAGGAGCCATGATGTCATCGGCAGGACTGACCAGGTGCATCTTGAAATGTTATCAGAGGATCTTATCTACAAGAAGAAGCATCAAGTTCCATAGGAGGAAAACTGAGAAATTTCTATAGGAGTTTAAAGTGCTAAAGTTTAAAGTCTGACCTTCCTGAGATGCATGATGAATGGGGGGATGACTGGAAGGCAGGGAGGAGGTAAGACTGGGTCATGCTCTCTTGTGTGCAAGTAAAGCCTTATTCATTTCATTGACTGTGAGCCCAATTTTATGCACATCTACTCAGAGGTCCCGTTATAATCAGTGGAACTTACTCCCAGGAAAGTGAATAGGATTGCAACCCCAGGGATTCAAGGAGACAGTGGAAATAGCTGCAACTGGAGTAAACACATAGATAGTATTGCTCTCTTGCTCTTACAATTTAATTGGAATATTTTTCAACCCCATGTCTCAGTTTCTATACATTTGTGTTATTAAACTGTTGCAGCCCATTCCTAAAACGTTGGGATTTTTTTGATTAAGTGTTGCATTTTTTTAATGAAGTAAAATAAGTTTCAAACTAGAAATAAGGGAAGAAACAACACTTTAAAAGTATTTATAGGTTTTGTTGCATAGCTTTAGTGGGGCATGATTATTAGTGGGGGAGCGGTATTGTGATGAGTTCTTGCATATCAGAACCTTTCCCACTTTCCTCTACTCCACTGATCTACAACTAAGAAGTTTAGAAATAAAACTTGAATGTTGGATCAAGATTCAGAAGCTGAGGAAGTGAGCCTATTGGCGTGCAAATTGAGAAGTGCCCAGCATAATTTGCTGTAAATTTGCTGTTTTCTCTATCCTGTACTGTTTAGTTTAATCATCCTCTTGTACTTGTTGCTTTCTTATGTTGGTAAATCTGAGAATATATACTGTATATATAGATGGGGGATTGGTGCACAAGATTTAGTTTTGGGTAACCTTGGTTGGTAGGGAGGAAGCTGGAATGAATTTAGTCAGTGGCATGAAACGGTTGTATGACTGGCATGAGAGTTACATGAATGAAATGTAGATTCAACTTTCACTGCCTTTAGGAATTAGCATTCATAAATTATGTGTTCCAGAGTACCTTAGACTTGTGAAACTGTTTCTGGTATATTGTAGTTCTTAATGGCTTTGTTAACACGTACTTGAAGTTGGCAGTACTGAGAAACTGCTTAATAATTCCTTGCTACCCTCTCATTCTGCAGCAATTTCTGAGCTATGCTAACCCTTTAGATGCTTTCGAATGGTCTATAAGCGTGTTATGGGCATGATACGTTACTGACATGGTTTCCCTTTTTTTACCAGAAGGAAGGTATTGGAAGAGTCACAAAAGACTGTTGGGATAATGCTGATGTTCCAGCCCTTACTACATGCAGCAATGCAGACATTTTTCGACGAATAAATGCAATGCTGGATAACTCCCTTGACTTCAGTGGAGTCTGCTCAACACCCATCACCAAAGAAAGAAGGGAGCTATTACCAGGTGATTTGATGAGCTGGTACTGAGCTGAATTGTGAGGAATGTTGGACTCTCTAAAACCTGTTGCAATGGATGTATTATCTGGATGGTTGTGTTGGCATCTGCAAGTAGATAGCAAAGGGCTTTCTAGTCCTTTTCGCTTGGCTTAATATACAGCCTGATGAGTTCCATGGAGCCCCAAAACTTGCTATTGCAAAGTTTGGGGAGCCTCAAAACACTGTCATTTTGGTATTTGAAAAGCTATTTCCAGGTTGGTTAGTAGAAAAAGTAAACAAAACCTGCAACTAGAGAGAATTGAAATGCGTTCAGAATTATTCCTTAATCTTTGGTGTACAGAGAACTCAACACAGTGCACTTGTGGAGGTTCTATGGATCTGTTGTGATCTGTTGTGTTCTATGGATCTGTGTGTTGGCCTTGAAACGTGGTGTTGTGTTCTCTGTACTACAAACTGCTGGCATGATTAAGTTTACTGTTGTAGAACATGCACTGCAGTAGCCATGCCATGATGTCTTGCGGCCCATAAATAGTAAAGGCATAGATTTGATTAGTCTTTAAGGTACTACAGGCACTCCCAACTTATGTAAGCCTCGAAGTGTGTAGTACTGATTTTAGGTAGTCTGGGCTGTGCATACTCAACTGTTCTGTAAGCTGGGATCATTCTTGGTGTGCCCTGTATTTTTCCCTCTTTTTGAAGAGCCAATGTGGAGAAAGAGGCAAGATTTCTGTGCTCCAGTCTTTGGAGCACAAAATGGCCCTTTGCCATTTTACTTTAGTCAGTTTTCCAAAGGGAAGGCAAGAAATTAGAGTATAATTACCTGGCCCCTCCTCTGCACAGGCTGTTTAAAAGAAGATGAAAGCAGACACAGTTCCCTCTTGTGCAGCCCAGGTCCACCTTGCATAAAAATTAATGTACATAAGGGTTCCATTTAAAATACTCTTACGTAAGTTAAGGAGTGGCTGAGGAAGTTTTTTTTTGTCATCGAACTGCATCCCTCTGTAATGCAGGGTTGGGAGAGATGGACTGCTTAACTCTGTATTCAACAGAAGTTCTGCATAATTCTGTAAGCCTAAACCTTTTAGTATTAGTAAACCGAACCTACTATTTTTCAGGATGTAGAACAGGAGCAACAGGAGCAAAGCTGGTGATGGGACTTATTCTAGTCTTGCCTTAACCACTGCACAGATTAAGTCATTTTTCACAGTCCTCTGCACTGGAACTTAAATTCAGAACATGCAAACCAATCTGGAATACAAGGTTTTTGAATGTTTAAGAGTCTAGATAGGTGGAATAAAAACTGCAAAAGCCCGACCTTCCTTTTATTATCCAAAGCATTTGACTGGCCCTGTTCAGGCAGCATCTCATAAAACATGTAGATGTGTCTTTGTGAAATTTACTGGCTGTGCCTCCTTATTTCCTGTTACACTCATTGCTCATGCCAGTGGTGGTGCCGAGGGCCTCGGTAGGATTTGCAATCAGTAGTTCAGCAGTATCATTTGATTCTTCGGACACCTGGGGAATACCATCTGGTCCTGTTGATGTAATGCTTATCTGAATAACCAGTCTGCAACCTGAAAATCAGTGTGTCAATGACAGATCTGCTGTATCAGGAGACTGCTACAAGCCCTGTTAGCTGTCTACCTTGTGACTGCTCTGAGTGGGTGCTCCTATATAAATTTTTTTTAATTAGATACAGTGCTGGGCAAATGCCCAAGAGCCCTTTCCCTCTGGAATTGGGGGGAGGAGCTAAGCAGGCTTAAAGGGGCTATCTTGTTCCAGGAAACGGAAGACTGGGAAGCCAAACTGACTCCTTAAGGAGATAGTGTTAGATATCTTTGTCCTTCAAAACTCCTGTATGTATCTGCTTCCTGATCAGTGTGTTGAGGTTGACTATCTCTAAATGGGATGGGTCAATCTCTCTCACCAGATCTTAGATCCAGAAAGAGAATGAACTTTGCTGCTTCTGAGAGTCCACTGAATTTCCTGTAGTTGTCATGGATTAGCAAAGCCTACATGCACAAGAAAGATCATGTTAAGTTGAAAGATCTTGAATTCTCCTCTGCCTTTTTCTGGAGGCACCATAGGAAGTGGTAGGAACAGCTTTGCTTTATAGAAGTAATGGCAAAGGTGGTCCACGTGCCTGTTTTTGGAGTGTCCTCCAATGAAGAAATGTAGAATTTAAGAGATTGTACTTCCTGATAGCATGCAGATGGTGGCTTAGTGCTTTGTTTTTTCTATCTTCCACCATGATACTATGTCAAAGAAGCAGCACAAGGAAAAAGCTTACTGCAGTGGTATTGCAGCATGTGTTCTGCATGGCCAGATTTCCTGGCAGAGGGGAGGAGGCAACAATGCAAGGTTCCTGCTTTTGATGGCAGCCAATTTGTTTGCGGTAAAGTATGGGGAACTAGTTCTTATCTAAGAACCTATGTTCTGGGCTGTTCCACTTCAGATTGTAGGTGTGGTTCAAGTGATAAAGTGATCCCTGTACAAAAAAAAATTAGAGCTAGAATTTTGGGGAGGAAGAATCTAGTCTAGATTTCTTCCTGACATTCCAGTTTTCTGCATGAAGGGAAATGCATGTTTGTGAAGGAGCCTCTAATTAAAGAGCTCCCACCTAGAAGCTGAATTGTTTCCATTCAGACAATTGTCCTAATACTTGGTGAGAACTCTGCCCAAATTGGACAAGAGGTTAAATGGGAACAGGGAAGATGGGCTCTAAATTAAAGTTGGAATGATGGTCACTTATACGGTCAGCAGGCAACCTCTTGTTCACATGTGAAAAAATTTATTTTTCTCACATTTTAGTTCACATTTTTCACATTTTTGAGCATGCTGTTGCTTTATTTTAAAGTGAGCTTGGCTTGCGTTGTTTCTGGAGTTTTATAATCAAAGCTAAGGACTGAATTCTTATGAAACTGCAAATGGATTTTTATATGATAGCATTGGCTTCCTGCAATGCATTTGGTAGTTTAGAATTTGTCTCCTAATGTTAAGGTAGAATTTTTTGTAAGCAAAACATTTTTGTTCTACTAAATTCTAAATAACTCTACCAAATATTATAGCAATAAAGCAAGAGTCTTTTTCACATTTGAAAAAGTAATTCATTGTATCGCCTGTTTTCATGAGCTATCATCTACAATTACTGGATATAGGAAGAGTTGCCTTCAATGGTGGAGGTATGTATATGTGAATAAGCACTGAGACCAAATAGCCATGGAATGCAAAAGGTACGGTCTGGCACTCCTGCATGAATAGGCACAGTAACAATTAACAACTCCAGTACCTGGTAGTTACAAAATCTTTCCAACTCAGTTTAAGTGAACCCTGTATAGTGACAGGAGTCCATAATCTCCATTCAATACTGCACAAATACAATCAAATCTCTTGTTACATTCTGGAGCATCAGTTTCACACTGTAGTTTTTCGTTGGCACTCTTTCTAAAGGGTGGTGATTTTATGTGATTTGATAAACTCTGCTCTTCCTATTGTAGCAGAACTAGGCTAAGAAAGTAGTATTATAAATTTGCAAAGGGCCCTTCTTTCCCATCCTACTCCAAATTTTAGAAATCTCATTTAGCTGCCCCCCCTGGCTTCAGAGACTGCACAAGACATGCACACACACTCTAAAGCATATCTTAGCAACCATAAATCTGGAATCTTACTGCCTTGTTTAAAAAAACTGAAAGCTGAATTTCTTAGGAAGCTAAGTATTGTGCACAGTGCTACTTTCCGTGGGTGGCTTTTGAGAACTGCTTGCATGGAACTGCAGCACACACAGTTGTGACCATAGTTACATTTTAAGTAATCACCAACTGAAATATTGCACTTCTGTTCAATCTTGTGCACGTCTGCTCAGAAGTACATCTGCTGCATTACATGCATCTTATACCCACAAGTGTGCATATGATTATAGTCTTGAAACACACCTGCCCAAGTCATGATGAACAAGGTCAGAAGAAAACAAAGATAGTCTGGAAACCATAAGCAGGGGTGGTTTTTTAAGTGTACTAGGTAGGTGATATAGGTGGTATGGTGTCAGCAGAAGCATCCACATGCATGTAGAGAATATATAGAGGTGTTGGAGAATGCTTTTGCTGATTTCAGGTTTGTTTTTTGCAAAAATGAGAAGTACAGACAGCAGTATTAATGTATCTTTATTTCATTATCCCCTGAAAAACACACCTCTATTTATAAGGGCATTCTTGGTTTCATGTAATAGTTTAGAATGTAGATGGTCAATGATAAAAGCTAGTGTTGCAGTAGTAACATGGATGATGGAACATGCAGTTAAAAACGTCCTGCATCCTTACTCCCTGATGCTCTTACCCCCACCTCCTTCTGAGTTTTGTAGCAAAACTCTGGCCACTTACAGAATAAATTGATCCAGGCAACATCAGGTCTGAGTTAAAGAAACTGACAAATTGCCATAGGGAGGTTTGTCTTATAGTGTGCTTGACCTGTTACAGAACCCATGAAGTGGGTGTGGGTTTGACCATTAGACAGCTAGCATATGGCTGGGTAAATTGCCATAGTTGAATATGAAATAGAATGAAATAGAAATAGAGCATGGTTTTCATGAAATAGAGCATGGTTTCGGGTCTGGGTTTTCCCTGTTCTCTGCATTATGCTGGAATTCTGACACGGGCAAATGTGATGCTTTTTTGTGTGCTTGTTTGTACAGGCGTGCCCTGGTATCCACAGTTTCAGTTGTCCATGGATACTGGTACGCCTATTAAAAAGATAGAGGAACATTACACAAATCTCTTTATTTACCTTGTTGCAGCAAAACCACTCATGTTTCCCCTATCTTAAAAAAGGCATCTCCAGTATCACGGGTATCCACTGGGGGTGAGTGGGTCCAGAATGGAACCCCAGGGTAAACCGGGGCATGCCTATACTTGTTCCCTTGTCTGTGGGATGTAGGGTCAGTATAGTGACAGGTCACGCCTGCCTGCGAGGTCCCTGAGACTGTCCATTTAAATAATAAAAAGAAGTGGGTGGTGGTGCCTTAAGGCTATGCCCACTATATAGCTGCCTGTTTTAAGTACTGCCCCCCCTCTCAAGCAGACTCTCTCACACACAGAAATCTCTCTCCTCATTACATGGCTCAGGATCTTTTTTTGAAGGTGATCCGTATTGCTTAGTGGTAAATAGTGCAGAGTCTGTGAGGGCACAGTAGCCAAGTTTAAAGCAAATAGACTGTGCTAGCAGAATTGTGAAGCTTTGCATTGAGCTGCTTCCAGGGCTTGCGCCAGCAGCTGGAAACATTCCAGGACTAAAAGGTTTTTTGGGTTTGTGGGTGGAGGGGGGGGGGGTAGGCGGGGCCAGGATAGCTGGATAGCATTAAGCCAACAGTGTGATCTCTTGCTGCTGCTGCTGCCGCCGCCGCCGCCGCTGCTATTGCTGAGGGGATGGCTGCTTCTAGCCACCTCCCTGTGCTACTGCTAGCTAAGCTACAGCTCCCTGTTTAACTGTGTTTCCCTGACTGCCTGTGGCCACATCTTTTTCCCCTCTTGCACACTGTTCTTTGAAATCCCATGGGCAGACTTGCTCTCCACCTCTATCCTGTAAGCGAAGATGTGGTTATATTGCACGGCTGAGTGACGTCTCTGGCAGCACGGTAAGCATCAGCAGCCTGATCACATGCTGGCCCAGTCAGTAGTGCAGGCGGGATAGAAAAGGTGGAGGGTGGAGGTGGGTCTGATTGCAGGCCAGATGGTACTCTCTTTGCTCTGGGTGTATTAGCTTGTCTGTAGGAATAATTGCTTCTGTGCACAGTGGGAGCTTGGCTTGGGCTTGGCTCTCTGCTAAACTCCTAAACTCCTGTGTGTGTGTGTCTGTCTTGTGTGGCTTTTTTTTTCCCCCTCCCTGTCTGAGCAGACTTCCAGGACTCTGAGGGAACAACTGCAAGCAGGATGCTTTTCCCACCTTCTGCGCAGGAGTCTCCGCGTGGCCTCCCAGACACCAACGACTTGTGCCTTGGACTGCAGTCCCTGAGCCTGCCAGGGTGGGACAGGCCGTGGAGCACCCAGGATTCAGATGCTGCAGCCCAGCCTAGCACACAGTCTGGTGAGTGAGTCGGCTGATGCACAGCAACAGTTGCTGAATTCCCTTTTGCAGCTCTGTAACCAGGAGATGTTCCAAGCGAAACAGCGGGTTCTGATGAGCAAGCAGCTGCTGCTAGGGGTCATCTTTCTGTGGTCCTCGGTTTTTCTACAGAACTACCCATATAGGGTTGTGGGGAATAAGCAGGCGCTTTGGAGAATTGCTGTAGGGAATTTATGCTTTTATATGACTGTTGGGGGGTAAAGTTTCTAAGATTGTTAACTGTGCTGAGGATGTAATGATAAATATGGCTGAGGATGGAGGAGAGAGAATTGTTTGTGTGCTTGGTTTTAGTGGTTCTCCTGGGGGACTAGTGGGTTGGAGGACTGAAGCTACACTCCTTGGAGACCGTTGTAGCATGGGTGGTGGGGTGGAGTTTCAGTTGGCCTCTGCAGGGAGGATGGAAATATATGCATAGCTGTGATCAGGCCCGTCAGCACATATTTTGCTCCTCACCTTTTGCTGCAGAACTGCAGACTTTGATGACCAAACATTTCCTCTGGACCCATCTCAAAAGCATGGGGGAAGATGCTCTGTTCTTTTTGCTGATGCACCTGTCTGTAATGATCAAGTTAGGATTGTAGCTCTGAGGGGGTATGAGGGTACTGGACTTACTCCCTTGGAAGTAAGCTCTGCCTAAATGTGGATGGGTATATTAACACTGTTGCAAGCCATTGCCCTGACTCATTGCTGATGCCTTGCCTCTTGCCAGTATATGATGCTTCAAGAAGAAGCAACTTTGAGAATTCCAGATAGGTCAAAATCAAATTCTTCAAAGGGAAGTGATTGGGCACCTATTATAGTTCAAGTGTTATCAAAAGAAAAAAAAGCTTTCTGCTGTATTTTGCCAGCCTTGTAAATGGCATTTTGCATAAGCATTGAGTGTCAAGTCATGGCCATATGTGGTGGTTTGGTGGGGTTTTGCAGATCCAGCCTTGCTTTTGCAAGTGCATAGGACATCAGCATGTTGTCTAAATTACTTTTGAGTGGCACAGCAGGCCCCTTAGATAAGTGTGACTTGTGCACCTCTTCTTTGCACGTAGCAGAGAGAAAATGTTGCTTGGAGGAAGTAAGCTAGAGCTGAAACTCTGATGCAGGTGCATTAGGCCCATTTAGCTGCTAGATTGACAGAACACACCTTTCACTGTTGGCTGATGTGCAATAGCCTGAAATGCCTTGCACAAATGCAGCAATTCCCCTTTGGCTGAAAAAATAATCATGGACCTGGTGCAGTTGCAGGGGCTGATTGCTCAAAGGGTCACCTGTAGATATTAACCACACCCAATAATGCCTTTGTCCAAGTAGAGTTGGTCTTAGCATTGTTACCTTCAATCTTAGTGACATAGACTTGAAGGGGTAAACTGTGGTGTCCACCTTCGACAACCTACCAAAGGCCGCAGAATCTGACTTCTGGAGAGGGCCCTGTAATTGCAGCAATTAATTACTAGACATGGATTGTTTGGGCAACCTTGACCTTCAGCTGAGGCTTACAATTGCTATTTAGCAATAGAATATGACTGCAGAGGGCTAGGGGGAAGAGCTTCATGCAGACATCTTAAGGTGGGGCACTATTAGCTTTGTAGCCTGCTATCACAGAACAAGTGCTGTGTGTGCTGCCATTTTGGCAGGCCGTGCAAGAAGAGACTGTAGTAGTTGTTAGTAGGCAGGATTAAGTGGGTAGGCTGTGCACAAGGCCCTATTATAGCTATATAGTACAAACCCATGGAAACGTTGCATTAGGACTGGGTTAACATACTGGCAGGAATGTCCAAACATTCAGCACGTAGTGTTGAAGATGCTAATGAAGGGAGACTGAATCTTTGTGAAGTTGAGTATAGGTTGTTCAAAACGCCTCAACCATCTTGAGCGACCCTATAAAGGCACTCCTATGGTAGTCATCTGTGCTACGTTACTAATTTCATAATAAAGGCATGCACTTGGCTCAGTTGTCTTCACAATAGGTGATGGAAGATCAGAGCAAAATGGAACTTTCACTGTGCTTGGGGGTACTGCAAATGGAAACTAGTTGTAAAATGCTTCTGCAAGAACCACTTTCCTATGCACAGGCATCTCTCTGCCCCAAGCAAAACTAATAAGCTTCTAGGAGGCAGAGCAAATCTAGATTCTTTCAGGGAAGATGATCTCAGAAAACTTCTCAATTTGGTCCGACCGAATTATATTTAAAGGTGGTACTTGCTGTCTATGAACATGTATTTCATGTTCAACATTGCATTGCCGTGGTAGCTGCATTGCCATCCTACTATTCTGTTGGCATTCAAGCCTGGAGAGATGCAATGGCTGCATAAGCACTGAAATATAAATTCTACTTGTCCATTGTTTGCAGGGTTGTCTGCATTGTTCCCTTAAGTAGGACCCCTTTAGACCAGAAGGGATTCTGTGTGTCTTTGTTAGAATCCCTATCAGTGAGCTGTATATACCTTGTCAATAAATCTGTGAAGCTACCAAAACTTCAGAGGAAACTCAATTTCATAATCAAGGTTCAGCAGGCATGGTAAAGAAAAAGCCCTCTTCAGAGATTACTCAGCTCCTGTTGTGAAAAGTATTGTAGAAATAGGAAGGGTGACAATGGCCTGGAGCAGTGGTTTTCAAACGTTTTAGCATCGGGACCCACATTTTAGAATGTCAATCTTTCTGGGACCCACTGCATGTGATGTCATAGCTGGAAATGGTGTCATTATTACTCCAGAGCCTGCTGCTTTTCTGAGAAGCAGCAATAAGTTGCGTTATTTCTCAGTCATTTTCCAATGGCAAAGTGAATCAGAAAAGGGGAAAAAGCCTATTTGCAACCTTGACACAAGCAAAACAATCAAAAAGTACTTCTATACCGCTTTTCAACATAGTTCCCAAAGCAGTTTACAGGCAAATAAAGTTAAATGGCTCCCTGTCCAAAAAGGGCTCCCAATCTAAAAAATGCACCACCACAATCTAAAAAATGCACCACCAGCAACAGCTACTTGGAAGACACTGCGCAGGGGTGAAGAGGGACAATTGCTCTCCCCTTGCTAAATATAAGAGGAGCACCACTTGGAAAAGTGCCTCTTGCCCAGTTAGCAGGGGTGTCCTGCTACAACACACACACTCCTCCCCCTTTCTTGTGTCCCATCCTCCCATATTATCAATGATGGCAGCATTGGGTGCTACGTGACCCACCTGAAATGGGCTCGTGACCACCTAGTGGGTCCCGACTCATAGTATATAGAATTAGCTGAAAAAAGACTACGGCCCAGGGTAGGCCTTGAATGGGCAGACTGAGTGCTTCTCAAGGTTTTCCATCCTATGAAAAAGTAGAGACAATAGTGGTGGGAGACATGCTCTAGATCTCCCAAAATATTCCGTCAGAAGAGAACAGATGCTCTGACTGCAGGCCCGATTCAGCAATATGTTTCCAGGGCTGCGTGGCTGATGGTGCATTAACTCCTCTGCAAAAAACTGAACTGCATGTGTGGGCTGTAGTCTCATGGTCTAAGTCGTCTCTGAATCATGCACCATCAAGAAGGGAACTTTAAATTCTGAATGGGAGTGCAGAATTCCACTTAAACTGTGTTCCTTTTTTTGCCTTTGAGTAAGGAAAGGTT
This sequence comes from Lerista edwardsae, assembly GCA_029204185.1. Taxonomy (NCBI): domain Eukaryota; kingdom Metazoa; phylum Chordata; class Lepidosauria; order Squamata; family Scincidae; genus Lerista; species Lerista edwardsae. The sequence continues at coordinate 3,791,644 of JAJKFI010000020.1, forward strand.
GTTGTGGCCTGTATAGCAAGGAGTTTATGTATGTGTCTGTTTTGCGTGTGTGCTAGATTGGGTGCTTTTATCCCACTTCCATTGTGTTTTTTTTTTTCAATGCTTTGCAAAAGCGAGTGACTTTGCAGAGCCAGAGGGAATGACAGAGGAGAATTGGTTGCTTGTTATGAGGCTTATTTTCCTAAAGCGCCTTTGGAGGGGGGGATGTTAAGTAAAAACAAGGAAAGGTTCAAAAAGCAAGTATTCATGTGGGTGGCCCACCTTGTGCATTGTACAGCAAAGCAGAAATCTCCTTGAATAATTGCTTCACTAGACAAAGATTTGATCCTGTATAGTCAGATTTCTTGCAGCAGGCAGCTCCCTTGTCTTGGTGTCGCTGCTGGTGTCTTGGCAGTCTGCTTGGCGGTGTTGCCAGGATTCGTCTCGAGATTCAGGCCTATGGGCTGGGTGGGACAGACCCTGCCAAGTACCATGCTGCATTGGTTCTTGGCAGCTTGGAACCTTCTGTAGTGACTCAGCTGCATAAATCCACAGGGAGCTGGCTTGAAGTGCAAAAAAGTTAGCAAACATGCTAAAAATACTATTGCTGATCTGCACTCTGGAAGTGCCAGTGTTTGACTTCTGATAAGCTCATAATCCAGACATGCTATGTACTTCATGGCTGTCCTTTCAATCAATCTGCATGCAACTCCTACATGGCTGTGGCTAGGAGTGAGTTTGTACATTGCTGTTTGTACGTTGCTTGTAGCAGCCCCGGTTGCATTGAAGTATGGCTCGAAGACCTCAAGCTATGTCTGAACAAAAGAAAAATCCTATTCTTACAGCAGTGAAGAATGTGATGATGAGAACCCTTGTTACAGGCTTGCCAGCATTCTGCCCGAATAGAGTTGTACTGTAGTTCCTTCAGTGTTCCCAGGTGTTTCCCTTTTGCCAAGGAATGGCTATACGCCCAAGAGCTTTTGCAGCAGGTAGAGGCCTTTGGTTCCAGCAGTTCCATCATGGAACCTTCATGATAGAGAGGTTTTGGCTGCAGGGTGTCATACCTTGGATGCTGCTCTGACTTCTGGCATTTGGGTTGGGTATCATCAGTTCAGGTGTGCCCCAGTATCCACTGATTCAGTATCTACTGTTTCAGTTACTCATGGATACTGGGATGCCTATTAAAAAGATAGAACAGTAAATCTTATTTAATCTTGTTGCAGCAAAACCATTGATGTTTCCCTATCGTTAAAAAGGTGTCCCCAGTATTGAGGGTTTCAGGTATCCATTGCAACGGTGTCATCCTGGCGGAATGGGCCGGTACGTTGTTCCGCTAGTTCCGCAGACGGGCCCAGGCCAGGGCCGTGCCGCCTCTCCCGAGGATGGGCACGCTGTTTCTGGGCCGGCCCGCCCTCCCATGCGTCCAAATCGCTCTGAAATGGAGCAATTCCAGGCGCAGGGAGGCGTGGCTGGCCTCCGCCATAGGGGCGGAGGGCTGCAAATCATCCGGGTGTTCCGGTTCCTGGCGCGCCTGGATGACATAACTGATCCATTGGGGTGGGGACCCAGAACAGATCGACCCAATGGTCTGATTCAGGGGTAGGCAAACATTGGATACACGCAAGCTACTTAATGAAATGACTGGCAGCATTGAAGTGCAGCCCAAACCCACCTTTGCTTTATTTGCATGTGCAGTTAACGCTAAACTGAGATTAGATCCTCCCTGTCAGGGGGATAGGTAGGCAATGGTGTAGAACAGCAGCTGTGACAAAGACGTCCTCTTCAGCTCTGCTGCCACACTCTTTGATATTGGTATAGGAGGCAGCCCCCCTCCCCCCATCCATGCATCTGCCCTGGCACTTCTGTTGTGAAGTACTTACCCTCTGAGCCTGTCATGTGGCTTCTCTCCACTTACTGGCAAGGCCTGGTCTCCACCATCTGTTCTCTGAACAGTTTCTCACATTTTTATACAAATGCATCATTGCATTCATTGACCAGCACAGCAACACAAAAACACTTGTTGTGGCCTTGGGTGTACACTTTGGAAGCCGAATGTTAGCTTTCATGCATGTGCCTACAAAAACTGTGCTCCTGCTTTCATTTACGCACATTCCACAAGGGCCATGTGTTTTATTCCTTGTGATGTGGCAGCTGCTTTGTAATGTGGCTCCATCTCTACTTCTGACTGATTTTTGGCCCATCAGGTGGACTGTCAAAAGTCAGGACCAGTTACTAGTGCAGGCACCTCCAAACTCCAGCCTGCTTTCATATTCATTACGGGCATGGCAGTGGTGAAGACTTAGTGTTCCAGTATGCAGCCACCAGTTCTCATGCCATGCTGTTGCAGAACCTCGCACCAAGGGCACAGAGCTGTCTGGGACGTTTGGCAGTGGAAGCGGCTCCCTAACGCATGGCTCTGAAATCACATGACACAAAAACTGGTTGCTGCATGCAAAAATGCTAAGGCTCCCTCACTACCCTGCTGGTGCCGGAATACAGTGGACCACAGGCTGGAGTTTGGATGCCCCTAACCTAGTGTACTGAAGTATAGAGACCTCATAGATGTTTTCGGCATACAAAAGGATGGCTTACGAATGCTGGCTTGGGCTTTCATTTTATAGTAGTATGAATTTGTACACAAAAATTAAATCACGAGAATAGTCATGCATAGTCTGAGAATCTGTGCAAATCATAGACGTCTGATTATGGGCATCAAGAACTGGAGATGTAAACTGACATTACTTTCATGAATGCAGTTTTAATCTCATTCTCATGGCTAACAACTATTATCCTTGTCTTCAGGTTTTTTAACTTGGTACTTGTCAACTTGCAGGGAATTCAAAAGGGCAGTATTTTTGTTGCATGACAAAAGGTCTGATCAGACCTGCTGCCCATCTCTCCCTGAATGTATTTGTGGTTTCCCTGGAAAATGGCTGAAAAAAATCATCCAATTTATTGTTGTGTTCTCAGGAAAGCAGCAGGCTCTGGTGTCACAATGATGGCATTTCTGGCCATGACATCATTTTGGTGGCTCCCGGACAGATTGTCATTCTAAAAAGTGGGTCCTGGTGCTAAAAGGTTTGAGAACCGCTGGCATAGTCACTTGAGAAATGGTGCCTGAGGAGTGTGAATGTTAACAGCAGGAAAAGCTTTGTTGTGTCTGTCTGTCTTGCTGGTAGATACGGAGGACCAGTGTGCTGTCTGACCTCTCGACCCTTGGCTTATAGAAGAAAGCATGCCCTTCTGTCTGCTCACAGATCTAATGGGAAAAACCTTGGACTGATTCCATAGGGTCTCTCTGGCATTGAATAAAATTGCTGTGTCACAAGTGGTGATACCTGGCTCACTGCCAACTTGGGAGTGGCTGTTCTTAGGCAGAGCAGCAGAACTGTGTCAGATTACAAAATGACCTGCTTAGTCTGCCTCCTCTAAGGCACAATTGTGTATTGTGAAGCATTCTAAACTGGCACAGCTGAGACTCCCCCCCCCAAAAAAACCTGTGCAAGTCTGCATTTGTCTGATTCTCTTGGAGCTTATGCTGAAGATACCACTGGTAAAATTGTGCATGCATTCTGGCTACAGGGGCCTTACTGAACTGCTCAGCATTGGCTCTGAAGCCCAAATAAATCAGTCTGTTATCTTCTTGCATCATGAATATATTTCCTAGACCGTGGCCTAGAGTCACAGGATTTAGGGGATTAAGGTTCAAGGGGAGAAGCAATCTTTAGGATCTGTGGCTGTCTCTCATGCTAGAAGTGGGAAATGTGTGGACTTTACAAGGCTTATCCATCTCTACCCAGTAAAAAGTCATTCTTTATCTGCTCCTCAGAGCCAGTCAGGCATGTTGACTATTCAGTTGCTACTACCTTGTTGAGTATACGCTTGAGACTGCTGCTTGCTTCTGTGTAGTTAATGTTCTCAAGCTAGCTGTGGAAATGAAACTGAGGCTGCAGCAACAGGAGGGAAGTAGGACTCAGGGGTTCAGCATTGCATTAAACTATGCCAGTGGCTCAAGATACCATGTGCAACATCTGGGTTTTAGAGGGAGCCTATGTCTGAATGCCAATGCAAGGGAGTGGCAACAGGGTTCAGGTATCTTGTCTCAGTAGCCCATCTAATGTCTTTTGGACCACATGAGAAATAATAGGAAGCTGTGCTAGACAGATCATTGACCTGATCCAGCAAGGGTTGTGGATCAGTCTAATCCCCTCCTTGACCATGTTAGGTACTAAATGGTGGAACATCCCTCTGGAAGAGTCTTCAGTGCTCTCACCAGGCTGTTAGAAGCTCTGAACCAAAGTCCTGCTGTGGGGGCTCCCATGGTGCCTTTTGACTGTGCCCTGCTGGTGCTAGCCCTGCCACTGATACTGAGGAGTCAAGGAATTTCACAATATTAATATTGTCCTCATCTTGCTTTCTGTCAGGGATGTTTCATAGTTGTACAATTGAGGCAGTCCAGAAATGCCAATTTGCATTTCAGGAGTTTCATTTTTTGTTACAATGACAGCACTTCCTGCTTGATGTCACTTCCTGCTATGACATCACTTCCAGGTTAATGACATCACTTCTGGTGTGTCCCAACACAAGTGCCATTCTAAGTGGGTGCTGGTCTAAAAGGTTTGAATCAAGGAGGTTAGATGGACTGGAGTCGGCATACCTGTTAAATTGATAGGAATCGAGTGAAGCCAGGGGGCGGGCTTAGCGGCCATGTTTGTGTGCCCCAAACAATCTTTATTCCAAGCATTTCAGATTGCTTTTCGCGTGATGTTTAGCACTTAATAATTTACTCCTGAAGTAAAAACTTACCAAACTAATAACGTGTGATCGTGTAGAAACATCATTGGTAACCTAATTATGAGTTAATATGCAATTCCAAGGTTTAATTCCGCGTAATTATATTACTGAACACACCGGACGAAATGCCGCTTGCTGTCCATTCAAACTCGGATTGCACTGTTTTGACAGACTTATTTTTTGAAATCTACACAAGCAGGAATAACGTGTGAACGGGAAGGAAAGAAAAAAAGGGGAGGGTGGGCAAAAATCAGATAAATATATAGGAAAATTACATTAAAATCTCTTCATGACACAAGTAGTTGTCAATATGAGAGGAATTCTTTTTTACTTCTAGGCTATTAAGAGTATTTTTTTAAACTTCTACACTCACCCCCCCCCCCAAACAAATTCTGTTAATGTTCAGAATTTCGAAAATATTATAGTGGAAAATGGAAGGCGGGAAAAAACGTGTAAACGGGAAGGGGGGGAAAAGGAGGGGGGAAATATTACATACCGATGTAATGTGAATACATGAACCTTTCCGTGGAAATTAAATCCCATTTTTCATAAAGCGATTCGCACACCTGTATGCAGAACACGCAGGCATGATTTAAAAAGTTGATATTAACTTTTACACACGTGCAGGAAGATTTTTATTCGTGAATTCGCGGCAATCCTCATTGGCGGGAAAGATCTGAGTCAGCCATATTTGTGTGCCCGGAAGCTTCAAGAAAATCACAACATGCCGACTCCAGTCCATCTAACCTTCTTGGTTTGAATACCACTGTGTTAGATAACAGAGATGCTGAAGGGAAGTGGAGCACAGAAACCTGAACAAAGTTATTTGCTTTAGTTGTAACTGATGATATGTGGAGGGCAATGCTCAGTCCTGAATCATCTGTCTTACTGGTTTTTTAAGGGATGCACTTGTAGAGCTATGTCACCTATATGATGGTGAGGTTTAGACCTGTATGACAAACTGAAAATCGCTATGGGATTTAACCAAGCGTATTAAACAACTTGAAACATTAAACTGTTGACTTCTTCAGCAATACATAATGCATTGTCACCCATGCCCTAGTATGTTCTGGTTGGATTATTACAAGAGGCTTTTGTTGATCTGCAACGGAAAAGTGTTTGGAAATTACAGTTGGTGCAGAATGCTCATGGTAGCCTGCTGTCACATTGTGTGTCTTGGAAAACCGATTACCCCGATTTTATGTTGCCTTTGTTGGCCTCTGATTTGTTTGTTTGTGGATGCAGTTGGGGACCATTTGTCACCAATAAAGCCCTATACGTTTTGTGCCCTAGATAACTTTAAAATCCTAGATCAAGGGTTCTTAACCTTTTTATTACAGACCCCCAATGGATTGCCCAATATTTCCCCATTTCCCCTTCACCTGCCTGTCAAAACCAATTGTTCTGATCACCAGCCACTTGCCAAGCAGCCATGGCCCCTGGATGCAAAGGTACCAGGCATCAAAAGCAGCAGCCTAGCACAAGACTGTGGGATGATTGGGTGATAAAGGCAGCTGTAGAATGGAAACTGCCATGCCTGGACGACTTGTCTTGCGCACTGGATCAGGCCCATGAGCTGCAGTTTTGTGGCTACTGCGTTAAACCATACCCTTGTCTGTCCTTCTTCCTCTTCCAGTTCCTCATGCCAACAGTGGCTGAAATGGGACTGGATTGCATATAAAACAGAAGGCTCTGTTGCTACTCCCAGGCTTTAGAATTATTTTTCCTAGGAGATCTGTGCTGACCCATCTCCCCTAGCTTTTAGATGGGCTCTAGAGACTTGCTTGTTTTGTCCGACCTTTGGTGTACGATGAGAGGGTCTGTCCCTAATCCTGCTGGATATGACAGTCTTGGACATAATAAAACCACATAATATTGATTCTGTGTTATCCTTCTGTTCTTGTGGGGTTAACTATATTTTTATGCTGCATCTCTAAAAGGAACTTTTACAGTGGCTTTCAGTTTAAAAAAATAAAAGCAAATCCATAATTGTATTATAGTAGCTGTTTTAACACCTGAGATTTGGAAGGTGGCCCACAACACGTTTATTAAAGAGATGTTTCTGTTCCTGGTCAACTGCTAAGAAAGCACCAAGACGGCAGTTTCAATAGTACGAAAGAATTCTCTGGGATTCTTTTGTACAGCTTGTGCAAAGCAAAGTCCTGTCTCATCAGTGTTTAAGAACTCCTCAAAGGTCAACGAACAGACAAGGATATTCAAGCAGACATTATATACTTTGACAGAATCCCTCATCAAAGGCTTTTAAGAAATTAGTTATCAGGTGAGACTCTTATGGATCAGTAACGTGTTAAATAGGAAGTACAAAGTGGAAATGGACAGTTTTCACAATGAAGCTTAAGTAAACAAACGCTGAGGCATCAAGAGACCAATGCACTGTCAATTATTCAATGTCACGTCGGTCCCCATGTTTTGAATGACATTAAATTATGAACAGACTAAAAAGCTCCAAAAGGACCTCTCCAGCTGAGGGTGTGGATAACAAAATGGAATGAGCATTGCCGTAAACTAGCCAATGACAGAAAAAGCAATGCGGAAGGCTTCAGTGAGGAACCAGCTTTTGCGTTTCAAGTGTCTGGATCCCTATGATTACTAGTAGAAACTTCAATTGGGTTCCATTGCATATCTTAATAAGCCTGTCTGGAACATGATGTCCAAGAGACCATGCCTGCCTTTTCAAATCAAATGTACCCCAGTGTGCAAATGTAGCCTGGATAAGGAAGTGATAAAAACTGATAGCCAGAATTCTGCCAGATGGGTAGCTATCTTCATACCAAGTTAGAAAAGGAGACTCTAGTTGGTTTGTAGCAGTATTCTTGGGGTCGGGACCCCATGGTGTCACGAAACCTCGGGTGTGGGGTAGCAGCAGTGAAAAAGGTTGAAGACCATTGGACTCAGAGCACCAGTAGGTAAAGGCAAAAGCGTCTAGTGAACCCTTTCAGGTATCGGGAGGTTGTGTCCCAATCCTGCTCAGGTTCTTAGCAATTGGGCTAAAATAGCTTTCACTAGTTGTTCATGGTAGCCAGGGTGGATAAAAATCGATGACTTTTTGAAAAACAAAACGGATTTTTTAATTTATCAAATTTATTTTAATAAAATGCTTTTGGAGTAAAAATCTATCTAAAAATAGTTTTCTATTTAAGATACATTAATAATGTAGTTTATGCAGCATGAGATGGAGCTTAGTTATGCAGCATGAAGCTGTATATTCTGCAGTACTTACATTTTTGGTAAACTCATTCAATGAATCCAAGCTCTGCAAGCTGAGATAACATGCACTGCATTGATGCATTCACACAATTGCATGGTAACCATGAGATAAATGATAAAACAAAGTCCAGGAATTTTCCTTTGTCCTATTGTTTTGCAAATCTATGTACACTACAAACTGTAACTATGTGTGATTAACCTATTAACCTAAAATCAGTTCTGATATCGCTGTTTTACTAACCTGATAGCTTATCATTCTAAAGAGGAAACCTTCATTTTATTTGCAAATAATATTAAAGATTCTAACTACCAGCAAGAATGAGCCCTTACATTTAAAAAGCACCTGTCATTTCAGATCCATCATTGCAGCACCTGTTAGTGGGCATCCACTCACTTGCTGTCCGCCACGTCCTTTACCTTGTTGCGTCACTGCCACATTACCAGCCATCCCATTAAAGTGAATGGGGCTGTTGGTGAGTCAACAGTGGGTCAGAGGAGGAGCCGCTGCGGGACAGAGATGACAGTTGCTCTTTAAAAATTATTATTTAAATCGAGTTGGATTTAAATTAAACCTTTTTTACTAGTGATTTAAATCGACTTGATTTAAGTCAAATCCACCCTGATGGTAGCTTTTTCTGTTCTTTCTAATAAGAATATTTAGATACAGTGAACAGTGCTGGTAGTGCACAGTGATGGGGATGGGCAGATATGTCCTGGGAAGGGCAGGGTCAAGTCTCATATTTTATATGTATTTATTTGTATATTGGGGTCTTGGTATGAAAAGGGTTGAAGACCACCAGTTTATAGTGGTCCCAAGATTTGTTTTTCAGGGCTGGCTTCACAATGAGCTGCCTTACTACTTGCATCATAAGGTTGCTCTGACAAAGCTGTCCAGTGGAAGGAAATGGGACTGTTACACAGTGGTATGTTCTTACACAGATAAGCTGTTCTCAGCAGGGCAGAATCTGAAGGAGAGCTAGCATGTTTGTAATATCTAAATATAAATCAGTTGGTACCAACTTGGCAGTTGCACAGTAACCTGTTCCCAAAGGAACATCAAAACAAGGCATGCAGGCAGCTGTGTACTAGCTATCATTGTGAGTCTTTGTGAGGGAGGCTGGGTCTGCTGATTGCCATGGTTGTCTTCACAGGCAAAAAAAAGGTAGAAGCCAGGAAGTAGAGGAGGGCCCAGGTCTTATGGGGAGGGGGGTTTGTGCAAAGAGAACTCAAATTAGTACATCCTGCCCGAAGTCTGAATTCAGAATAAACTATTAAAAGATTGAGAAAATGGGTTTATCTGTTGCATGTTCTATGACTAGGTAACTCCTGGGAGCTTCAGTAGCCCCAACTATGGTTGCCCTGCCTGAAGCATTGTGTTGCTGCTACTTCCCGGTAGAGCAGTGCTATACAAACTGTGGGTCAGGACCCACTTGGTGGGTCAGGACCTGATGTCAGGTGAGTCACAGAAAGCTGGGAGCAGCCATCTTGGAAACTGGAGACATTACTCTTGTTATAGTCCTTTTGTGAGGGTTAACAGTTTGAATTTTCAAGTGAGGGCTTTTTATTTTATTTTTAGTTCAGTGCTTTTACATCATATTTTGCCCTCATCCTGCTTTCTGTCAGGGATATTTTATGGTTGTACAATTGCTGCGGTCCAAGAATGCCCATTTGCATTTCAGGAGTGTCATTTTATTATATTACAATGACAGCACTTCCTGCTTAATGATGTCATTTCCTGCCACAACATCACTTCCAGGTTAATGACATCACTTCCAATGGGTCCCAACACATGTGCAGTTCTAAAATGTGAAAAGTTCCGGTCTGAAAAGTTTGAATACCACTGAGGTAGTTATCAGTGGTATCAAAAGGGATAATACTTAACACAGAGTATCCTCTTAGATACTTAGAGGAGGAGATCATACAGAATCATTCAGCAGATGCAAACCGATTTGGCATCTGAAATGGACAATATGATGGCATGAGTGAATTCAAAAATGGAACTCAAAGGAATGTTTTGGACTACATATAAATACATATACATTTTGGACTTACATAATAAGACACATTGCATTCTGCATTTTGAACTTGCAGTTTGAGTTTTGGAAAGTGCATATTAATAGTCTGCAATACAAGTATACACATCTAGACAGCAGTAGGAGAAGTAGAAAAAAGCTGATGAAGTGTGTGTAGTAAAGAAGCTTGAACGTGTGTGTGTGTATAATCAGAGGACTAGAAACGTTCTGCTTTGTAAAATACAAAGCAAAATACTCAAGATCTTGCAGTTGTTCAAGATGTCTACTTACTAGTCTAGCATTGGTACAGTTAGGTTTTTTCTTTTTTAAAAAGCAGCAGGTTGGCTTCTGGCTCAAGCAGTTATTGTTCTGTGAGCATGGGGAATGCTCTTGGCAGAGGATTTGCTTTGCAAAACATAGCTGTATATGGCTCTATCTGGAATATGCAGTCTTTAGCATGTGGCTGTTTGAAACCATGCGGCTGTGTGTGGGAGAGGGGGGAGAACGTGAGACAGTATTGACTGTAGCTTCCTACGACTTTCCAAGAGTTCTCACAAACTTTGCATTGTGCTCAAAGCATTACAGGTGCTGGTGACTCCTACTAGGCAGGTTCTTAAGAGTAGCCTGAATTGGCAGCTGAAAAGTAGGTGAGGGGGATGTCTCATACTGCTGGAAAAGTGGGCCTGGTGTCTGTTACTAGGCTGCTCCATCTAATTGTAACTTCTGGCTGGCAAACAGTGTTCACGCATCCAGGCTGATCTGCCCCATTGCATCATTCTGCATGCAGCAGGCCAGTTCCTGATCTGCATGTGAAAACACAGGAATTTGCAGTGACTGCTGGATCAAAAGCAGTTGCAGTGAAAGGGAATGCTGCTTGGATAAGTCAGCATTTTTTTTTTACGTCCAGGAGAGTTGGAGGCTGGTGTGCTTGGTCTAGTTGGGGAATCTGCATTGAGCAGCTCGCCCACAGTCAGCCACATCACAGTGGTGTAGAAGGGACTTTTGTTTTCCTGGCATTGGCTTGATGCATTGGATAGTGTGTTTAATCTGCATTTTAGGGTCTTGGGAGTCTGTCCCTGAGAGTGCAATCCTAACCTGGAGTTAGGCCGGCAAAGTTTGGCTAGCGCCAGGGCCACTGTAAAGCATGTTCGGGCCACTCTCTGAGTCAGGGAGGATGGTCCACATCTGTGTGTTGGCCTCTCTGACTCCAAGAGTGGTCCAAACATACTTTACAGTGTCCCTTGTGCTAGCCAAACTTTTCTGCCTAACTTCCAGTTTAGGATTGCACCCTGAATTGATACTGAGAGTGCACCTGCCCTGCCTGGTTGCAGGGATCAGAGGCTTTAAAGGGCAAAAGTGTACATACTTTATCTTTTGTCCTTGTTTGCAGTTCTTAACATGCTTAGCAACCCTCTGGGGAAGCCCTCCCTGGGTTTCCTGCCACTAGATCCCATCGGCTCTGAGCTGACCGAGAACCTTCCAACTCCGACTCTGAGGAACTCCCGCCTGGACAGCAGCCGCTCACTCCTGTACTCGCGTTCCAGCAGCCCCTCGGACTCGGACACCAGTGGATTCAGCTCTGGTTCTGACCATCTTTCAGACTTGATTGTAAGCGTTGCCGCCTTTCATTGGGGGAGGGAGCGGGGAATCTAAGCACTGTCTAGTGGAGGAATGCAAAAATCGTAACTGATTAAAGCTTCAAACTGGGGTCTCCAAAGTACGTGGGCAGTGATGGTGAACCTATGACACACATGTCAAAAGTGACACGCCACACTATTTTGGGTGTCACACCAGCATTTGTCAACACCCAACAACAAATGAGGATTTTTTTGGTAATGATTTGATTTTTTGTAATGATTTGATGTTTCTTTATATAATGCATAGCTCCACACATGATTGGACTATATTTTTTCAAGTAATGAATATGCAAATAATTGTTTGGAGTAACAATTATTAGGGAGGGTAATTATTATTAGGTAACTCAATTATTATGAGTGGGGAGTAACACGCTACCAGAGTCAAGTTAGGCATTTTTGACATGGCAAACCCAAAAGGCTCACCATCACTGGCCCAGGGGCCATATTCAGCCCACCTTAAAATTTTATCTGACCTGCAACAACTTGTTAGAGCATTTGCTAATGTTTAACCTTTTTACTCAATATATCATTTCTCAGTTTAGGTACAGCATTGTTTCTTTGCAATTGTCAGATTTCTCTTTTGTTCTGAATTCATATCATGCTGATTATATAAAAAAAAGATCCAGGTAAAACTTACTCATTCATTTAAATTCCATTCATTCTTAAAACTGATTTTTTTAATGACCCATGAAAATGTGTAAAATATACAACATGGCCCTCGTACTGAAAGGTTTGGAGACCCCTGCTTTAGATCATGGTACCTGGTTGCCGACTCTGTTCTGCTGAAATCACTGAGAAATGGCTCAAGACATGTGCAGTTGTAAGAATTTTTCCTTCATGTGTCCAGGTTTAAGCAAATACTCCTACATTAGAATGATATTTGAGACTGTTTGGCATTCCCTGTTGCAGTGGTCTTTTCCACAAACTGAATTGATCACAAATGATGAACAGTGCATGTTCCATCAGTCTTACTGGTCCATTGATCTGCAGGACACAAACAGTACCAGATGCTAATCTTCCTTTCCTGATTGTTGCAAAATCAAAGTACTCTACAGTATAAGGGCTTGGGGGTAAAGGAATGTCTCTTCTGTTATAGAGTTGTGAGTTGAAACAAAATGGATAGCATCTTTATCCTTTAAGCTCTGAACATCTAATGTTCTTAGGTAATTTAACCAGAAAACGGCTTATGTGACTGGGATAGAATGTGCAGATTGTGTAGTTCAGTACTTTCTGGGTATACTTCTTGTTATAATGTTCAGCAAGTGGCTTTTTATTAGAGGGTAGAACAGTGAAGATTGAAATAATTACCAAGTCAATAGTATATACAGCCTGAGATGTTTTTGCAAAAGGATGAAGACATAGCCTATTTCCTTGCCATCAAAAAACCCTCTTCATCTCTGATTTCTGATGCAGCCATGATCAAGCTTTTAAAAACAGCTAGAAACATAAATTCTGAGCAGAAATACTGTATGAAGGAAAACCCTGACCATATAGATGTCTAATCTCTACCCATGGCAAGGACTGCCACCTTTTGCCATTGGGGATTTACCAGTAGCTGCTAATATTAATATGTTACTTGCTCTGGAGGATCTTAGGAGTGCCTCAGATCAGAAAGTTTCAGCTAACAATTGTGTACGAGTTGCATGCAATTCAGATCTGTTTTACTTAATATGAACATGGCGGCAGCCAAAATGCAGTTCATAGTACAACATGACTGCTGCTGAGCAGCATTGAGTTTATGCTCTTGCTCTTGTGTAACGTGTAACAGCTCTTGAAAGTGATAGATGGTGACAGGCATGGCAAGTGGGAAGCTATGAAATTGGCTTTATTTGTCCGGTTTTGGTCATATTTGAAACTTAACTTGTCTGCAAACAACTTGACTGTAGAAACATGCTAAATGCAGAGCCGGAATTCTTCAACATTCTACTCGGATAGTGGCTTGCTTAAACTATAAATCTTGGCAGATTCAGTAGGGTTGCCTGGAACTTTCTTTTCCACTCAAGCCCTTTCTTGCTTGGAATTTAGTAATTACATTTGTTAAGCCGAAGAAGTGCAAAAAGATGGAAATGAGACTCCACTCTTGTACTAGTGAGACTTGGTTCCCTTAGAAAACTAAGAGTGCAGTCCTAACCTAGAGTTAGGCCGGCACAGTTAGGCTAGCAAAGTTTGGCCAGCACAAGTGACACTGTAAAGTATGTTTAGACTACTCTCAGAGGCTGGCATACAGACATGCACCATTGTCCCCGACTCAGAGTGGTCCAAACGCACTTTGCGGTGGCCCTTTTGCCAGCCAAACTTTGCTGCCCTAACTCCAGGTTAGGATTGCACTCTGAATCTTCATGACACATCTTGTTTGGTGATGGGTCGTTTGATTATAAGTAACCAGAGTTTCTTAATTTGTGGTAGCTCTTTATCTGTTAAGATAGGTAGAAGCAAATAAACAATGTGTACTTGTTCTGCAAGCTGTACTTCTCACACCTGTCTCTTGCAGTCAAGCCTCCGTATCTCCCCACCTCTATCATTCCTGCCTATTGGTGGTATTACCAGGGATTCCCTAAATGGAGCAGGCTCTCACCTGGATCAAGCGCAAGCAACTCTGACTGCAGTCAATTCCACCCCAGGCGGCATTCCGAAGCAGTGGCCGGGAGCATCCACATGGCCTTCCTGGAACCTGCCAGAATCTCCAGAGGACCCCTTCAGTATTGAAAGGGAGGCAAGGCTTCACAAGCAGGCAGCAGGTGAGCCATAGGGCTGGGCTGGCATTGATGCGTGGGTTGCATTTTGGCTGAAGGTCTTGGAATGGTGGTATTAAGCTCTGCCTGGCTCCAAAATGAATCTTTCTTTCTTCTCCTCGTTCCCGCACTCCTTCTGTGGCTTCTTTCCAAAGCTGTAAATGAAGCAACTTGCACTTGGAGTGGACAGCTCCCTCCCCGGAACTACAAGAACCCGATCTATTCGTGCAAGGTGTTTTTAGGAGGAGTCCCCTGGGATATTACTGAAGGTAAGTGATCTGCAGCTTCCCAAGGTCCGTGTTAAGGCAGAGAGGCAGTGCTGGAATGAGGAACACCCTGTGCACTCTCCCTCTCTCCTCTTCCCTTCTCCCAGGGCTAGAGCACCTGCTTTGCATGCAGAAAGTCTTATTCCCTGGCAGCATCGGGAATAGGCGCTTGGCTGAAACCTTAGAGTTGCTACCAGTAATAAGAACATAAGAAGAGCCCTGCTGGATCAGAGCAAGCTGTTGTCCAGCTTCCTGTATCTCACAGTGGCCCACCAGATGCCTCAGGGAGCATATGAGATGGCAAGATGCCTGCCACTCCCTTGTATCGGGCATTCTGAGGTAAATTTGAGGTAAATAACTTGCAACCCAGTCTGGGCCTTATGAACATAAGCTGTACTGGATCAGGCCAAAGGCCCATCTAGTCCAGCTTCCTGTATTTCACAGTGGCCCACCAGATGCCTCAGGGAGCACACAAGACAACAAGATTCCTGCTAATACTAATATTAGCATTACTAATATAATAGCAATATTACTAATATATTATATAATAGTGTATAATATTAGCTAATATTAGCGTATAGCATTAGTATTAGTATGCTAATACTAAGATTCCTGCATCCTGTTGCCACCTGCACCTGGCATTCTGAAGTAGCCTACTACTAATGTAAGGAGGTTGCACAACCCATCATGGCCTATAGCCCACGATGGACTTTTCCTCCAGAAATCTGTCCAATCCCCTTTTAAAGGCACCTAGGCCAGATGCCATCACCACCTCCTGTTTGTACCATGTGCTATATTGGAATCTGTGGAGCTCCTTGGTTGAAGGCGTGTGACTTATTCTAGCTTGCTGGAAGGATTCCCTGTTAACCGTGCAAGAGAATTCACTGGAAGTATAGCCTTCCCACTTCATGCATTGGAATAGACTCATTTCACCTCTGACCCTAAGCTTTTTTCCTTATGCAGCTGGTCTGATCAGCACCTTCCGCGTGTTTGGCTCGCTGAGAGTGGAGTGGCCTGGTAAGGATAGCAAGCATCCCCGCTGCCCTCCCAAAGGTAATATGCCCAAAGGTAATACAGACATGGTAGGAACCCTTTTATCCATGCTACATCTAGAGCACTGAGGGCTGCATGCCGGTGACTGGACGGGTGGAACACCTTAGGGATATGCAGGTGGTGCTGTGGATGCACAGGTTCTTTCCATTAATGTAATCTACTAACTGGCTTGGGAAAACTTCACTGTGTGCCAGACAACAAGGGGAGAAGAGAAGGGCTGTTGGAGCCTTCAAACAATTGCCTATTCTGGAAAGTGGCTGTAGTTGCTGCTCTTCCCAGTCATCTGTATCAAGGGCGTGACTGTAGCTGATTGCAAAGCACCACCCAGAACTCTCCACTTTGCCATTAAGAGGGGGTTGTGCAGGAACCATGATTAAATAGCAGACCCAAACATCTCAAAACCCAATCTTGGGGTGCTTCCAGACTAGTTGCTTCCCTCCCAGTATTGACGCAGTTGTTACCATTATTAATTCTTAAGGCATTTCCCCCCAGAGGAGTGTTTCCGTCTTTTAAGTGCTAGTTTGCAGTGATTTTTGGTTGCGCTTTCATTGAGGTCCCTTTCAGGTGCGAGAACCAGTGCAGTGCTGTGTCACCTTGGCAGATCTGGAAGTTTGCTTTGTTATGATGGTGGCTTTGACTGTGTAATTGTGCCTCGCTCCATTACCAGTCCACACCTCTATTACCTATTGCAGTGTTTCTCAATCTTTAGACTGGAACCCACTTTTTAGAATGGCACTCATGTCGGGACCCAGTGGAAGTGTGATGTCAATAACCTGAAATTGATATTGTGGCAGGAAGTGACATCATCAAGCAGGAAGTGCTGTCATTGTAACATAATAAAATGACACTCCTGGAATGCAAACTGGCATTCTTGGACTTCAGCAATGGCACAACCGTGAAACATCCCTGACAGAAAGCAAGATTAGGACAAAATACGTATGATGTAAAAGCACTGAACTAAAAACAAAATTTGAAAGACACCCTCACTTGAAAGTTCAAACTGTTAACATTCACAAAAGGAATATAGCAAGAATAAAGTCTGCAGCTTCCAAGATGGCTGCTCACAGCTTTCCACGACCCACCTCACATCAGGTTCCAACCCATAGTTTGGGAAGCACTGACCTATCTCATGCCATCCCTCTCTTCCGGCCTTATAGAGTTTCTGAAATATCCTGTATCTATTTCGCCCATAGTGAAGGGGCTTCTCGAGTGTACCTATAAAACAGTAGCCAAACTTGCTGCAGACGTGGAAGGAGGAAAGCTCTGCTAACATTGCTGCTGCAAGGCTAGTGTTCCTCCTTATGTATGCTGTGTGGATAGGGCAAAGAAGGGCTGCCTTCCCTTCTAATGGTTGCTGCAATGGGTCATTGCAACTTTCCTATCTGAATGTGACGAGCTTCTTCAAAAATACTTACTCCAGTGCTGGTGTGCACTAATTCCTGGGGAGGGAAATGCACATCCTTAGAGTAGCAGCAGCAGTAGTGGTGGCAGAGGGCTGTTTGTGGCAAAAGGTAAACAATGTGCTGTTTCCCCTGTTTCCTTCCTCACTCCGCCCCCCACAGTTCCTAGTCAAAGATTAGTAAATCAGTGATGTTCCCCAGCAGCTGCCATTGTTCCCTAAGAAGGCTGACTCTTGCACAGCTACTAAATATTACGCAGCTTGCGAACGGTAGCATGAGCACACTGTTAACAAAATCAAATCACTTGCTTGTTTGGAAGTACCTTCCGCAGCTTGGATTGATCAACACTGCTGTCTTCATACACCATTTGAACACTTAAGGAAAATTTCTCTGGCAGTATCTTCCGAAGAAGAGGGTGCCAATCTGTTAATGAAATTAAATGCGCAATTGACCCAAGTCTTCCGTCTTGCAATAATGGAAATAATGGTGAAAGGGAAGGAGTGGTGTATGGGCTGCAATTACTGGGTGAAAGGGAAGGAGTGGTGTATGGGCTATGGGCTGGAGTTGCCGGGTTTCTGTGCCCTGTGCCGGGCATTCTGTGTTACCCAAATGCCAAGCTTTCACAATTTCAGCTGTGTCATGACATCCTTGCCATGTCATGCAGGTTGCACCCCCTAGAGGGTGGTGAGCAAGCTTTGGCTGTGTGCCACAAAGGTGTCCTAGACACACCAGTTGAGCCCTGTGCTTTTCGTCTCCTGTCCCAGTGCAGAGGAGGGAAGCAGGAATATTGGGAAGAAAGGCTGCTTTGTAGGAGTGACCAGAACTGTGGCTTTGTGAGCCAACAATGGTGGGGCATTCCAAAGACCTAGTGTTGATTTTTCCCTTTTAATGTGTTGGAGGCATTTTTCTGCAGTACAGATTAATGTGGGCTTCTGCTGTTGAAAGTGCTTTAAATAACAGCCATCTTTGCTGAATTTGCATTTTGCAAGACATGAAGGAGGAGATCAGTGTTCAAAAAATACTCTTCTGGCGTTCAGGTGCTGTGTGTGGAGGGGTGCCAATCAAGCATCCGCCAAACATCTGATTATTCACTGCTGAATAAGTGAACCCTTTTGTCCAGCAAGGCAGGATTAATGTTAACATTAACTGTGCTGCAGAGGGCCTCCTAGGGCTGGAAGGAGGTTTCCACAGGCCCTGCTGTCTTAAATACATGTTCTGTTATCCTTCCAAGGGTATGCCTACCTGGTATTTGAATCTGAGAAATCTGTCCGTGCTCTGCTCCAGAACTGTTCCCGTGATGTGCTGAGCCCCAGTGGCCTGAGTGAGTACTATTTCAAGATGTCAAGTCGCAGGATGCGGTGCAAAGAGGTGAGTGGATGCATCTGTGCACAGTCTAAGAATAATCTAAACGGGTGCCCTCAGAATGCCAGGTGCAAGGGAATTGCAACAGGATGCAAGTCTCTTATTGTCTTGCATGCTTCCTTGTGTGCATCTGGTGGACCACTCTGAGATACAGTAAGCTGGTAGGGCTTTGGCCTGATCCAGCAGAGCTTTTATGTTCTTATGTAGGTGTCCAAGTTGTACTTGGCTTGAACATCTAGACCAGTGGTTCCCAACCTGGGGGCCCACGACCCCCCCCAGAGAAACTGGAACCACTGTATACCCCTTTAAGGGGAGTAGTTGAAGCAGTGACTGCAGCAACAGCCTCACAGGGATTGCTCTGCCACTGCTGCTACAAAGAGCTCTGTTAACGTACCGGGGGGGGGGGGGGGGTAGTATGGCCATCCTGAGGGGGCAGGGTGGCAATCCCCTCTGCGGGCCACCCCGCTGCCCTAAACAGCTACCTGCAGCAATCTGTCCCGTGTCTGGGCTTGTGCAAACCTTGAAGTGAGTGTGATAGTCACAGAGCTATTTGGGGCAGCAGCGCGACCCGCAGAGGGGATTGCCGCCCCCGCTGGATGGCCGCGCCACCCCCCCCCCCCCAGGTGCCTTAACAGAGCTCTTTGTGGAAATAGCAGTGCGATCCTTGTGAGGCTGTCCCTGCTGTCACCGCCCTCCCCCGCAAGGACTTACAGGGTTCCCTACCTTCATGTAAAGGTTGGGAACCACTGATCTTGAAACCTGTAGACCTTGTCTTGAAACATAGGCTGCAGCCTACTGTGCTCTTTATAGGAGTGGCAACAGGATGCAGGAATCTTGTCTCATGTGCTCCCTGAGGCATCTTGTGGGCCATTGTGAGATACAAAAAGCTGGACTAGATGGGCCTTTGGCCTGATCCAGCAGGGCTGCTCTTATTGTTTTTATGGCAGCTACCCTCACTAAGAATGGATTTACACACCTCCTTGTAGGCTTAATGTCCACATGCTTCTTGGTGGATTTGGAGAACAGGGATGCCTTAGGAATGTTGCTAGTGTGCATTGAAGGTCTCCTCCTCAACCTAGTTCTGCAATTGGTCAGTGAGCAAAATGAGCTTCCAGCAGCAGTCTTGGTAATGCCTCGCACTGGGGATAGACATTGGCAGAAACTGCCTGTAAGCTTGTCTTGTTGGGATTGGCAGCAAGGCAGTACACTGATCTGCCTTGACAATAGGCCCTTGTGCAGATGGATGAACAACAAGTCCATGAGTAACACGCCCTGTTGCGAGCTGCCTTCTGGCTTTCCTGCCTTAGGATATTGCTTGTAACGTTCTCAAGGCTATCAGTTCAAAGATTGTGTAGAATTTACAACTTTATGAATATCAATATTATATGTATTGCATTAAGACGTTTGCATCCTGGTAAAATACGTTTTGGACACTCTTGTCCCAATATACAGTATGTATATTTATGTTAGATAAAATTTAATGTAGCATATTTTCTGTTTTAAAAAAATTATAGTTTTAGAGCACATTTAAAGTGATAAAATGCTGTAAAATCCAACCAAGAGGTGTGTGCTGAACGCACAAGGCAAATGAGGCTGGTTTGTGGAGACGGTCCCTACCCATACACATTCCACCTTCCCAGAGAGAGGGGTGAGGTTTTTAAGTAGTTCTGTAAGTTGGATATTGTTCTGGAAGGCTTTGTTTTTACAAATACTCATTGCATTTTCTGGCCATTATTACTCCTCATGTCACGACTATTACCATCTCTCAGCCTCCCCTACCTCACAGGGGTGTTGTGAGGACAAAAGAAGGGGAGGAAGGAGGGTGGTATAAAATGTGAAAAATATAAACAAATAATTTTGTTGCATGGGGGGGTGTCAAAAATTTATGGGCCCCGGGTGCCAAATGACCTAGTTATGCCACTAGTCAAGGGGACTTTGTCTTGTGACCCTGCATCAATGAAGCTCGATGTCACACAGCCAGAGGAGAGAACCACACTGTGAAGGCTACATCTGGGACTGAGGATTCGGTGAATTGCAGAATACTGTAATTAAGCTATGGAACTCCTTGCCACAGTAGGTGGTGATGGCATCTGGCCTAGATGCCTTTAAAAGGGGACTGGATAGATTTCTGGAGGAAAAGTTCATTGTGGGCTATAAGCCATGATGGGTTGGACAGCTTCCTTACATTAATAGTAAGGAATTCCTACTTCAGAATGCCAGGTGCAAGGGGGTGGCAACAGATGCAAGAATCTTGTTGTGTACTGAACTCCCTTAGGCACCTGGTGGGCCACTGTGAGATATAGGAAGCTGGACTAGATGGGCCTTTGGCCTGATCCAGTGGGGCTCTTCTTATGTTCTTATGTACTGTGTATTTGTAAAAACCCCACTGAAAAATGGTGGTTTAGACTAGCCTGCCCATGTAAGCCGCCTTGGGCATTTGCTTTGGCATGGAAAGACAGAATAGAAATGCTTCAAAATAAATAAATTCCTGTCCCCCTCGCTGGCTCTACAGTAATGTAGGAAGACATTGCCTTACACTGACTGGGTGTAGAATGTTGGTTTCCATGGTGCAGCATATGTCTCTCAGCATGGAACAGTGCCCACCCCTGCTGTTCACGGGGCATATGTAACAAATGCAGTTTTCAAGATGGGAAATCGGCTGTATATGGGAAGCAAACAGCAAAGAAGAGGGCAGTGCCCCCTTCAAGTCTGTGATGTCAAGTTGGCACAGAGTGGGGAACCACTGCCTGAACAGATGGAGAAGGGAAGGCATGGGAAGAGATCAGTTGTCTTCCTTGGATGCTGGAAACAAGACTGCATTGGCCAATACATCAGGAACTTTTTACTTTGAAACAAAACTGACATCTCTCTTTGGTGAAGTGCACTAACGGCTTATTTGCTGTTGGGTTTTGGCATTGAAGCTGAGGTTTTCCAACCCAATGCTGGGATTTGCTGTGGTACCCCTTGGCCACCGGCCTGTTTTTTCTGCAAAACAGATTATTTGAATCCTCAGAAGCCAGATGTGCGTCGGCTGTCAATGGTTTGAGACAGTGGTTAGACTGGGACACACTTTTTAGAATGGCGCTTGTGTTGGGACCCACTGGAAGTGATGTCATGGCCGGAAGTGACAACATAAAGCAGGAAGTGCCCTCCTTGTGTTATAATATGACATAACACTCCTGGAATGCAAACTAGCATTCTTGGACTGCAGCAATTGCATAACCATGAAACATCCCTGACAGAAAGCAGGATTAGGACAAAATATATAAAAGCACAGAACTAAAAATAAAATTTTAAAAAATTCTCACTTGAAAATTCCAAAACCTACCCGACATCAGTCGTAACCCACCAAGTGGGTCCCGACCCACAGTTTGAATAAGGCTGGTTTGAGAGATTAGGGCAGGTGTAGAATACAGGTATGTGGAAATGTACAATACTTTAGGTTGGTTGTTTGCTCTAGTCTCTGCATGAAATAAACTTTTTTAAAGGAAGACTATAACTATAAATAATGCACACTTCTCTCCCTCCTGTGTGGGGTGGCTACAGGTGCAGGTGATTCCATGGGTCCTGGCAGACAGCAACTTTGTGCGCAGCCCAACTCAGAGGCTTGACCCTGGCAAAACTGTCTTTGTGGGAGCTCTTCATGGGATGCTGAATGCTGAGGCCTTAGCTGGGATCCTCAACGACCTGTTCGGGGGTGTGGTATATGCAGGGATTGACACAGACAAGCACAAGTACCCTATTGGTAAGTGAGATGAGTCAGTGGTTTCTCATCTTGTGATGCTGTCCCGGGTTTTGGAGTCATGCTGTAGCCTGGCTTCCTTCCCTGGGGGCAGAGGGAGGGTAGAGAGAGCCTGGGAAGTATGAAAGGGATTTTGAATGCTCAGGGTTAATTCTCATGGGGAGTCAAACTTTGAAGAGCATGAGTGCTTGGTTAGTGTAGTTTTCCACCTGAATAGGTGTCTTGACCAAAGACATGCACAGTCAGTAACTTACGCTTTTGTTGCCTGCTGCTGATTCAAAATGGGAAAGCTTGTTAATCTGAGCAATAGCTTGTGCTTCTAGGACTGGCCCATCCTGAGGCTAACTGAGGTGGTTGCCTCAGGCAGTAGATTGGCTGGAAGCTCCCACTTCCAACTCTTTCAATCAAACAGTATTTATATACCGTTTTTCATCACAAAGTGGTTTACAGGCTAATAATAATAAAGTTAAATGGCTCCCTGTCCCAAAAGGGCTCACAATCTAAAAAAAAAATGCAGAACACCACCAGCAACAGCCACTAGAAAAGACACTGCGCAGGGGTGAAGAGGGACAATTACTCTCCCCCTGCTAAACACAAGAGGAACACCACTTGGAAAAGTGCCCAGTTAGCAGGGTCTCTTTCCTTCCTCCCACTCCCTGGACTTGCAAAGAAAGAGGGCAGTCCACTCTAGCCCACTGCTTCGCTCTCCACATTTCCTCCTTCACTCCTCTTCAAATCCAGAGAGAAGGAGGAATGCTTGTGAACAGTAAGAGGGCAAGGACAGCATCTGGTTAACTGCCCCAGTGTCTGGGAAGTCTTGGGGCATCTTAGCTTGAGAGTTTTTATATTTTCATCATAATGTTCTGCATAGTTCTGTCCGGCTGAATAAGACGGCCACTTGCTGATTCCCACAGTAATTGTGGGTGTCGGGTTGAGAGCCAAGTGGAAACCTGCCTCTTTTCCAATGAGCCAAACTGTACAGCAAGTCTCATGTGCTGACCTGTAGGCCTTGAACTATGAGCGTTAAGGGTCTTCCTTGGGCTGTGCCTTGGACTAACGAGCTATTCTTGATTTCAGGATCTGGCCGTGTCACCTTCAACAATCAGCGTAGCTACTTGAAAGCAGTGAGTGCTGCATTTGTGGAGATCAAAACAACCAAATTTACAAAAAAGGTAAGATGTGCCCATGGAGACTGTTTGCAAGCCCCGGTCTGTATTTTGCTGGTTATTATATCTCTCATGTCTTTTTATTCTTCCCTTTGCCCTGACAAAGTTAAGCAGGGCTGCAATCAAAATCTATTTTGAAATAGGCATCCGGGAGATGGGCATCTGTTCATTTCTTACTAATCTAAAAGGCACACTTGTGCTCCCTCTGTAAAGGAGTTGAGGCTCCTAAAATGTTGCTGCCAACTTGCAGGGAATTTTGCTGGCACGCCCCAAAAGCTGAAGTTAGCAAGGATGCAGCAGTAATGGTCTTTGTTGCCAGTACAGTCTAGTTGGGAAGAGGTTTTTAATCTTATAACTTAAGAAGGGCAGATGGTCTGGTCAAGAGGGTTAAAGCCGTAGTAATTGCCTGAAGATAAGATCCAAAGGTCGCTAGTTTGAGACCACCGGAAGCTTCCGTGTGCGGCTTACCTCGAGAATGCGGCTGATAAGATCTGAGCTGTCTCAGCTGCCTGTGAGAGGGGGAGTTGTGCTTGGGCAGCCAGCTGTTCTTTGGTGAGAGCAAAGAAGCAGATTATCAGCTGGTGGAAGGCAATCGTGCAGCGAGAAAGGAGGACTGGACGATGAAAGTGTCATCTGCATGTAGTTGGTCTTGAAAGATTAGACCTTTGTTTGTGATTTGTAAAAACCCTTGCGGTTTAGAAAATGCCTGCCTATGTAAACCGCCTTGAATGGAGCAATCTGATGACCAAGAAAGGCGGTATATAAATACCAATTATAAAAATTATATTATTATATATAACTTTACTGGAGACAGAAGAAAAGGAACAATTAGAGCCTCTTACCTATAAAGTGCACACACTCTCACTAAGCTATAGCCCTTCCCCAGGACTCAACCAACTTGAACCATGCTCATGTTAACTGTCAAATTATTTCTTGGGCAAAGCAGTGGTGGGAGTGGAAGACGCAGAGACACTGGAAAGGTTGGTTTACTTTCCATGTAGTTGAAACAAGCCTGGCATTCCTCATATTTAGATTGGTCTTGCATCTTGGGACGGATAAAAGGAAATACATTTTTATCCAGTGGGAGGTTAATCTGTGTAGCTCCTTGCCACAGGTGGTGACATCTGACCTAGGTTCCTTTAAAAGGGAATTGGACAGATTTCTGGAGGAAAAGTCTGTTGTGAGCTATAGGCCATGATGGGTGGTACAATCTCCTTATGTTAGAAGTAGGCTACCTTGGAATGCCAGATGCAGGGGAGTGGCTACAGGATGGAGGCATTTTGTTGTCTCGTGTGCTCCCTGAGGCACCTGGTGGGCCACTGTGAGATACAGGAAGCTGGACTAGATAAGCCCTTGGTCTAAACCAGCGGGACTCTCCCTATGTTCTGAAAGGCAGGCATTTCTGCATTGCGACATGTGCAGTGTGTGTTTGTTCGTACTTGGGAGCATTCAAACCAGCACATTCTGTAGCTTACTAGAGAGGGGCCATAGCTCAGTGGTAGAATACATGCTTTGCATACATAAGGTCAGAGATTCAGTATCCAGGTAGGGCAAAGAAACTTCAGTCAAGTCCTGGGCAGATGCTTCTAATCTGAGATGACAGTACCTGGCTAGATGGACCAGTAGTCTGTATCAGTAGGACATCTTCTAGCTTCCTAGGTTGGTTGCTAGGTATGATGCACAGACCTATGGCTTTGACTTAATGTCCATAAGACAGTATCCTTTTCCAAGGCTGGACCAGTCCTTGTGTGTCTTTCACATCTGGGGAGTGTTCAGCAATAACCTGGAGTCTTCTAAAGGCAAGCACGGGACTGCAGGGAGTTAGCTTGGTGTCCTTGGGCATTCATACTTGAGGGAATGAACATTGCAAGTTAGGGAATAAATAGAATGCGATGCTACTTCTCATTTATTGGCCTGTTTCATGGAGAGAGACCTTGCAGGGATAATTTGTTTGTCCCACACCGTAGCTCCTGTTGTCCCGCACTTCCCAGAAAAGGATAATGAATGTGGAATTTTCCAGTGAGTGAAGGTCAGACAAGAATCTTGGGAACATTATAAACTGATGTACTAAGCAGTCCAAAACTAACCTTCTCCAAAACATGTCTTCTGCATGGTTTCTAAAGAAGCTGCAGGACCTCTTCCGTCTGTGTGGGCCCACCACTGTGTTCTGTGAAGTGTCCCCTAGTGCTGTTCTTTCCTTCTCTCTTCCTAAGACTGCAGGAGGATCTGCAGCCCCGCTTTTGCTACCTGGGTGTAATTTTCTTTTCTTCTCTCCCGGACAGGTTCAGATTGATCCCTACCTAGAAGATGCCATGTGTCAAGTCTGCAGGTCTCAACCAGGTCCCTTCTTCTGCAGAGACCAGGTAACATGGTTGGTTTTTATACCGTCAACCGCAGTCCCCAATGAGGAAGCAGGATTGTCTTGATAGCATGCATCCTGTTGGCCACTCTCAATGTGACTTTCTCAGTGCTGACCTTAGACCACCTAGCACTTGTGCGAAATGCTTCTCCCCTTACCTGTTGATACACCAAACTCTGTTTCTCCCCCCCCCCACATGCTACTCCCTGGATTGGAAGAAGTGTGAAAGAGGAGTGTGGTGAGATAGAGATTGTCAAGATGCACTAGTCCAGTGATTTCCAAACTTACCTGGTCATGATGTCCCCGCAGCCTCTTCCTCCCAGCTTGAACAGGTGCTGCCATCTTCCAAGATTTTGCAAGTTCCAAGATGGTGGTGCCCAAATCTCACAAGAGATTTGCCATCGCCGTCTTGGATCTTGTGAGACTTTGCAAGTTCCAAGATGGTGGCACTCGAGGGAAACTGGTAGGAGGAGCCACTGGGAACATCCTGTAGCATCCTTATGAGTGCCACAATCCCTATGGCATCTCCACACAGACTTTGAGAACCCCTGCACTAGTCCACCATCCCTCTCCTCCATTTTCCACTCCAGGGAATAAGGGGACAAGAAAGATAAGTGGAAGCAGGTGGTTGGACAGAGGTATGCACCCCCTATCAATTTGCTGCTGAGGTGGCCAGTCCTGCTATCTTTAAGAATGCCTTCCCACCAACGTGTCTCTCAGCATTGAGAGTGGAGGCTCTCAATGAGCATGTGCAGAAATTACTGATGGGGCCATGCTCCCTTCATTATAGAGTAATACTTTTACCTCTTGGAAAAAAGACGCTGAGTCTCGCAATGGGAAGCACTACTTTCTCCATAACGGGACGTAACCACTTCTTGCTGTGTATGATAGCACAACAAATACTGGTCAGTTGCAGGGAGCCAGAAAGGAGCCCAAAGACTAGGATAAATGGACATACTCTTTGTAGTAATGGCAGTAATTCTGCATAGCAATATTCTGCACATCTGGAGCTGAGGGAAGCAACAGGTGGCTGTTCAGGCTGGTGTCTTTGCCAGGAAGAAAGTGGATGGAGACTGGTGGTAAATGAATTACCACTGCTTACAGTAGGTGTCAGTCTTTAGTAACTGGAGTGCATCAGGGTCAAGAGCCCTCTTAGTAGTAGGAGCTGCATGACTGCACTAGACACCACTGTGCAACTTGAAAGTAGGAAGTCCACGGGCAGACCTGCCCAGTCACTGGGCAGCCTTCAGGTCAGTGGTGGTGACTTCTGTGCAGATAGCATCTTTCTGAGTGTTGGGGAAGAAGATGTGTATTGGCTGCACTTTGCCCCCTGCTGCAGATTCTCTGAAATGTGAGTCTGCAGAAGGACTCAGTCATTTTGTGTTCATGGATTATAACTAGATGTCCAGGTAGCTTTCAGTGCAGCCTGTTTGTGTCCATCCTTTCCAGAAGTTAATCTGTGGAACTCTTTGCCACAGGAGGTGGTGATGGCATCTGGTCTGGAAGCCTTTAAGAGGGGATTGGATGGATTTCTGGAAGAAAAGTCCATTGTGGGCTATAGGCAATGATGGATTGTGCAACCCCCTTACATTATTAGTCGGCTACTTCAGAGTACCGGGTGCAAGGGAGTGGCAACAGGATCCAAGCATCTTGTTGTCTCATGCCTCCCTGGGGCACCTGGTGGGGCCACTGTGAGATACAGGAAGCTGGACTAGATGGGCCTTTGGCCTGATCCAGCAGGGCTCTTCTTATGTTCTTAGAAGGTAACCCTTCTTGACATGCATGCACAACAGCAGCCTTAATTTAAAAAAACACCCAAGCAACTGCTTTTAGTTTCTATTCCTAATCGTGTATGGGGGGAAATGTAATCTGCAAATGTGTTCCAGGAGAGTAAAGCAACTGCAGCAAGTACAGGTGTGCCCCAGTATCCACTGATTAAGAATCCACTGTTTCCGTTATCCATGGATACTGGGGTGCCTATTAAAAAGATAAAGAAACATTACACAAACCTTTTTTTACCTTGTTGCATCAAAACCACCCTATCTTTAAAAAGGCATCCCCAGTATCCACAGTTTCAGGTATCCGCAGTGGTGTCCGGAACAAAATATACAGTGATGTCCGGAACGAGTATACAGTGGATACTGGGGCATGCCTGCATTTTTACTGGAGCTTCAGCCTGTTAGGTGGGTGGGTTCATTGCACCATTGCTTTGGTGAATCTGTATTGTGAATCAAATGCCAGTAGAACCTGCACAAGCATCAGTCCAGCACACTCATTACTCCCTTTCTTTTTTCCCCATCCCCCTTCCTAGATCTGCTTCAAATACTTCTGTCGCTCCTGCTGGCACTGGAAACATTCCATGGAGATCTTGCATCACCACCGCCCACTGATGCGCAACCAGAAGAATAGAGACTCCAGCTAGAGCAGTGATGAGGGCACCAGGAGCTGCTGCAGTTGCAGAAGGAAAGCTCTTCTGTTTACCTGCGGCGGGAAGAGAGCCCAGGCATGCTTGCCGGTGCCAGACCCAGGCTGGGGGGATGCCCGTCTGAAGGACTAACGGGGAATCTTGCCTTCACGTTTGCACTTGCTGGTCTTTATTTGTTTCTGCACTAATGCACAGTGAATTTTTGTCGGGGGTTTGTTTGGGGGTTTTTGAGAGGGGAGGGCCCCTCAAGCGATTCTGCAGTTCCCAGACTTTGGCTCCTTGTTGCTGACGAGAAGCATCAAGGGCCATGTGTTGAGAAGGTGTTTAATGCAGATGCCTTCGCCTCGGTTTCTTATTTATCAAGGGCCCTTTTTTACATTCCTTGCAATACTGATGGTAATAATGCAGGTCTCATTGGCTCCATTTTTTTGCAGTTGCCATACAGTGCCTTTCCATTCATTTAAACCCCCCTCCCCATCTGAACGGAATAAACTGAATGTTCAGCTGGTGTTTTTTACTGTAACAACAAGGAGACTTTGTTCTTCACTTAAACCAAATCATATTTCATATTTTACGCTCCAGGATTTTTACCAGTTCCTTTTTACACTCTTGAAATGGTTTTTAAGTCGTTTGAGACGAGATTTTTTTCTTTCCTGGCAGCTTTTAACATCATTGCAACTTGTGTCTGGGAGCTGTTTAGTTTAAATATTATAAAAAAAGTTTCCCAGTTGTGAATAGCAGTATTTGCAACCAGAAGGATAAGGATTTTTGGATTTTGAAACTGGACCGGATAAACGAACTTTGAGCTGCTGTATATAGTTTGTTGCACTTTAAGTTGCACTTACGGGGGCATGATAAAAGGTTTTTAATCACAAAGTCACAAGACTTCAATTTTCTTTTTATAACTGAGCTGATAAGAGGACTGTGCTTTTGGTAGGATAGGCAAAGATTCCTCAGTCCTTTTTCTGTTTAGAGGGAACAGAAGTAAGCTTATGGAGTTGTCTTAAAGCAGCAGCGCAGTCCGTAGATTGTACTGAGAAGTTGAAGTTTTGATTTTGTTTTATTTTTTTCCCCTCTATTGGAAGCTGTGTGCCAAAGAACCAGTGTCATAATTTCTCCCTTCTTCCTGCTGAGCTGATGTTGCATATTCCAGCTGCTCTTTGTGGGGTTTTGTGAAGCAGTGTGTAAAGTCTCTACCTCATTGTGGTATATGCAGGCAAGACTGCACTCTCCTACAGATGTGTGGAGTAAGCTGTGATGTAGTTCTTGGCACATAATAAACACGTTGCAGCACGTCTTGGTTTCTTTCTTAAGGGCACCTTGAAGGTGGTTGAAAGTGTGTGTGTGGGGGGGGGACTTCTCAAGAGGTGTTTGAGGATAAGCATACCTGTTATCTCTGGTCCTATTTAGGAATAGACCAATGTGGGCTGTACTTTAGCTTCCTCTCAGGAGGAATGCATGGTTATCCCTCCTCCAGAAGTAATGGATTTTAATGCTATGTAATGCCTGAATTGCAGCATTTGCTGATACAACACCTGGTAGTGATGGAATATATACACTAGTCTTTGTAAGACAGCCACTTAGACTCCATAACAGCTGCTCCTTTCATCCTTGTCTGGGATAGGGATGGCAGCAAAGAAGAAAAAAAGTAAAGTAACTTGGCCATTAGTATTGAAGGTGAAAGTCTTGGCTACTTCAATTCCTGTTCATGTCCCAGTTTAATCTGCTGAGGCTCTGCACCATTCCTGAATTCTGCACAATGCCATTTAGATGAAAGCAGAAAATAGGGGTCAGAAAGCAGGCCTATTCTCAAGAGCATGTTTCTGCTAATACCTTCATATAGTGTCAGATGTGTAACTTGCACAGGGTATCTAACACTCTAGTTTCTTCTGCAGGATACTCAGTTTTGTGTATCATTGCCATGGGAGCATTCCTACCTCCTAGTGAAATACATTCATTATTCACATGTTCTGGTGGAAACATGATGCCCTCCTACCAGAGAATGTGCCATGGAGGAAGTTTGCTTATCGAACCAAAAGCAAACCAACCCAGTCCCTTACAGCATATGTAGGCAGGTAAGCCCACTGATGTTTGAAAGTGTTGGGCTTTTATTAGCAAATGAGAAAAAATTAGTTTTTTTATAAGGAACAAAGTACAGGTGGTTTATATACTACTTAACTCACGCACTTAAAAGCAGCATACAACTCCCTTTTAAAAAACAGTATAAAGGTAAAAGCATATCTAAAGTGACACAGCAGGGTTAAAAATAGACTTGTGCAATCCTAGGCATGCCTACTCAGGAGTAAGTTCCAGTGTATTGAATGAGGCCTATTCCCAAGAACATGTACAGGATTGCAGCCTTGAGAGCTTTATTTCAGGCTCAGCAGGAGAAGCTAGAATGGAATGGTTCTTGCTTTTGTGTCTCACCTGCAAAGGAATTACCCCAAACAGGGCTTAACCCTTTGTGGATGTGTTATCACTCACAGGCTTGGAGATGTCCCTGTTCCCAGAAAAAGATGTCTGCATCCAAGGTGAGGGCATCTCTTCACCTGTCAGTTGTTCCTACATGGCCCTAACGTGTCTGACATCAGTGAGTGGGTGTAAACGTTCAAAATGTCTTGCCCCATACCTGTCGGAGATTGGGCGGCAGCAGGAATACCAAGTCTAGTTATAGGTTTATAAAAAGGTAAAGGTTTCCCCACGACCAAATGGTCTAGTTGTGACCGACTGTAGGGGGCGGTGCTCATCCGTTTCAAAGCCTGTAGAGCCAGCGTTTTGTCCGAGGACAAGCTTCTGTGGTCATGTGGCCGGCATGACTATATGCCATAGCGCACGGAACACTGTTACCTTCCCACCGAAGTTGGTCCCTATTTATCTACTTGCATTTAGATGCTTTCAAACTGCTAGGAGCTGGGACAAGCGATGGGAGCTCACTCCGTTGCACAGTCTTGAACTCCCAACCTTGCAGTTGGAAAGCCCAGCAACAGCGGATTAACCCACTGCGCCACCACGTCCCTTTATAGGTATATAGTCACTAACAAAAATGAAAAAAAAGCTTTTTGGTGTTTAGCTAAGGGGATGGTCTTGGAAGGAATAAGTGGATGAGGGGGTGCCACTTGGGGCCTGATTGCATCTTCTGTGGTGTATGGTTTTAGGACACAACCAGAAAGAGTTCTGCTAAATGACAATAGTGCCTACCTCTTAAGCTTCCCTTATTGCCCATCCTGGTTCTTAAAACAGCCTAAGGCAGATGTTCTCAAACTTTCTAGATTGACAATTTGTCCGGGACCCACCGGAAGTGATGTCATGGCCAGAAGTGCCATCACTGTCGCACCAGAGCCTGCTGCTTTCCTGAGAATGCAGCAATAAGTTGGGTTATTTTCCAGTGTTTCTCAGCCATTTTCCAGTAACAAAGTTAATTAGAAAGGGGGGAAAAGCCTACTTACAACCTTGACACAAGCAAAACAACTACACATCCCCTCCTACTTTCCAGCATCCCATTTTTCCATATTTTCAATACTGGTGGAACTCAATGGCTAAAAGGGAGCTAATTAGAGCTAGCATTAACAAAGTTTAAGCATGATCTGAGGTGCCATGTCTTGATTGCCTAGAATGAGCCCTGTCATCCTAGACAGCAATACTGTATGAGCTCTTTTGCAAGGATAGGTGGAGATTAGGACCCAGTGGAAATGCTGGGCTTTTTCCCACCTCAACCAGAGTTTCACTGCCACTAGTTACAGCATTCCTGTGAGAGATGCATCGAGCATACCAGCCTCTCCTCCCAGCAACCAACCGTTACCTGCAGGAGAAATGGGACAAGGCCAGTTACCAGAAGCACCGCAGAAAGGTACAGCATACACACTTCCTTAGGGACTGTATTGCAGAAAATTTATTCCTAATGCAAGCAAGGGGGGGGGTGAGAAACAGGCCAGCGGTTTCTGGTTGAGATCCACAAAAACTTCAGCTGCACTGTAACAATTGCAGATGAGGTGAATGGGTATCATTAGGGCTGACACCAGACTATAGGCATCTTAGTAGATGTAGCACTACAGTTTAATCAACTGATCCAACCTGTCTGTATTTGCATATGAGAGAAAGAAGAAAGCATGCTTTTTTTGTTTTTAGATGAATTTGGCATGGCAGGCATCCTCTTCAAAGATCCTTCCCCCTCCCATCTCAGAGGGGGATGCCTCTTCCAAAGTGCAGCTTGCCACCCACAGTTGTATAGTATTTTTAACAATTAAGATTTGCAGCTTGGTGCATCAATCAATCAATCAACAGGTACTTATATACTGCTTTGTTGCATCAGGAACACCTTTCCAGTTGATCAAAATGTTTTGTTGTTGTTGTTCAGTCACTAAGTCGTGTCCGACTCTTCGCAACCCCCTGGACCACAGCACGCCAGGCCTCCCTGTCCTCCACTAGCTTCCG
>JAJKFI010000020.1:3824629-3854126 GCA_029204185.1 Lerista edwardsae
TGTCATGACGTCACAATGTGACGTCATGACGTTGCGTGCCCCTAGGGGCGCGTTTTCATTGGGCGCCATGGGCGCCCTTTCAAAGAGATCCGCCCCTGCCCTTCGCCACAACAAGGCAATGAGCCATGAAAGGGTCAAAATGTTTATAATGCACTAAATATTGCAGTGGTGTAGTGGTTACAGCAGCGATTTTCAACCAGTGTGAACAGCACATTGGTGTGCCGCGAATGGTCTACACGAGTTTGGGGCAGGATAATTTATTAGTAGGGGGTCCTTGGGGAATGTGATCCCCCCAAAAATAGCTTGGTGTACCTTGTGAATTGTCCAAAAATGGATAGTGTGCCTTGACCATTTTAGTTCCTTGTCAGTGTGTTGGGAGATAAAAAAGTTGGAAAATCACCTGGTTAGAGCATTGGACCTAGATCAGGAGCACCCAAGTTAAAATTCCAGGTCAGCCATTAACCTTGGAGCTATCATTTATCTCCCTAACTAACTTCACAAGGTTATTGTGAGGATAAAATGGGAGAGGGGCAAGAATCATGAATGCCTTGCCACGCTCGTTGGAGGAAGGGCTGTATGTGAACATAAATACTTTCAACTACCCCAGGGCTCTCAGGATCGACCCGTCCAGACTATGAACAGATTTACACAAATGTTGCCCGTAATCAATCAATAGTATTTATATACTGCTTTTCAACACAAAGTTCACAAAGCAGTTTATAGGCAAATAGTTAATAATAAAGTTAAATGGTTCCCTGTCCCAAAGGGCTCACAATCTAAAACAATGTAGAACACCACCAGCAACAGCTACTAGAAAGACTGCGCAGGGGTGAAGAGGGACAATTACTCTCCCCCTGCTAAATATGAGAGGAACACCACTTGAAAAGGTGCCTCTTGCCCAGTTAGCGGAAGTAATTATTACAGGGAGTGTTCAGAGCCCTATTGGAGTTGTGTGGGGCTCAGATTCCAGCATCCACAAAGCTCAGAGGAAGGGGTGGTTTACATCTGCATCTATTCAACAATGCAACAGGGTCGGATGCTCCCAGCCCAATACCTCCAACACCAGGACACCTCGACATCAGTGCTTCTTTTGTGCCTTCTGTAAATGGCCATATAGCCCTGTTTTAGCCATGACTGCCATTCCATCTAGCTCTCACCCAGAGAAAGCTGCATTCTTGGATTATGCCCCAGGATGAGTCATTAGTATGCAGGTTGAGTATCGCTTATCTGAACTGCTTGGGAAGGGAAGGTGTCTGGATTTTGGAAAAATTGCATACATATAGGAGAAATGCTTCCTCTTGCTCCTTTCACTGTTACCCATTTGGGTGTCTGCTGGCCTCTGATATTTTTCAGCATATCTCTACAGGTGCACACCACAGACCAGAGAATAGAACTTACAGCCTGTACGTGGGAATCGGTGCATAAAAGTCTTATAGTGTTGGCACTGCAGAAAGGTTTTTTTAAAAGTCATGGACAACAATGTCTGGATTTCAGATGACCGGATAAAGGATAATCTACCTGTTTCTATTTAAAATATTTTTTACCCTGCCTTTTGTCTCCATATGGAGAGACCAAGGCAGCATACAGTCAACGTTGTCAATAAAACATAATCAATTAAAAAACAAAGAGTAAAACACTGGGCAATAGCAGCATAATGAAAACACAATAAAGCACAAAATAACCAACACCAGGAAAGCAATGTTCAGAGACAAATGCAAAAGAAAGGGGAAAGAAATGTTTTGAGATTTATTTATTTTTTTGCAATTATAATTATTGCAGAGCAGAGGAAAGCATCACAGCAGAATTTGTGTGGTCAGTGTATGATGTGATATGTACTGGAAGAAGCAAGCGTGAATTGCGCGGACCTGGCCACAGTGACCCATGCCCTAGTGACATCTAGATTAGACTATTGCAATGCGCTCTACGTGGGGCTGCCTTTGAAGACGGTTCGGAAATTACAACTAGTACAGAACGCGGCTGCTCGGGTGGTTGCTGGGGCACGTCGGTTTGACTCTGTTGAGCCGTTGCTTCGGCGACTACACTGGCTGCCGGTTCTGTTCCGGGCCAAATTCAAAGTGCTGGTGTTGACCTTTAAAGCCCTTTACGGCTCGGGCCCAGGGTATTTGAGGGACCGCCTCCTCCCATATAATCCGATCCGTACTCTGAGGTCATCTGGGGGGGCTCTTTTGACTGTGCCACCACCAGGAGAGGTGAGAGGGGTGGCGGCCAGTAGGAGAGCCTTCTCGGCGGTGGCACCCCAACTTTGGAATACCCTCCCCTTGGAGTTAAGAACTGCTCCCTCTTTGGCGGTATTTCGGTGGGGGCTGAAGACCTTTTTATTTCAGCAGGCTTTTAGTTGCTGACAGGCTGGCTGGCTTTTTTTGCACTCTTTTTATATATTTTATGATCCTAGGAATTTGTTGTATGTTATATTTTTAATATTGTTTTTATTGTCTTAATACTGTTTTTAATTATTGTTTTTTACTGTGTTTTTTAACTTTGTAATGCCACCTTGAGGGCCTTTGTGGCGGAAAGGCGGGGTATAAATCAAATAAATAAATAAAATAAATAAATATTGTGGAGGTGGTCTATGAATGCTTAGGGATGAAAGGATTGGCCCTGCTCCATTCAGGTAATCAGAGGTTTAGCATTAGTCCCTCTGATTAGGTGGGTTTCTTGTACAGAATAGGAATAAAATGTGTGCAAATATTTCACTCCAGAAAAGCAGCCGTTGTAGTAGTGAGCTTATGAGCTGCAACAACGGTGTAAAGCAGCATTAACAACTCAGAGGTAGAAGAATCTGCGTTTTACAAAGTAGTTTTGCCCATATAGTGTATATGAGTGTGAGGTTATTCTGTTTAACCTGTGCTTTCACTTACCTATTCCTTGATCTCTCTCTCTCTCTCTCTCTCTCTCTCTCTCTCTCTCAGGTGGAGCTGGCTGCTCCTGTTGTGAATACCACAGCCTTGCCAACACCTTTGCATTTGCAAGTGAACTTCAAGAAAAAGCAGGTACATTGATTGCCCAGGATTGGACACTGGATGGGAGGGCTTGTTGGTACTGTTTTCAGTAGTTATTAACCCACGGTTTGGCAAACTTGGCATGACACTCTCCTATTTCTGTAAACAAGGAATTCTAAGGTCTATCATCAGCAACCCATCCTTGATGCGTCAGGTTACTGCATTGTATTCTGTAGAACTATGGATCCCCCATGCTGTTGTTTTAAGATCAGTTGTCCCTAATGTGTATGCTACTTAAATATAGCAGTTATGAGCTGGGACATTCCTATCACAGAGTCCTGTTGACATGACACGTGTAGATATACCATGAGGCTTGGGGCGGGAGGGGGGGAGTAAGATTGTCTGCTTGCTGCTTTCACCCAAAAGTCTGAAGAAGATCTATGCTCCCAACCTGTATGCACATGGGATCTCTCTGTCTGGTTGGGAGCATGACACTTTGTGACATTTTCCAACATGCATTGTAGTTCAGACCCTCCAGGTGTAGTTTGCACCCAGAGGGTCATGCATTCAATCCTTGACACTTACAATCCAGTTACAACACAATCCATTTTCATACAACAGAAAATATCTTTTTCTGGATTTCTTGGCAGAACTCCCATCCCACTGCTAAACATTAACATGTAACATATTATAAAACACAATGTTAAACATTATACCAGGACTCTGCAGACGATCATACCTGTCCATGCTCCAGGATATCATGTTTGAGAATAGATTAGGCCTTTATGTGTCATTTCCAATGCTTGATTATTAGAGAGGTGATGACTGATAAAGGTCATTTATAGGTGTGCCCCATATCCATAGGGGATCCGTTATACACACACACACACACACACACACACACACACAGAGAGAGAGAGAGAGAGAGAGAGAGAGAGAGAGAGAGAGAATATGTGCCTGCCTGTATTTTGTTTTGCAATTCCAGCCCACTAAAGGCAGGTAGATTTTCTTTTAACTCTTGAAATGCAGGCAGGTTTGGAGATTGCATGCTACACACCAAAACTGAGTGCATTTTATGGTAGGCACAGCTTGCTAAATGGCCTCATCACCCACATTGTATTTCAGCTGGAAAAAGAACGCCGCGCTGTTTGGGACCGAGAAAATCTCCTTCACTCTGCCAAACTGTGGGGCATCAAGCAGTCCCAGGGGCGTGTGGACAACTGGAACTTCTACAGTATACACAGGTCTGTAAGGGGGAGGGACTAAATGACGAGAAGATATGCCAGAGTGCTCCGAGCTCCATCCTGGCAATGACAGGAATAGAAAGATAATGTACGAGCTGGCATCAGGGACTTTCAGTTTTCTCCAGTAAAGAGATGAGCTGGAGCAAGCTGCCATCTGAACGCAGATCTTGCTGGTTTCAGAGCTGATTGGCAGCAGTAGGTTGAAGAGAATAGGAACACAGACTGAGATTATTGGCGTTTGTTAACCCCAAAAGGGGGAACACCCCCTCTGAGTGATCTGCTATTCCCCTTGCAGCTTGAACAGGGAGAAGCGCAGGCGAGATCTTGCCCACACGTGCTGGGAGAATCAACAGCTACTGAAACGCCTGGAAGGGAGGAAGTCAGAACTGGCCCAGGAGCACTGGCAGCGAGACTGGTACAAGGAGGAGCTCCTCCGGAACAGCATTGCCTGCTATCCCCGTGGCACAGGGAGCTGCCAGGTAAGAAAGTCTGAATCTGAATAGGCAATGATGGGTTGAGAAGCGAGGGAAGTGAAGCAGCTCTGGCTTTGCTACAGTCTGCTTTTCCCCACTGATAAGATCTTTGCTTAATAGCCAAAGCTTCAACCTGGTTACAGGACCAGCTAACCGCTGCTGTATCGTTTCCATGGCTCAGGGGCCTGACTGCAAACGTTGCTCTTCACAGGCAAGAAAGGAGAGACGGAGGCAGTGGACCGTGGGCAGCAGTGTTCCCTTCTCAGCAGCTGGGGACAGTGACAGCACGTTCCCCGACCGAACCTGCGTGCCTTGTAGCAGCAAAAATCGCAGTGCAACGAGCAAGTGTTCCTGGGGCAGTGGGAGTGAGTCCACCCCCGAAGTAACTGCCACGCCCTTTTTGACATCGCCTGTGAGAAAAAGGGATCAATCTGGAGCCTT
This sequence comes from Lerista edwardsae, assembly GCA_029204185.1. Classification (NCBI taxonomy): domain Eukaryota; kingdom Metazoa; phylum Chordata; class Lepidosauria; order Squamata; family Scincidae; genus Lerista; species Lerista edwardsae. The sequence goes on from JAJKFI010000020.1 coordinate 3,829,748, forward strand.
GGCCCGAAGATGGAGCAAAGGGGCTCGGGTGTCAGCCAAGGTAGCCCAGGGGGGCTTCTCTCTCAAGGATGCTGATGGCTCGTTGGCTAGGAGGAGGACCGATGGACCAGGAGGAAGTTGTCTGGAGAAGCCTCTGGGAGAAGGAGTAATGCCTACCAAAAAGCCTCCCACTTCCTTATGCTTAACGGAGCAACTCAGGCCTTGTGATAGCAGCCTGATCCCCACTTCAAAGGAGTTGGAGAAGAAACCAGAAGCCACCGATGCAGAACTTTGCTGGAGAAAGACTGAGAGAGCCCCCAAGTTGGCTGGGCAGTGCATCCTGTTGAACATACTATCTGTCAAGTCCCCTCAGCCACTTCCCAGGAAATCTCCTGAGCTCCCAGAGGGCACCAGGAGTTCTTCTCTTTCTCCACCAACTGAGCAGATCCCGCCTCCCTCTGTAAGGTCTAACAAGAGCTCCCAGCTCAGGGCCAGGGTTTGTGACAGCAGCTCTAGCATTTCCTGCAGTCCCTCAGACTACTAATGCACCAAGGAGAGCCATGCATATCTTTTGTGATTCTACACAGGAGCAGAATTATAGCACCTTGAGAATCTAGTCCTCCACTTTTGAAAAGCACCTATTTCTAGCCCTTTGGCCGACAAAGATAAGTTTGAAAATGTGCACACCATGTAGGGTGAAATATCAGAAGTCTGGGGTAGAAGGTCATAGCATGATTTTCAGTGGAGAGAGGACTGGGTGTATGTGTCTTGAACTTCTTAATCCTCCTTATGTGTTGTCAAAGCAGCATCAGTAATGCAGAATCACAATTTTATGTATATGCAATTGTATGTAAATATAGCCAATTTTCATGTGTAGAGGTAGGAGAAAATGGTGATAAGGAAATAAAAACATATAACACCGCCTTCTGCACTTCTCATTTTTTCCTAGAACTGCCCCCTAGGGGGCGCAAAATGCTAGGTTTTGCAGGAGCCTGAGCTCCTTCACAGCCATTCGCGGCCCGGATTGCAAAACAGATTGCAATCGGATTGCAAAGTCTCTCTTTCAATGCAATACTTTGAAATAATCGTGCTCCCTGCTGCCCAAAAAAGACCAAAGATGCTATACAAGAGTGATTGTTTTCCCTTTTGGCAGAGCTCCTGAGCGCCTGCTTCACTTAACTCTTATATCGTGCCCCACGAGTGTATTGAATTCCAATTGGAACCGGAAGTTATGACCGCGTAGAGCGTTTTAAACATGGAGGAAAGATAACTGGAGGCGGCATGCCTTTAGAATTAATAGGAGCGAAGTGAAGCCAGGGGGCGGGCTTAGCAGCCATGTTGGTTGACTCAAAACAATCCTCATTCCAAGCATTTCAGATTGCTTTGCTCGTACTGTTTAGGGCTGAATAAAAATAAAAACTTACGAAAATAAAAACATGTGATCGTGTAGAAACATTATTGGTAACCTTATTATGATTTAATATAATATGCAATTACAAGGTTAAATTCCTCATAATTATATTACTGAACATACCAGACAAAATGCTACTTGCTATCTATTTAAACTTGGATTGCACTGTTTTGACAGACTTATTTTTTGAAATCTACACAAGCAAAAATAAAACGGTCATGCCCCATAAAAAAAAAAGTCTGTTAATGTTCAGAATTTCATATGTATTACAGTAGGAAAATTACATTAAAATCTCTTCATGACACAAGTAGTTGTCAATATGAGAGGAATTCTTTTTTACTTCTAGACTACTAAGAGTATTTTTGAAAACTTCTACACTCACCCCCCCCCCCAAAAAAAAACAAATTCTGTTAATGTTCACAATTTCGAGAATATTACAGTAGAAAATGGAAGGCGGGAAAAAAAGTGTAAACAGGAAGGCGGAAAAAAGGAGGGGGAATTTTTTTTTTTTTACCTTCTAGACCATTAACAGTGGGTGTCAGAAAATGGTGAATAAGACTGTTAGGAACAACAAGAAACTACACAGCTTCAAAAATAATGCACTCACTGTTTCAGTTAACGGTAGTTTTATTGAATCGATGTGAATACATGAATGTGAATACATGAGTAATGAATTCATGAGTAATGTGAATACATGAATCTTTCCATGGAAATTAAATCCCATTTTTCATACAGCGATTCGCACACCCGTATGCAGAACACGCAGGCATGATTAAAGAGGTTGAGATTAACTTTTACACACGTGCAGTACAGGGAGATTTTTATTCGTGAATTCGCAAAATTTACTCCTGAAATAAAAACTTACGAAAATAACAACGTGTGATCGTGGAGAAACATCATTGGTAACATAATTATGAGTTAATATGCAATTCCAAGGTTTAATTCCGCGTAATTATATTACTGAACATATCGGACGAAATGCCGCTTGCTGTCTATTTGAACTCGGATTGCACTGTTTTGACAGACTTATTTTTTGAAATCTACACAACCAAAAATAAAGTGTGAACGGGAAGGAAAGAAAAAAAGGGGAGGGTGGGCAAAAATCAGATAAATATGTAGGAAAACCTTTTTATTTTTATTTCAGCAGGCTTTTAGTTGCTGACAGGCTGGCTGGTCTTTGTATTCTTTTTAGATTTCTATACTTTTTATGTCCATGGGATGATTATTGTATTTTTTTTATGGTGATATATTTTTATATTGTATTTTTATATTGTTTTTAATTACTGTTTTTAATTCTGTTGTTTTTATTTGTTTTAACCTGTTTTTTGTAATGCCGCCTTGAGTGCCTTCGGGCGGAAAGGCGGGGTAAAAATTCAATAAATAAAATAAATAAATAAATAAATAAATAAAATTACATTAAAATCTCTCAATGTATAACACAAGCAGTTGTCAATATGAGAGGAATTCTTTTTCACTTCTAGGCTATTAAGTGTATTTTTTATGAGGTAGTATTTTATTTTTATTTTTTTTCCTCATATCTACTTCAGTTTGTGAAAGGCTGCATACTTTATGAGGTAGTATTTTTCAGTATCAATTAATCACTATGATTTTAAGTACCCGTGGAAAGTAATCCCATTTTTCGTACCGCGATTCGCACAGCCGTATGCAGAACACGCAGGCATGCTTAAAGACGTTGAAATTAACTTTTACACACGCGCCGTGCGAGCTAGAGAGCCCCTTTCGCGGCGCTGAGTTGAGTCAGCCATATTGGTCAGTACAGGGCTTCAAGAATGTGCTGACATGCCCTATCCAGTCAATCTAACATTCTTGATAGGATCCCTTTCACGGTTTCTGGCGCACCCGCTCCTGCCTGTATTTCCCCCTCCAAGGTGCTAGGTGGCGCTGGAAAAGCGGAAACGTGCTTCTCTTAGTTTCCCATCTACGCTAGAACGCTTTATAGTCCTCTTCCCGGCATCCTTTGCTCTCTTCGACAGGTCGCCGCCGACATGGTGAGTACGGCAGCGAGGGAATCCGAATCCATCCGGGCTTTTGGGGGTAGCTGCGACTGAAATGGGGGGTGGTCTCGGCACCGTTGCGGAAGGTTGTGGTTTGGTCCATTGATCGTTCGCTGGTGAGTTCCTCGACTCCTTGTATCTGCGAGCTGAATGGGGGGCGGCGGTTCCGGTATTGAGCAGGCAGCGTTAAGTGAAGGCTGTAGGGCTGATGAGGCCTTGTGGTGTTTGCATGTGTTTGGGGGCAGAGGGACCCCAAAGCAAGAGGACTGGCTGCGGGGGGGGGGGGAATGTGCTTTCGGCACTAGGCCGTTGCCTGATCGTAGGGGGAGGAAAAAGTGTAAAGGATGGAGGCGATGGTAGAATGGCTGTGTCTTGACTAGCTGTAGGATAGGCAGAAGTCCCACAGATAAAACTTGCTCCTCTGAGGGTGTTTTTATACCCCATCCGTATTCATGCCAGGAGAAGTTTCCTTTAGTGAACGTTTGCTTTTGATGCAGGACTCTGGCCAGGAAAAAAACAGGTCTCTGTTGTTTATGGGTACGGTAGTGCATTTGGTTGCAAGCCCTAAATGAGAAGTTTCTAGCTTCTGTCTCGCGTGTTTACTATTTTGGTCAATATCTTATTAAAAGGAATTGCAGAAAAGTAGATTTGCCCACACTCCACCCACTTTTCAAAGTGGTGGTGCACAACCATCTTGTTTGGTTGTGACCCACTGGGACCTGTCTAGATCTCCTTTGGGTGCAGAAAAGCTCCAGCATTGCTAGAGACTTCAATCAACAGGTACTTATATACCACTTTTCAACATGAAGTTCACAAAGCGGTTTACAGGCAAATAGTAATAATAATAAAATTAAATGGCTCCCTGTCCCAAAGGGGCTCACAATCTAAAAAGATGCAGAACACCACCAGCAACAGCCACTAGAAAAGACACTGCGCAGGGGTGAATGGGGCCAATTGCTCTCCCCCTGCTAAATATAAGAGGAACACCACTTGAAAAAGTGCCTCTTGCCCAGTTAGCAGGGGTGCAGGTTGTCTGTGCCTGAAAGTGAAGGTGGCTGCCCTGTGTTCAGGTCTTGGAAGAAACCATAGACTGTATGTTGTAGAAGAAGAATTTCCAAAATAATTCCCCTCTTTGTTACTTCTTTCTCATTCTTAGTAAGCCTTGATGCAGTCACATTCCTTCCTGTTCTAATGAAGAGGGAGTTATGTGTAGTCCCAACACTTCAAAACACATGTATCTCTACCCCCCCCCTCCACACACACACACACACACACACACACACCCCTGACTTGCACTGATGTCATATAGGTCTCACCATGCTGGCTTGGGTGCCAGCAGTGAGTGGGAACTGATAAATATATAAATTCCGCTCCTCCATTGGGCAGGTGTTAAGGAAAAGTAAATAGCAGAGTTGGGAGTACACCTCCATTTATAATCAGCGGTGTTGCTGTGGTCAGTCCTTCTTAATAGTAAATATTGGACCATGATTTTAGGAATTTAATATTTGAGGACCTAGCTCTGATTGTGTCAGATCTTTGGTCCAGGAAATACCTTTTTGTTTCAGCACTAAAGAACATTAAGTGCTCTGTGTGAACTAAACTCCTGACAGGAGTAGATGGGACTAGTAATTAAGAGTGCCTGTAAAAATAATTGTGACTGAAGTCCTGAAGGACTTCTGTTTCGCGAACAGGGTTTGTGGAGGAGGGTTTCTGTTGATGCCACCTTTCCAGGACCCTTTTTGAGAACCGGAACTGTACCGCATGTCACTTTCACAGTAGGCCGAGAGGGAGGCTGCCTTCCCCTTTCACACTGGGGACATGTTCACGTTTTTGCCAGGACATGATGGGATAATAGCTGTATAAGCCATTTGCATGCTGAAAGGGCTGTCACTGGGCTATTGGACTCTGCTGATGTGCTCCTTTTATTCTTTGAACTTCTAGGGACGTGTGCGCACAAAGACGGTGAAAAAGGCCGCCCGGGTCATAATTGAAAAATACTATACTCGCCTTGGGAATGACTTCCACACAAACAAGCGAGTATGCGAGGAGATCGCCATCATCCCTAGCAAAAAGCTACGCAACAAGATTGCTGGGTAAGTGGTTTCGTTCTGAAACGCACACATGCATGCACATGTAGGTGGCTTCATGGGAAGCTTCCAACCACTGGGGTTGTGATGTCCCTTCCGGCCTGCATTCGAAAGTGATTTTGGTCTTGTCTGTGGCCTGATCATTGATAGTGCAGGAAGAGAATTCTTGACAGCATTTCCCGTGTTTGGAGGGTCTCTGTCTCTGCCAAACCCTGAGCTTTTCAGACACTACTCCTTTATGTGCTTTTTAACTCACTGGAAAATTAGTGCCGAGAGGATGAACCTCAGATCTACCACATTTCACTGCAGAAACACTTATCTGCAATTGCAAGGCAGTTCTTGATTGGGCATAGGGGGTGTTCGCAACTTTTTTTCCTCTGTGTGTCTTTGGTCCCTCTTAAAAGAGAGAGTTATAGTCAGATATTGACATTCCTCAGGTGCTGTGTTTCTGCAGGTATGTCACCCATCTGATGAAACGCATTCAGAGAGGGCCAGTCAGAGGTATCTCCATCAAACTGCAGGAAGAGGAAAGAGAGAGAAGAGATAACTACGTCCCTGAGGTAAGTTTTGCAAGTACAGATTGGCTTCTTGGTGTGCTATCAGGAAGGTCAGGGAAAAGAGGCTATTACTCTTTTCCTGCAGTCATTGGAAGAACTGCATGTATCCTTTGAAACAGCCCCAGCCCCAATCTGGTATTGACTGCCTGCCAAGCTTTTTATTCAAGGCCTGCTAAAGCTAAGGATTTGTGTGGCCCAGTCTTGCTGCTGGTTGCTCTGTGGTCAAGAAATGGGCAAAAAACCTGGAACACATAAACCCTTGCTAAAATGAGCATAGGCTTGGTAATATTGTGTGGATTTGGGACATCTGGATACTTGGACCTAACCTTGGGCTGCTCACTGATTTCTTAACCATGGTTAAAGGTAAAGGTTTCCCCACCACTGAATGGTCAAGTCATGACTTAGGGGGTGGTGCTCATCTCTGTTTCTAAGCCGAAGAGCCGGCATTTGTCCAAGGACAAGCTTCTGTGGTCGTGTGGCCAGCATGACTATACACTGTAGCGCACGGAACGGCATTATCTTCCCACCGAAGTGGTACCTATTTATCTACTTGCATCTTTACGTGCTTTTGAACTGCTAGGTTGGCAGGAGCTGGGACAAGCAACGGGAGCTCACTCGGTTGCGTAGTCTCGAACTGCCAACCTTCCTGTCAACAAGCTCAGCTCAGCAGTTTAACCCGCAGCACCACCGTGTCCCCTTAGCCACCACGTCCCCTTGGTGGATGTAACCTAAGCCATGGTTACCCTTCTGTAAAATGAGAGGGCTAAAATGGCAAATTGGAGTCTAAAATTTGATGGGTAGCAGCGTTGTCTGAGAATTGGATTTGATTAAGGAAGATGAGGGGATTTGTCTCCAAAAAGGCCACCTGTTGTGTGGAAATTTCAGCTAAGGAGCTCAAAAGCTACTTTCCCACAGAACAGGGTCCTAGTTTGCTCTAACATACAAAGGCCTGTTTCCTTCCCAAACCTGCATTCGAAAGTGATAATGGCCTTACTCTTGTGGCCTTGTCATTGATAGTGCAGGAAGATTATTCCTGAAAGCATTTCCCGTGTTTGGGGGGCTTGTTCCCATCCCTTCCAAACCCTGGGCTTTTCAGACATGGACTCTGAGCTCTGTGGTGTTCTGCCCTTGAAGCTGCTATAGGAAGCCTACTTTCCTTGATAAGATGCTGAGAAATAGCATCTTTTCCCCCTTACTGTGACATTTTTGCTGAACAGTACTGTTTCCCCTTCGTAATCACAAAGACCCTGTGTACTTTTCCTGATTGTCCTTGTTAGCAATCTGCTCAAAATTTAGTATTTTACCGATCTCCAGAAAATATTTCCTCCTTGTGCTTCAGAGATCCAGAATCTATTCGTTTACTGCAACAGTAGATGCCTGCCCATCTATGTATTTGAGTGTCAGAGGTATTTGGAATGGCTAGATGAAGATAGTTGTGTTTGCTTTTACCAGCCGTCGGGTTCATGTGGACAAGGCAATATTTTTCTGACTGTGGCATTGGGGTCTGTTAGGTGTGTGGCAACTCTCTCCTCTGTGCCGACCTTCCTTGTCCAGTACTAATAATCTGGCCCTAGTGTGTAGCTGGTAGTGATAGACTTTTGTGAAGAAGTCAAGTCCTTCTGCTTCCTCTGGACTGGGACACTCCTACTCGCTGTAATGGATTTGCTGGACCAGCCACAAAAGCATTACAGTGCAAAGTGGTCTGAGTTGAGGTTCAGACTGTAGCTGCAGTTGGGTGTTAGTGCTTTTCTCAGCCAGGCATCAAACTTGGAAAAGCGGCAAATTATCCATGCCTTCGGATCCAGTCCTATCCAACTTTCCAGCTACAATGCAGCCCCAAGTTAAGGGAACAAATGTCCCCTGACCTTGAGGAGGTCTCCATGACTACACCCCCACTGCAGGATGCAGTGCATACCTCACTGGCATGGCTATATCAGTGCTGGAAAATTGGATAGGATTGGGCTCTTAATCTTACAGCCTTGGTGTATATTGGCCTACAACTTAGTATTATTTTTGCTCCTTGTTTGTTGGTTCCTCAATGTGGCTAACAGCACCAGGCTGGAAACCTAAACTATAAACTGGAAGTGGACTTGTGCAGAGCCCAGTCACACTGTACATAATTCCCTCACAGCTTTTGCAGGGGGGAAATGCTCTTGAGCTGCTGTGTGTGTAGGAGACTTTATAATCACACTGGCATGCACTTTTTAGGTGCCGCTCTCCGGCTTGCCTCAGTCGTCCTCCAGTGTTCTTGGAATCCAGTTGCAAAAAAGCCCAGCAGAGCCAGAGCTCTAAGTGTGACCACACCAGCTCCACGTTGTACTGATCTCTATTGGGCTGTGAGTGTAACGCATGCCTGAGGAACCAAATGACTCTCTGCCTCTTTCCCTATCAGGTCTCTGCTCTGGATCAGGAGATCATCGAAGTGGACCCAGACACCAAGGAAATGTTGAAGTTACTGGTGAGTAGGGAACTGGCATAGCTGCCAAGAGAACTCTTCTGTGATCAGCTGCTTCCTGAGAATTGCATCCTGTAGTTTTTATGGATATAATAGTAGTAGCCACATGAACAGGGCTGGAAGTAGTCTTGGAGGGACCTTTCTAGTCTAGACTGGTCACTGGGTCTGAGTAGTTGAAGCCATACTGCTTGAGAGATTGCTAGCATGTGCTCCAGATACCCAAGTCCTAATTATTTAATAAACAGTGGGTCCACACCAAAACTTCAATGGGATGAGTCCACAGCTCATTGGTCAAGCACTTCCTTTTCCATGCAGAAGGTCCCTGTTCAATCCCTGGTATTACACAAGTTTGATTGGAAAAGCCTCCTAGAAAGTGCCCTGGAGATTTTAGCTGAGTCAGTGGAAGTAGTCCTGACACAAATGAATCAGTGGTCTGACTATATGGCTGTTTCGTGTGGTTGTCAAGGTATGTTTGGGATCACTTGATGCAGATAGTTTGAGTTTTAATGTTAGCCTAGATGAGGAAATACTCCTCCATCTTTTGCACTGTGGCCTGTTGAGTGTATGTTGGCTAAGTGGTCTCTCTTCCGTGTTTCTTCCAGGACTTCGGCAGCCTGGCCAATCTGCAGGTTACACAGCCCACTGTAGGGATGAACTTCAAAACCCCAAGAGGTGCCATCTAAAGCCATTGCTGTACTGTCACTTTTACAATAAATATGTAGAAACAAAACCTCTTACCATCCTTGGGTTACTGTATTTTGCACCATTGTATTGCCTTATTTTGGATATAGTGGTATGTGGAGAGACTTTTGCTTACCCAGGCTAAGATCTGGTTGGGTAAGGCTGGTGAAATCTTAGTAATTCTGCTATTATTGCATTCAGCAGGAGTGACCACCAGAGGGTGCTGAAGACACGTTGCTCCCTCATCCCAGTACTATTGTAAGGAAACTTTTCATGTAGCTGAAATTGCATATTTCAGCCTCCATTTTCCTTTTCTCTGGTCTCCCTTAGTGTCAGTATTTAGATTGTAAGGCACTCAGGGAAGGGACTTTTTATTTCATTCTTTGTAAAGCACCATGTAGATTACTGGTGATGGTTATTAATAACAGCAACTTCAGACTGGGAATATATTTTGAACCGTGTGATTCTGCATCTTTGAAGGTGCAAACTGGTTCTGGGCACTGGCCTAAAGGAAACTGTATAGGTTTCAATCTGTATTTTCACTGCTTCATATTTTGTAGCCTTGTTAAAAGGGGTCCATTCCCTTATCCCCTATGGCCATCTGTACAATGGCATAGTATAGGAAATGTTTCATTAGTAGGGTTAATTACCTAAATAACCCTAAATTAGTAGGGTTAATTACCTAAAAACATTTTGGTCTGCTATAAAAAGATGCCCTCGATTAATAGGTCAGAAATCAGTGCTGGAACAAGTACTTGTAATCTACAGATGGAGTGCTGATTTTAAGAGGCATGTCATTCTGCCTGATAAAATGGGGAGCGCCATTTCTAAGAAGATATGTGCATTGCAGCAGAATGATTTTTTTCCTTTAATCAATAGATCAATTTAATCAAAATATTTGAATCAGATGACAGTCCTTCCTACCAGGTTACTTGATATGAAACATAATCTGGAAAGATTTAGAGCACAATCCTAACCTGGAGTTAGGCCAGCAAAGTTTGGCTGGCACGAGGGCCACCATAAAATGCATTTGGATCACTCTCAAGAGTCGGGGGACTTCGGCACACTTGTCTGTGTGCTGGCCTCTCTGACTCCAAGAGTGGTCCAAACATACTTTACAGTGTCCCTTGAGTTGGCCTAACTGTACTGGCCTAATTACAGGTTAGGATTGCGCTCTTATAGTCTACGTTGACACTTGCCCTAGGCACAATGAAGTAGGCTAGTTTATGAGTAGGAGGATGTTGGAGGGAGTTGGGGATGGGTCTTGTCCATTTTATAAAGCGAGGCCCCTTGGACCCTGATCTGTGTTGGGATGTTAGGCTTTTCCCTCTATTTTCCTCCTCATCACCAAAAGCCTCCATAAGTGTTTGTGTTCTGGGCCTGCACAAAGCTACCTCCCTTGCTTACAGTTGAATGCGAGTGAATTCTTCCTCGGTAGTATGTTCATAGTAATTATTGTGGGGTAAGCCCCAGAATCACTGGTGATTCCCTTGATGGTCATGTACCTTCTGGCAGGAAGGTAAAATCTCTTGTGGTCTTCAATCTATTAATTGCATACAACTGTACTTGTTTACTCTAATTCTCCCATCTGCTTGATTGGATGTTCCTGTGTTCAGTATCTGAGAGATTCTTGTTTTTAAATTATCAGCAGCACGGAAGGAATAACTGCAGAGACACGTTTATCTATTAGAACGACAGGGAGTTTGGAGGCTGGGGAAACTGCAGACTACAGCAATTCTTTTATTGGCCTCTGGGGCTTCCTCAGCTCATCTTTTCCCTCCATGGGTCATAAGCAATCAATGGCTTTTCTGTGATTGTAGAAGAGCAGTCCTAGTAGAAGGTCACTGCTGCCATCCCTTTCCCCAAGGGCATCATGGGCAACAGCTGGTCAGTGGCGTTTCCAAGGAAGAGGAGGTGTCAGCAAGGCTCCAGGCCAGGATGCAGCATTGCCAGGCAAAACAGTGATCACCCCTTGCTTGTTGGTGATTGATCTCCATTGCTACCAGCTGCAGAAGTACAGGTTGAAGTGTGTGCTGTCCCTAGTGCTGCCTACAGAAGATTTGCCCTTCCTTCCTCCCCACCTAGATTTTAGTGCAAGAATAAATTATGCACACCAACTACATTTGCACTGCTGTATTTTGCATAATTTATTCAGCTGTCAAAACTTGGGATTTTGTTTTTCTAAGGAGTGCTCTTCATAGACCAGAGTGGTAAAATACATGGAAGGAGCTGGAGATTTTAAGGGGCTAAAAGAGTACTAGCTCTGTGGCAAAAGGGATAGTTATCCTTGTAGAGTACCGTACTATTTCCAGGGCATTATTGCAACTCTTGTCCAGTCATGTTGTATTTTTGCATCAGACAACAGAGAGAGGCAGTGATATGGAACACAGTTTTACGGGTTCTTAAGTTTGGTGCTTGATTCCTCAATTGCAAAAGTGCATTTGAAATTAATCTCTTCCTAATCATCAAGGGACGTGGTGGCGTCGTGGGTTAAACCGCTGGTGCTGGGCTTTCTGACCGGAAGGTTGGGAGTTTGAGACCATGCGACGGAGTGAGCGCCTGTTGCTTGTCCCAGCTCCTGCCAACATAGCAGTTCGAAAGCACATAAAAAATGCAACTTTGGTGGGAAGGTAATGGCGTTCCGTGCGCTACAGTGTGTAATCATGCCAGCCACATGACCACGGAAGCTTGTCCTCGGTAAAAAGGCCAGATCTGCAGGCTTTGAAACGGAGATGAGCACCGTCCCCTACCCTACCTTTGGGGAAACCTTTACCTAATCATCAAAAGACACTTCCCCCTCTTAACAGAAAAAGTAAGTTTTACCCTCTGGTTGAGCACTGGGTTTTTGTTTTTTTGCATAGTCTAGAGAAGCTCTTTCATTTCTCATGGTTATAACTGAGCACATGGACACTTTTTGTCCACAATGACCTTTCCCTATGGATGTTCTTAAAACCACTTTAAATCATATCTGGATAGTAGGGAATGGTGGAATTCCTAGACCTACTATGACTTGAGACATGCTATAAATGGGACAGCAAATCCAGTGGGCTCTAGACTGGCCATATAATGTGTCTGACCTTGTTGCATGTTATGTAGGACCTCGGGTGAATTGTACTGGTCATGCCTTCCAGCTGTACTCCAAAGGACTGTTGGAATGAAGTTCAGCTGATAATCATACTTTTGCTTCAGCCAAATCAAGCAGAACAAAGTAGGTCACCCATAGATCATCTCCACCTCGCCCTCCATCCTTGGTATCATTGTAGCAGGAGCAAAGAAAGAATGACTTGGCTCAAGTACTGACCCTTTTACTTAACCTGCCAAAGCATGCGGCTCCTCTGCCTTCCTCCACAAGGAAAGACTGACCTTAGATTTGGCCACATCTTCTGGTCTGCCTACCTTCTGCCGCAAGACCCCAGCCTTGCCCAACCCCTTTGCACTCTGATCCCAGGCTCAGTTCCTGCCAGTCAAATGAAGCACAGTCCTAATAGAGTAGCCAAAAGAAATAAAGGTATGCTTTAACGTTCCTAGGGCCAAAACAAGAGTTGGCCCAGTTCTGGCATTGAGCCTAGATTGATTTTGACCTGGCTCCTTCCTAAAGTGCTGTGTCTATACCATTAATCCATTTGGTCTTGGATGCAATGTTTCCTAGCACCACCATGCCCAGGAAAAAGGGGGAAAACAAGCACCAGTGCATTTAAAGTGAGCTGCATTTTCAGCCAAAGGGCCATGGCCCTAGTGCTATCCACACTATTTTGACTAACAATTGACCAATTCTGAACATTCCTGGGCTGTAGTGATGCCATTCAACTGCTGTTCCTGATTGCCCTCTCAGCGCTGAATATTTCACCCCCATCCACAAAATGGCAGGGCTGGAACACGTAGTTCTCCCACATTCATTATGTAGTTACATCCTTCCTTTCTTCTGTTGTGGAATGCACAGCAGTAATTACTCTGCCAGGTCCATACCGACTAAGCTGTAAAGTGGATCAAGTGTTGGTCCCCCAGAACAGGCCCTGCCTTGCTTTTGACAATTGAAGACGGTAGGAATGTGTGTATAGTATATCCAGTTATCTGGTTGCATGTCTGGTGACTTAGAGCAGGGCATGGGATTTCTGCTACTATGCAAGACCATGTCCATCTAGGGGGTCTGAAGCCCTGCTGCCCAAACGCCTCTTATGCCCTCTAAAAATGGATGATTGTCTTAGGAAGTTATGCTCTCTTGGCTTCCTTTTATGCTTGTTCTCTTGTACCATCAGCAAAAATGCTAAGCACTCCAGAATTGTCATCTTTGCTAGCGTCATGAATGGAGCCCAGCTAGTATATTTTGGACTCAAATGCCAGCACCGGTAATGCTCTTCTGGAGCAGCCCCAGCAGCATCTTGAGATGGAAGGCTGTGTGTTTTGTTAACAAGCCAGCCCTCCCCCTCAGTGAGAGCTTAGCTAGCTAAAGCTCTGTTGGGCTGTTGCATTGAGCTCTGCCCCCAGATGGCACCAGAGGCCTCTGCAGGATTTGTCTGCAGAGCCCAAGCGTGGGTGGCCTGTATAGAGGAGTGGGGAGAAACAGGCCTCCTGAAATCTTTCTGTAGCCCTCCAGTTCAAGTTGTGGTAGTTGAACTCCTAAAGGGGGATGGGTCAAAGTGCATCTGAGAATGCTACGACTGGGCTTGGCGTATTAAATAGTTTTCTAGGTGAATGATTAAATGAATTATTCATTAACTGAACACACCAGTTTAGGCTTCTCCGAGACTGAATTGGGGGGGGGGAGCCCAAACTTCCACCTTTAAAGACAGATAGCAGGTATTGTCACAGCTGCAGCCTTAGCAGAAGCATGTAACCTCCTATAAGCGCACTCCCATCTCTACCAATGAATGGGCACGTGGAGGGAACATGCTGCCACTGTGACCTACTTTGGTGATGATGATGGCTATATGCACACATGCCCCAGACCCCTATGTAAGCCCATGGCTGTGAATTATTCATGCCCAGTCCATGTTAATGCAGGATTTAAACAATCTCTTCTATAATTCAGAGGGCAGGGTGCTCCTACTGTTGGTTCCAGCTGTTCCCCAGGGACCATTCATGCTCAGGCAAGCAGAGCTGAATAATGTGACTAGTTTGGTGAGCAGAGAGCAGAACAGGCAAAGGATGAGAAGAGGGAGCACAAAGCAGAAGCAAAACAGGTGCTGGGAAAGATGGTCACAGAGGCAAAAGGACGGTGCTAGCACCATAGTGGCAGTGGGCTATGCTGTTTAAACAAAAAAGGAGTGAAGAGGGGCTCCCTGAAAAAGATAGGCACAGACTGGTCTCTTGCACATGCACTCATGCAAGGGTACAGACCTGATGTGACTATCATGCATAGCCACTTATGAGTGGCTGGTGAGCTGGAAAAGCAGAGCCAACACACAAAATTCTACCCACAGAATAGGATCGAGGTCAGTGGTTCTCAACCATTTTGGGATCAGAACTTCTCCCCCTTTTAAGTACAACAAGCTGTTGGGACCCCGTAAGACCAGAAGTGATGTCATTAAGCATGAAGTGATCGCTTTTAACAAATCATACCTTTTGAAAGTTGAAAGCACATCCTTTTCAGACTGTTCTGAATGCACTGTATCTAAGTAACATTTGAGTTCAACTCATAGCAAGGCTAAGGCACAAGCATTGAGGAAGGAGCAGTTTAATAGGGAAGCCTCGTCCGTAACTAAAATGAAGCCTCCAAGATGGTGTCCAGCTTTTTAAAATGGCTGCCCCACTCTTTGCAGCGCCCTGAAAATTGGTTTCTTAAATAGCCATTTTCACATGATTACTCTACATTGTTATTTATTCACTGAAATAGCCCTTGCCTTTTAAAGAATAACTATGTAATCGTGGGACGCGGAGGCAGTGATGTCGTTCAGGGGGAACAGACCAGAATGGGCGTTCCGGATCCTAACGGGCTCCGTGGCTGGTTCCGGGTTCCCGACAAGTACCAATCAAAATTGAGTTCCTGTTCCTAAATCATTTGAATGACACCACTGCGCAGAGGGGCTATAGGTTAAACCGCTGCTGAGCTTGTTGACCAGAAGGTTAGCAGTTCAAGACCATGCAACAGAGTGAGCTCCTGTCGCTTGCCCCATCTCTTGCCAACTTTGCAGTTCCAAAGCACATACAAATGCAAGTGGATAAATAGGTACCACTTCACTGGGAATGTAACTGCATTCCATGATTGGGCTCAACCACCATACTGAAGGTGGTGTAAGTATTAGTGACATCTGACAGAGAAGTTGCAAAGGATTTAGAAGTGTTTGGCCCAGCAAACAGGTGTAGAGCAGGAGGCTCCAGATGACTGCTGGTTGGCCAGATGTGGTGTGCAATGAAAATCTTGGGAGTGATGGTAGCAAACCCTTCCACCCCACTCCTATCTTCATGCCTGATCTGTACAGAAACCTCAAGCCAGGCAACCACTGGAAAATCAGGGTGCAAAGCCTTGTGGGGTGATTAGCAGGGGAAGCAGCAGTTGAGCCCAAGTGCCTGCACACATCATGCACAGAGATAGGAAATGGGGCAGAATGGTAAGGCTTAGGCACACCAGAGATTATTCTCAGTGCACTGCAACCTGTACTTTGGAAGCAATAAAACTGATTCTACTTTGTGTGTAAGCCCTGGTATTACTACAATGAAGGCCAGAGGATCTTACCACTATTAACAATGCTAATACTCCCATCTCATACATGGCTCTTCTCATTAAGGTTATGCAGCCATGTCATTCTCTGCTCTCTCGTTCAGTGGTCTTCCACTTTTGTCATGCCACAACCCCAATAAATACCTAGAGAAAGTATGAGACCCAGGACCCACTGAGAATCCCACCCTTTTCCCAAGACCTTACTTGCCCAGTCTCTGCCCCCACTATGCCCTCCCAACACTGTTCACTGTAACCAAACGTTCATATTAGAGCAGAAAATGTTGCTGCAAAGCCTGCCAGTAGGGAAAGCTATTTTAGCACCATTTCCAAGAAGCCAAGCAGGACTGGGACACCATCTCCTGGTACCAAAAGGGGTGTACCAAATGCATCCTCCTTTACCTGACAGGTCTCTAGTCCAGTGGTCTTCAATCTTTGTTCCCATAAGTTGCTGCAATCCCATAACAGAGACTTTGCAACCCTATTGAGGTCCCAACCAAGGTTGAAGAACGCCGCTGTAGTCCATGTAAACATTAGAACAGGGAGAGGAGTCTTGCCAAGTCTTAGTGGAGTAGGAGACAGCCAGAAGGAGGGCCTTCACCCTGCCCCACTTCAAAAATGCTCAGTTCCCCCATATTTGAAGTGGTAGAATCTCCGGCAAGGCTGAGCTAGAGGGGCTGTACAATGTGAACAGACCTTGGCTTAGAATGGAAACTGAGCTAGAACCCAACAGTGATTTCTGAAACCTGTTCAGTGAGGCTGTACCACCTCTGAACACAGGCAGACAACTGAATGCTCCTTCTATTCATACAATTCCATCCTGCCCCAATAAAGGACGAGTTCCCTTCTCCCCAGACCATGCTAAATTGTGGGATACTTTTTATTTTTTTAACAGCAAAGCATGCAAGCCCCAACTTTCAGTCAGAAGGTGGTACAGCCAAGCAAAGGTGACATCTTCTGACATCAAGGCTTTAGGAGGGGCAAGGCATAAGACTGAGACATCACCCAGACCCACGTGTGAACCACTGGCTCCCAAATTTAATTCCTTACCTTTGCAACTAAACTAGTCCTCAGCAAGTCTTGGGGCCACCGTGACAAGAAAGCAGCAGGGCAGTATGGCATGCAGTCCAGAAGTTGCTTGTGGGTCGCCCCAGCACACAACCCCTATCGTTGGCTATGTTGCACTGTGTTTCTCAAACTGTCACAACCCACCAGGACAATGCAGTTTGAGAGATGCAATGCAGACATAGGTCACATGATGGAAGCAACTTCCAAGTCACACACACCATATTGTCTTGTAGCGTTCTGGTTGCAGCAGGCCCTCAACCCACCAAAAATGGGGGATACAACCAGTGATGTCATTCAGGGGGAACGGACCAGAACGGGCATTCCGGATCCTAACGGGCTCCGTGGCTGGTTCCGGGTTCCCGACAAGGGCCAATCAAAAGTGAGTTCCTGTTCCTAAATCATTTGAATGACACCACTGGATACAACCCACTTCCGGAAACAGTCTTCGATAACATGCACACACCCCTAGTTCTGGGTCCAAGTTAGGTAAGCAGCCCCCCCTCCACCTTATTGCCAGCTCCCCATCAGTGCGGCCTTCTCACTGCCTACGTTTGTGAGTGAGTCTTCAGCAGCAGCAGCACCTCCTCCCTCTGCCCCCTTACCCATGTCAACCACAACCCACCCTCTCAGGCCAGTACAAAGTCACACAGCACACCACTGAGTACAATTCATATATTATCCAGTTTCACATTCTCATAGGATATAGCAACTTATTCTCAAGAATCTTAATACAAGTGAGACAGCCATGGTCCAATGTAATACTTAAAGCACTTCCAATACCAAGCAATAAAATGTCAACAAAAATTGCACAATTTCTCATTACTATGACTGAATCAGTTACAGAAAAGTCATTTCTCTTCAAGCTTTTTAACTAAACATTTAACTTATCTTACAGATTACAGTTTCTTTTAATAATTAATTGCACAAAAACCACACAAAATCTTTTATGATGCATAAATATTTCCTTATTACACATGGTACAAAAATACTCGTACATCTTTGTTCGTTATTCCCATAAGGATGGCGGATTTGGCAAGACTGGACTCTCTCCAATCAGAGGGATGTGGGAAAAAAGGTTAAATATTTTACAGCTGTTCTATATATAGAAGTCTGACAGAAAAAACAAACACAACCCTGACTTTAACTGGAGAAGGGGAACATGAACAAGAAACCCAGTGCATTGTACTTTTAAGATTTTTTTTTTTCCAAATTCTAGTCAAAGCAAAAAAGGAAGGAGAGACTGAGGGGAAAAACAAGGCCAAACTGGAATAGTGTTTTTCCAAAGCCAAGTCTTCACAGAAGCAAGATGAAAAACTTCAGTGATCAATAGCTAGGCCAAGACCTGTTGCTATAGTTACACAAACGCTAGAACAAAAACAAGCTTTGCACACTCGCGCACGCACACACACCAAGTTAAAGTGTTTTAAATTCATGCCAGAAAACATGCAAAACTGATTGTCTTTCGCTTCCTCCAGCAGAACTGTATAAATAAAGCTTAGGAGAAGACAGGCCTGAATATTGCACTGTACACAGCTAGACCATGTCTGATACCAGCCACGCAGCCGGGCACAAACAGGTCTGTCACCAAGATCAGGTCTTTCTGACTCGAGGCCTCCGCACGGCAGGAGGAGAAATTCAGCAGTAGGAGTTAGCTGGGATTTAGCAAGGGGGAGGCAGGCAGGCAGGAGGACACAGACCATGCAAGTCCACCGAGCTGGGTCAGGGAAGTGGAGGCAGTTTATGTTCACAGTCTTAGACAGGGCGGGTGTGGGCTCACATCTTCATGTGTGTGAAGTGCGAGTTACTGCAGTTAGGCACCTGGTTGGTGTCCACAGGAAGGGTTGGGCGGAAGATTTCCAGCAGTCCACAAGTGACTTCATCCTTAGCACATCACTCCATGGAGAGACAAGAGGAGGGGGGGAGGACTGTGGGCCAAGAGGCAGCTCTTGAAAGCAAAAAAGCACAATACAGAAATGTCATTCGACATGCCCCTCACAGCTATTGGGCGGTTAGGGCACCTCCCTGTTTCCCAAGGCAAAGCATGCTCAGAGGTGGGTTGCTTCAAGGAGACCCATTCCCAAACACAAAATTAATGGGAGATCGCACACTCTAAGCACCACTACCACCCCCTTCCCTTATTTAAGATCATTCAGAGCAGAATCAGCCAGCTAGCATGGCTATTCAATGTATAGTCATGTCTCATTATCCACTAGGTTCCTGGAAATGCTCACAGATAGCAAACCTGAGATCCTATGGCATTAATGAGGTTAGGGGCAAGGATATCTACTTGCCATCAGAAGAATCCAAGAAAGACCCTCAGGAAACCAGCAGAGTGCAGCAGGAAGTGCCAAAATATCTCAGAATGCCCCAGAGGCTGCAGGGATCTTCAGAATGGCACCTGCGACCTGCATGGACCCCTTAAATATGGCTGGCGGATGCATCTGCTAGCCATTTTAAAGGGGTCAGCACTGGTCGCAGGTGCAATTCTGAAGGTCCCTGCAGCCTTTGGAAGGTCTCTGCAAAGTGGATAATAAGGACAGAGGCACAGATGAGGTAAGTAGCAATTCTGCTCCTTGCAGATAAGCAAATTAGTAGATAGTATATAAAGAGGACTGACTGTTACTCTAATAGGAAAGGAATACTAGTCTTAGTCAATGGGCTGAGGCCACTGAAATCGCAAGACTTCTTGCAGTCTCACTAGCAGCATAGTTTCAGTAGGATTCTCCCTCCAGGTCATTTGAGTTGGCATGAAAAATATGAAATATGACTGGCTGTGTCATTCTTGCCACTGAAGTGTACAAGGCAATGCAACTTAGGCTGGACTCGGATCCACAATCCGGTGATCTTGGAATCCAGTGATCTTGGAATATTGCCCCCCCCCAAGGCTTGTTTATTGGCAGAGTTGTGTATATTTCGATTCTAGGCGAACACAGAGAAGCGCACAAGCCCATTTATACAACGTTTGGATTAAAGGTTGAGCCTAATTACCTGTGGATTTATAGCAATGGATTGGGCTCAATGCAGGTCCCCCAGACCCGTGCCAAGCCAAATTAGACTCAACCCAAAGCCTCTGAAGGCAACCGGTTTTGATCCAGTTGCCTCCAGAGGCTCTGCTGAGGCCACGTGGATCGTCCTGTAGGCCTTGGCAGGCCTCAGAATGACCATTTCAGCAAAAAAAAAAAAGATTACTTCTGGTTTTTGGCCAGAAGACCAGAAGTGACATTTTGAATGCCTTATAAGACATTATGGGGCCAGGAGAAGCCGTCTGGGGATTTTTAGTCAAAACAGCCATTCTGAGGCTTGTCAAAGCTGAGGGAAGGCCCACGTGGCCTCGGCAAGCCTCAGAAAGCCCTGCTGACCCAACCAGAACATAGCTCTGGTCTGGTCTGGGGCAGGGGCTAAATCTGCAGGTTGAATTACCCAGGGATTTTTTTAATCCTTGAGGATTCTGTTCCCAGAATGCCTCATGGATATAAAGACTCCACCTGTACATCATTTATTGTTAGTATAGGGTTACCAGATACAACTGGGACAGAGGGCCTATACCTTTAACCATGGTGTAGACAAGGAAATTTGGGCAAGTGCAGCTCATCATGGAAGGATTTCAAGAGCTGCACCTTCCCAAAGTCCCTCTTCTACACAATGGTTAATGGTATTGGCACTCTGTCCCAGTTTGTCTCTGGTAACCCTATTTATTGGCTCTGATGACTTGGCAAGGCAGTTTCAAGGACTTGTGTCAAGATGGCGGCTACTACACACACACACACACACACACTTCAAGACAGTACTAAGTGGGGTGCAGCTAGCAATCCCAGTCTGCTTGAAGAGAAGTAGAAGACGAAGATAGTGTCAGATCACTACAAGGAGCAAACTGAAGCAGCAGATACTGCCAGGGGACATTCTCTTCCCTCTGTACACCCCCCCCCCCGCACCCCAAGTTCCAACATGCTTTCCAACCCAATTTAAGCAAAATACTCACTAAAACTAACAGAACTGACGAGACTTCCATCCTTGTTGAGTAGCTTCAGAAGGAGGGTACCAACGCATCTGGAAGAGAACACAGTATGATGGGGGAGGAGGAGGAAGATAAGGCAAGAGGAAGAAGTATGAACAGATAGCATCTGGGCTGGACTAATGTGGACACTGTGCTTTACCCTAAACAGCATCACAACCATGACCCAACACAAACATCTTCCTGCTGTCTGTGCAGAGACCACTCAAAAAACCTGGGTGAGATGGGAGAATGAGGAGCTGGTAGCTAAGTCCCAAGGACAGCGAGCTTATTTTAGGAGAGAAGGCTCTCCATCAACAGGTTTGTGCAGAATCCACAACTCAAGTCAGCACCGCACCTCGCCTGCCTGATGAAGCTGATACTCAAGAGTTAGGACAGTGGCTTTTCAAAAATCTAAATCCATGGGCAATAGTGTCGAGTGCAAGGCAAGCGTCCAGGGCACTTGGAAAAGAAACTCTGGGTGTATTCTACACACTCACATGATGTAGTGTAAACCCTGTGCAACACTGAGAAGCTGCACACACACAGTTCCTTCTACCAAGGGCTGTACACCTAAATACAGTACAATCAAGCAGATTAGCTTTCCCCCTTTCCAAGCAAACTATCACTGAATAAGCAGTTATAGGGAGGCCAATCCACTTAGGCACTGGTGCTTCTAAATGTACAGGAAGTTTATAGCAACATGGTAATTCAAGGTTTTTCCCGTCTTTGGCATGGGGCTTAAGCACCAGCGTAGATATTGCCAGCCTGGCCTGCTTTCAGGAGCCATTGGTCTCCTGCCTGCCATTTGACACTTCCTACCAGTGTCATTGCCGGCAAGCCAAGTTGCATTCGGACCTCCTACTTGATGACCACTGCATTTATTAAGTTTCACAATCCCGCCCCCTTCTCTTCCCCCCTCCAGCTGTGGTTTATAAGCATTTCCCAGATTCCCAAATCCATCTCCCCCGCACATCTGGAACTCATTTTGTCCACTCTGCTCGGCAACCAAGTGGGAACAGGAAGATCCTCTGTCAGGCTGCACAGTGCTCTTTAACCCTGGAAAGAAAACCCTCCCAGCAGGATGCTGCAGAGGGAGAGAGCACAGAAGGCAAGCAACTGACTCACCAAGACGCACCAACAGAAGGCCAGAAGGCCACCTGTACCAGCAAATACATTTGAGGCTGCTGCTGGTCAGTTGCTTTGTGGTTTTGTACAGCTAAGACCCCATGCTATAGTGAGACATTACAAGTCCGCCCTGCTCTAAAGAAGTTCTTCCAGTACAGTTAGAAGCACCACTGTATGCAGGACATTACACCAGGTCTACAAGGACTGGCAGTAGCTCTGCAAAGTTTGAGAATGTAATCTTTCCCAGCCCTACTAGACATGTCAGAAAGAATTGAACCCAAGGCCACCTGTACACGAAGCTGAACATGGCGCCTCTGGCTATAATCTCACATGAATATGGCTGCACAGTGACTAGGACTGTCACCCAAGTAAATAAACATTAACAGCTTTCAATGCCTGCCACTATACAGATGCATAACCTCCGAAAAGGTACCCTTCCTGCCCAAGAGAAGGGGAGATGCATTTTTAAGATGTTGCTTGCAATATGCAGCTCTGCATGTTTAAAAACCCCACTGCCAGCTTTGTGCATCCTTTTGAGCAGTTGCCAACTTAATGATCACCACTAACCACCCTCCAAAAGCCTTCCTCATGTTTGCTGCGATGTTCCCCTGCAGTTTTTATAGCAACAGTATTGAAGTGAAGCAGGAAAAGGAAAACAAAAAGGTAACACAAGTCAGGACTAACTTGGATGGAGAGGGTGAAGGATTCTCCAAACTCCTGAAAGGAAGGATTCTCCCTTCCTTGACGGAGTATACAGCGTGACTGATGTGTGTGTGTGCCAGTTGATTTGTGCAGGAAAAAAATCAAGTCATGTGCTGCTGCTGCTGCTACTATAACAATGACAACCACCATCCCTCCCATGTGACTGTGGTGAGTGAAACAAGGTGGAAGGGAGGTCCCAACAGCACCATGTGGCAGGATTTCCCATACAGGCTCCTCCCCTCCCTCCCACCGGCAGGACCAACCCATCACTGCTCAGTGGGAGCACCTTGAACACGAGGTGCCATGCTGTGGTGCCATGTCATGTGCGCCAAGTTGGCAAGAGGTGGGTTAGATCAAGGCCAGGCATTTTGTTTGCCTGGGCTTTTGGTGTGTGGGTAGCGTGAGGCCCATGCACTGGATTGCTAAGGAAGAGATGGGCAACAAAAGCTTGCGGAACCCCATTGTGCCCAATGGCATAGAGATGTGTTACCTTACCAGCCTTTTCCAGACGGGACCCACCATCCTGAAAGGCTTCAAGGAATGGAGCTGCAGAACAGCCACTCCTCTCTAGCAGGGATTAGCCAGGACAATGGTGTCCCCACCTCCAGGGCCAGCTCTGAGCTTCAGGGCTAGCCCGCGTTGGCATCCTGGCTGCAGTTCACTGAAGACATCAAAGGAGGGATCATTTCAACCACTGGTTGGCCACCGCATAAGCCCCCTGGGGGCAAGTCTTTGGCAGCAACCATTTGTCATGCCAGCCTACCATGCCGTTCACAGATCCGTGCCAGGAGAGCATCCACATTCAAGGACCACAGGAGAGCAGTCCTGTTATTGTTGTTCAGGCCATTAGTCTTCCTAGAGACTTCAGGGATCCAGACTCCAACACTTACTCTGTAGTCCATTCAGTTAGGGCAATTCTTTGAATTGGCCATTGGCCCTCTATGCAGCTTGGGCGGCTGCAGGAAGTGACACCATATTGTGATGCCACCCCTTTCATCATCATTCCTGATTGGCAGGGATCAACCATGTGACCAACTGAAGCAATGACATGGGGATTTCACATGAGGCCAAAGCAAGCACAGATAGGAAAAAAACAATGAGCAAACAGGATCTGGAAAAAAGGCGAACACTCTGACAATGTGGGACATTCAGAGTTCCTGAAAAGTACAAGTGCTGATTTTATTAGTTTAAGGTATATGTGAGAGCTTTTGGGCCGAAGTAAAATTCCATGTATGGTAAATCCATGTATGGCCAATAAAATTCTATTCTGATTCGAATTCTGATCCAAGGAAGGGTGCACTGCTGGTAGAGACTGGCCTGGGAATACATCATTGCTTGCTGGACTGTGTGGGAGGGCTTAGGAAACTGTCTCTCCAGGTTAGGGTTTCCATCCAGCACTTAAAGCACTCCTCAGGGGCGTTTCTAGGGTGTGGCGGGGGGTGGCACGAGCCATGGGCGCCATCTTGCGGGGGGGCGCCATTCGCTTGGCGCCCGCCCACTCCCGACCAGACCCTGCGCCGCATTCTCCTCGCCACCCGGCGCCCCTCCCGCTTCTCAAGGGGAAGGGGGCGGGGCACTGGGCGGCGCCGCGTTCTGTTCGCGCCTGCCGGCTAAATTAGCCGGCAGGCGCGAACAGAACGCGCCCTGGCG
>JAJKFI010000020.1:3854526-3882782 GCA_029204185.1 Lerista edwardsae
TTAAACCCCCGCCCCGGAGAGCACGCCTCAGCAGCTTTCCTCCTGGCTCGGAGGGCGGCTACTCCCCGCCCTCCGAGCCAGGAGGGAAGCCACACCCCCGCAGTGTCATGACGTTGTGACGTCATGATGTTGCGGGGGGGTGCCCTTTCAGCCCCTGCCATGGGCGCGGTTCTAATTAGAACCGCCCCTGGCACTCCTGGCCCAGACATTTACACCCCAGGCTTCCAGCTTATGGACTGGGTGGTGCTTTGAGCTGCCAGTTGCTTAGCAAGGAGGGGTGAAGTAATGTTTAACTCACTTTTATAGTAATACATTTGTTTCAAAGGAAGAGCTCAGAGTTCAGTCTGGGGAACAGATGGCAGGAGAAGTTACTCAGCTCTCCAAGTTAAAGGAGTCATACTGGACCTCAGCTCATGCTGCATCTAGGAATGGAGATGCACTTTTCTCCTCTCCCCTCACAAGTCTTAAACCCTGTGTCCTCTGCTTGCACAATTCATCCCATGTGGCCAAATGCACTTATTATCCTAGGGGCATTGGGAACTTGCCATACTTTGTGTGGTTGCATGTTCGTTGTGAGGGAGGTGCAAGAGCAATAGAGGGCTTTGCCTGAGATCTAAAGTTATAATACAGCAGGATATGTATGGGCATCAGGAACCCTACTAGAGAAAGGTATCGCTTTCATTAGTGAAACCACTTGGAAGGACATCAGAAGGCTGTAGAGCCAGGTTTAACCACTTTTCCCATATAAATGAATCTACTGCAAGCAATAACACTAGTAAAGTCTGAAGTTTTGGCTTAGCAGCAATACTACTTATTCAGACCAGCCCGGCCTCTTGTTACACAGTGAACGCCTCCAAATCAATTCTCGTTTGCATGTTGTCTTTCCTCAGTGCAATTCTTTAACTCCAGGACTTCAGCTCTTTTCCACAAACCCTTCAGAACAGGTGAGTACCAGTCTCCTTTCCAACAGCAACTGGATCAACGGCAGTGCACATACTTGGATGCAGGTCTACGACTCTATGACATGAGCCGTTCAGGGATTCATAATATAGAACTTATTTTTTCAACATGGGAAGATTCATTCTAGTACAGCACTGCCCTGCCCAGTCAATCAAGGTTTGGGTTAATACTTGAGCTGTTGATCTTATTCCCCCAATAAGCCAGCAGTACCTTTTACCCTGGAAGTGTAGAACTATAATTCCATCAGCACTCAGCCAGGCTCCAAGTCCAGAAGTTCCTTAAAACCACAGCTGCAGGATAAAAGCATAGGGCCTTCCGGTGCAAATGCTTTTAGTGCTTTGCCCCAACAAAAAATGCTTTGCTCTGGGAAGAAACTGTACATATTGGAAGTTTGGCAGCTCTAATCTCCCAGGCTATTAGAGGATAAAAATAGGAAGTAATGTTTAAAGCACACAAATGACACTCAATATCTAGTAAGCACACAGTATGGAGTTTGACTTTTTATGTAAACACAATGGGTGCAGAAGCACTTGGCCTATTGTGTACAATTTATGGAGGTGTGCTCTAAAGCATTCTTTCCTATTTGGACTTACAACTTTTGCTGGCCAGGCTTGGTCCATATTGCTGGACATAGCTCCCTGCCCAACTAAGAGGAAGGACAGCACAACTGACTCACCTGAGCATGAAGAGCGGCAGCAGCAGCGGCAGCAGCTGGGTATGTGAAAGCAGCATGCGGGATTGCAGGGGTTAACTCTGTGGTGTAGAGGGGGTAAGGAGCCCATGCCTCTGGGGACGCTGGGATCAGGGCTGCTCCAGTCAGGTCATCTAGATGAAAGGAGCAAAAGGTCAGGCACGCACAGGTTGCTCCCTTACAGGGGCCTTTCCCAACCTCACTTAACTGGGGATGCCAGGGATTGACCCTGGGCCCTTCTACATGCAAAGCAAGTGCTCTTCCACTGAGCTACACTAAGGTTGTGGAGGAGAACAAGAGCACTGCTATGCATGACAGCAGGGGGAAACTCCTAAAGCTAGACCCAGCCCCTCTGGCTGATAGGATGCTAAGATCAAGGGCTTTTTAAATTGTTTTTAGTTCAGTGCTTTTACATCACATTTTGTCCCAATTTTGCTTTGTCAGGGATGTTCCATGGTAGTACAATTGCTGCAGTCCAAGAATGCCCATTTGCATTTCTGGAGTGTCATTTTATTATGTTACAATAACTGCACTTCCTGCTTGATGATGTCACTTCCCACCACGACATCACTGTCAGGGTATTGGCATTACTTCCACTGGCTCCCGACCTGAGTGCCATTCTAAAAAGTGGGTCCTGGTCTAAAAAGTTTGAATACCACTGCGCTAGAAGATATCCAGTCTCTGACTTCCCTCCTCCACTAGTGCCAAACACTTATGCTGCTCCTGCAGCCAAGGGCTGCTTCACACATTCAATTGTGCAGATAAGCTTGCCAGGAAGATGCAATTGGCTGCCACTCCTCAAATGTGCTTGTGTTTCCCCACTGATGTGTGAAACAGCCCTTAATGGAGAAAGTGGCAGGTTTATCTCCTCCCCATTAAGAAACAAAAGCACAAGCCCTCTCCGAGTTCCCTCCCGCTCCACCCTGGGCTTCTCACAAGGGTCCCGTGCAATGAAGTGTGCTCCTAGGGCAGGGTGAAGGTTGGTGGGATTCGGTGTGGCCATCAGCTTGCTCTTTGCCATCTTGGTATTGGCTTTAGCAAACTCTAACCGCAGCGTCTGGGGATTCTCTGGGTCAAAGCGGATGCCCTGTAGGAGAGGGATAGGATTTGATTATTTTTTGCCTTTAGGAAGAGTGCATATTCATAGGCTGCTTTCAAGACCTACATGGTAGAAAAGCGGAATGTAAATCTCCTAACACAAAACGAAGCTTAGGAAGGAGATATGCACATGCATTTCCCTCCAAGTTGGGGGGGGGGCTAGTTCAACAGATGCAGCACTGGGGAGAAGAGTGGACAATGCCACTTCAGACCATAGGTAAAAGATCCCATTTCTGAATGCAGGTTTGGTCTACTTCAGAGGTTCTCACTCAGCCCTATGTGCTAGATTTCTACTTGCAAGGAATTCACCCTTCAATGTGTGATCAGATTTACCAGTCTGAAATGGTGAAATCCATTCTACCTTCTTGTTTTGCCAATTGTGTTGATCCAACACTGAAGACTGAATGTGCCACACAGGACCATTTCACAAGTGACACAAGTTCTGAGTAGGAGGATCTCTGAAGCATGTTCAATCCAAATGCATTTTTTATTTCCTTTTCAGGGGATAATTCAGGAACACACACTCAAGTTTGAAGCAGAAGCTGGCTGTTGATGGAACCTATTGGTCAATTCCTCATGACATTACCAAAGAACTCCCCTTTACCCCAGGGCAGTTTGGCATGTAACATATTTCCTTCTTAAGAGATGAATAACGAGAGCACAATTTGCCCTGTCCTCTCTCACCCAAAGAGTGGTCCAAACACACTTTACTGTGTACTTGCAACATTCCTGGGCCAGCACAAGAGACTCCACGTTAGTATTACGCCCTGAGAAACCAAGCACATGGGGAAGACTCATGGCAATTTAAAAAGTTAAGACCTAGTTCTCCTGTAGCCTGTAAGAGTGGAGGGGAAAGGCTATTTGAACACAGGTATGTACTTCATCTCAGCTAAGAAATAATTTTCACTCTATGGCCATGGATCACCAACTTAAGATGCCCACCTTCACTTCAAAACAGCTTTTCAATTTTTCTTTTGAACACTAATGGTGGCAGAGAGCCATATTTAAATTCAGTATATGATCTCAGTGTAGCTCTTTTGTTCAAGTATAAGAAATTTATTTCCTACCCTCTTGTGCATAGGCCCAGAACAGTGTAAACCCTATGCCAATAGCTTTCACCCGCAGTTTGTGAACTAGACCTCTTGCTAGACTCGGCTGGAGCTAGGTGCTCGTAAGCATTCTGGTGCAGGGTTTCGTGGTTGCTCTTGCTTGACACTTGCAATACAGTGTGGGTTTATCTAATGTGGATTTGTGGGGAGGTAGAAATGACATGTCAATCCTTCCCAGCCATATCAACCCATAACAATTGAAAGCAGAGGGCCAAAAAAGAAAACATCCCTTTGCATGCTAACATATCCAGGAATATTTCTAGATTTAGCCCATGAAGTGTGCATGTGAGCATCCACACTCTGTTTCCACATCATCTGGGTTTGTTTGGCTAACTGGAATTGGTGCATGCTCCCCATGCAACACTAACAGGCCTACAGACACCCAGATCCCCAACTGGCCATCATTATACCACCTGTAAGAGTTCTGCATCAGTAGAGGGCAGAAATGTGGTAGAATGAGCATCTGCATAGTCAGGAAGATCTCCACAACTTCTACTTTGAGTTGGCAGACAAGCAGAACAGCACATGACCCCAAAAATCCAGGGGTGCTTATACTTACATTCAATGCGTTCTTTGCCGCTTCAGCACCAGCCCGACTGTCGAAGGTAACAAAGCCTACCGGCTGTAAGGCAAAGGAAAACATTGTTTTAGTTGAGCTAGAGCAATATCCAGATTTAGCACGGTGGACGAAGCAGGAGGCAATAGGGAAGGTTCCGAGGGTGCTCTTCTTCCAAATTCCAGGGGTGCATGCCCTTCTCTCCTCTGTGATGCTGTTTTAGGAGCTGGAAAAAGTGAAGGACTGTTTGCTTGAAGGAAAGAAGATTGTCAATAGGTTGGGCTGGCCTGAGAAGTCTGGCCAATAATGTATTCCGAGGCACTGCCTGGCACAAAAGCCCCCTAAAACACAGCTTGGTGCTGTGAGGTGGCCATGGAGGGAAAGCAACCATTAGGTTAACTAGTCTAGTGCATGCTTCCCCCCCCCCCAAAGTCCAGGACTGGCTGTTACGCAATGCAAGAGGTCAGAAAGCAGCAGCTAGTTCACGCAACACAGATGGGATATGGCTGAATTGCCTCCAGCCAGCAGCTCTAGAGGGGTTAATAGACACTACATCTGACACACATGCATATTCAGCCTTGGGGCTGCAATGAAGGAATGGGCAAGGAACCCTCCCTACCCCCACAGACATCCAAGCCATGTTTAAGCAGTTATTAGCAATATTGGGCCGCTGCCAGAACGCAAACAAGGGAAGGCATTACCTGTTTTGATGTTAGCTTGATCAGTGATCCTTCATAACCCTGAGAAGAGGGAAAGAAGCCAGCAAGTAGGTTATTGGGCTCCTTAAAAGGAAAAAGTCTCCAAGGCCAGCTCAGTGCCCTTAAACAGTGCATTCTAGTGCCAGAAATACTTTTGCAGCCCTGGGCGGTAAAGTCAAGCAAATACAGCATAAACTGCTGCTTGAACCTAGTATACAGTTTCCTCCTACCCCTTCACCACCCAAATCATATTACATCCCCCCATTCACCATGTGAAATGGCCTTATTGAAAAGCAGGCCATTGGTCCATCTAGCTTAGAATTCACCCCAAACAATGCCTCTCCATGTTTTTCCTAGCCCTATTCTCAGAAGAACCAATGACCCATGAGATCTGGGGGTGGTTGGGGGGGGAAACATGGTACCTTCTGCATGAAAGGTCTACCAGCGAGCTACAGACTCATCCTTAATTCAATTTAATTTGTTACTGTCCTAAATGACAGGGCAGTTACTTGCATCACTCAGCATTTGCTCAAGGAATCATGATGAATTTTGGTGTCACCCACTCACTGAGCAGAGTGGACAACTGGATGTGTGGCTGCAAGAGGAAGGAAAAAGGTCCAGACTGGTTCTCTCCAGACTGGAGAGGGAGGGATGGGTGTTCAGTAGGTTTCATGGTTTACAGTAGGTCTACATGGTTTATTAAACATAAGTTAACTCCCAGCCTCAGTCTGGTGTCTTCCTTGGGGGTGGTGCAAGGGTAATAAACTACCTTAGAATGCCAAATGCAGGGGAGTGGCAGCAAGATACAAGTATCTGGTTGTCTTGCAAGCTCCCTGAGACATTTGATGGGCCACTGTGAGATACAAGAAGCTGGACTAGATGGGCCCTTGGCCTGATGCAGCAGAGCTTTTCTTATGTTAAGGTGCGCAGAAACTAAATGGGGCACAATAGCTACCACTAGAGGCTCTGCTTATTTAAATCCAAGCACATGGAGGTCTCCTAAAGCTCTTTGGATGAAAAGCAAGATAAAATAGAGTCTGGTGTTCAAGTCTCATCCCCAGTACAGAGGACGTTCCATTCAAAAGAAAATCAGACTGTCTTTTGAATGGAAGATCCTCTGTACTGGGGATGAGTGCAAGACCACAACCACCCCCTGCAACATGCATATGATTCTTCTGCCCCTACTCACCTTGAATGGCCGGAAAAGCAGGTAAAGCTCTCTGGGCTTGATGTCCACAGGAAGGCCACTGACAAAGAGTGTCCGTACCTAAGAGAGATGGAGCCAGACTGAGCCACGTTCAAGACCAACTTTACCGTACAGCTTGCTGTGCATGAGTCACAGTTCAAGGTTCTGCAGGCACCAAGATGATTTATTGATAACCCAGAAGTGCAGATGTTCTGGCAGAGGACATTTTCAATTCAAAGGGCTAACAGCCATTATTAATGGGAGAAGGTCCATTTGCCCAGCTCTTCCACCAGATGTATGCATGACCCCTCGGACCAAGTGGCTTGTTCCATGTGGGATTGCACTGTTGCAATCACAGTGCATGGTTTTAGACTTGGGACAGGGACAAAGAAAGAAGAGCAAGCACTAAAGTTTTGTATAACACTTGACTCTTGTATTTGTGCCCATGAAGTTTCTCAAGTCTGGCTTTTTGTCCTCTCCATTTGCTTGCCGTTCTCCATTTGTTCCTGTGAAATTAGCTCTCATTTTGCTTTTGGCATTTCTTTATGGAGTCCTACCAGAGTGCATGGTAGGACTTAACCTTTAAATCCCAAGGTGGCCTCGGACCAGGTTAACAACTGTCAAGTCCTGTCCAAGCAACAGCCACGGACAGTTTCAAATGTTGGCTTTTTAACTCTTGTGGTCTGTAGATGCTGTGTCTTTTATATTTTTTAAACTGATGTACTATTCTATAGGTTGCAGTGTGGAAACTGCCTTATGAAGGTCATCCTCTAAGAGCAAGCTATAAGTCTATGAAGTAATCAATTAGCACAGCAGAGATTTTGCTGAAGCACAGTTGTTGGAGCAATAGAATCCCTTAAATGCCTTTGACTTGGGCAAGGGTTGTGCCCTCGGAGCCTGGAAGAGCCTGTCAGTTCTTTCCTGGGGCAGTTGGAACAAGCCATC
Organism: Lerista edwardsae; assembly: GCA_029204185.1. Classification (NCBI taxonomy): domain Eukaryota; kingdom Metazoa; phylum Chordata; class Lepidosauria; order Squamata; family Scincidae; genus Lerista; species Lerista edwardsae. The sequence continues at coordinate 3,861,770 of JAJKFI010000020.1, forward strand.
CCTGAAGCAGATCTCCAGAGCTGTTTGTCAGGCTGGTCTCAGGATAAGAGGCAGCTGGAGCCCCTTGACGCGAGCCTGATGGAATGCTGTGCTGTGGCAGTCGGTTTTAACACCCGGACTTATAAGGCACTGAGCTATATCAAAGAGTTTGCAAAACAAAGTTACACTAAGGGGAACATTTGGAACTTCCAGACAAGATTAGCTGCTAACAGCTCATTCTAAACTGTGAGTCCCAGAGAGTATAGCCGCCTCATTGAGTTCCATACTAACTCACAATGCAGCAGATCTGTCTGCAGATCAAAGCGGTTGGACCTTGCATTAAGGGAAAACTGGACCAGGAAGCAACTGCAACAGACAGTGCCAAGACACCTCCACCCTAAACAGGCCTTTACTTTTAGCATTTCCACCCACTGATGCATCCTCACTCCTTTTTGAGAAGCAAATTTTGAAACATCTCCCAGCCTCTCGCTTCGTTCAAGCAAGCAGACCCAGGTTCACAATAGCTGTGGAGAAGCCAGCTATGTCCAGAGTGGAGGATCCTGGCTCTCACCTAACCAGGGCAAGTCTTGGGCAGCCAGGAACTCAACCTGTTCACCAAGGTGGAGAGTCTTCAGCAATGACATCACCTCCCCGCCTTGCCCCCAGCAAGAGACACCCTGCTCCAAACCCTGGCTTGTTGGCATATAGCGGAGGGGCTCCAAACTCTGGCCTGGGTGCTAGATCTGGTGTCTGCTGCCTCCCTCTGTTGGGCGACCCGCACTTATCATTCCACTGGGGAGCAAAGTTACAGCCACAACTACAGTCCAAGTGTTGCCACAGCCAGCCACTTCTGGGTTCTGTTCAGTGGTGTCATTCAAATGATTTAGGAACAGGAACTCACTTTTGATTGGCACTTGTAGGGAACCCGGAACCAGCCACGGAGCCCATTAGGATCCGGAACGCCCGTTCTGGTCCGTTCCCCCTGAATGACATCACTGGTTCTGTTGCCCCTGCAGGCTGAGCACCCAGCATTCTAGGCAGACACGGCTGGTTGCAGTGACATTTGGACTGTAGTTGCAGCTTCGCTCCCTGGTAGAATGGTAAGCATGGCTCGTGCCAAGGAGACTTTTGGCTGTTGCAGAGGTCTCCAGTTTGAGATTGCTGGCCTATAGGGCATATCAGCCTTGTAAGAACTTGCCTGAGTAAAGTGGCCGCAGGTAACCAGAGGCTTTCCTACAGGCACATGAGCACAAATGCTGGGGAACCCACGCCATCACCCTTGCTGCAGGGAGAGAGTGGCTGATGCATCTACTCCTCTTGCCTGGCACAGCACATGCGCCCAGCTAGACTAGTGCTTCTACTTCTTTGCTGTGCAACAGTAATGGGCTCGGGCCATTACTGGGCTCGGGCCCAGGGTATTTGAGGGACCGCCTCCTTCCATATAATCCGACCCGTACTCTGAGGTCATCTGGGGGGGCTCTTTTGACTGTGCCACCACCAGGAGAGGTGAGAGGGGTGGCGGCCAGCAGGAGAGCCTTCTCGGCGGTGGCACCCCAACTTTGGAATACCCTCCCCTTAGAGCTAAGAACTGCTCCCTCGTTGGCGGTATTTCGGCGGGGACTGAAGACCTTCTTGTTTAAACAGGCTTTTAGTTGCTGACAGGCTGGCTGGTCTTGTATTTTTTGTATTTTTTATTTTTCTGCACTCGATCCAGGGGATAACAGTTGTATTTGTATATTGTATTTTTATATTGTTTTTTAATCACTGTTTTTAAATTATGATGTTTTTATTCTGTTTTTTAATTCTTTTTTGTATTGCCGCCTTGAATGCCTTTTTAGGCAGAAAGGCGGGGTAAAAATCTTTAAAATAAATAAATAAAAATAATGCACCATGGCTGCAGCATGAATGCACAGGCTCTTCAGGGAAAAAGTGCCATCTTTGCGTGCAGCAGACAGAATCACCACTTGGCCAGTCCGTCTGCAAGGCCAACTGGAGCAGTCACCTCAGGCAGATTGTGGATGTTCATCTCTGTCTACCCACTAACTCTCCTCCTTCCTTCTCCTGTTTAGAAGAGGGACAGAGGGAGATATGGAAGTGAGCAAATGCTGGCATATTAGGTGAAGGGGTAGCATTTGGCATGCCGTGTCAGGAGTCTTAGGCTGGTCCTGTCTTCATGGATGTTTCAAGGCCAATTTAGACAGGCACTAATGCTGGTGTACTGTAGGTTACACTGAACTTGTAAGGCTAACGTTTGAGTAAATGTGCATAGGATTGGGCCATCGGGTATTTAATTTAGCCCATTACACATCATTATCTGAACAAGGCAAGAGATGCCAAACATTGTTTGAGTGCCTGAAATAAACAGGAAAGTTGTTGCTACAAGGAACTGTCAGTTACACTCCCCAGACCTCTAGGTGTTCTCAAACACAGCATCAGTCCTGCACATAGACCTCCATACCCAGAACACGTGCTCCCATGTTCTGGTTCAGCAGCAACAATGACGCAAGCAATGGCACAACACCAGTGATTCTTCTAAGGCGTAATCTGCAAATATACAGTGCAGGGAATGGAATAGACTCATCCAACACCAGTGTTGAGTTTCCTCTTTCCTGTCTACAAGGCATCCTTCCTGGTGCATTGGAATCAGGCATGCTCCAGACTGCACTATCTGCCTTTGAGGTTTGCGCCAATAAAGCTTTTGGGCAGCCAGGCATGAATGACATTTTAACACATTGTAGGGAAGAGCAACACAAAGAAGTGTGCCACTCCCAGACACCCTTGGAGCACGCACAACTTGGGGGGGGGGCCACAGGGAACACAGGCATAGCCAGAAGAGACAGTGTGCATTTTATAGCTGCTACTACCAAAAGCTAAGAAGGAATCCAGCTGTGAGTGCAGAGGTAGCCATATGGTTCAAGCTGCTTAAAAGGAAAAATGTTTTTTTTCCCCCTTTAAATGTTTCATCCGGTTGGATGGAACAGGCTATTCTAAGACTTGGGATACTGTAGCTAGATCAGGAAGTGCACACTTGGATACCAGAAAAAATTAAGATCACCAGCAGTGGTTCCCAAACTGTGGGTCATGAGCCAATTTCAGGTGGGGCACGAAGCATCTAGAGCAGCCATCATTGAAAATATTGGAAGATAGGATGCTGGAAACGGGGAGGGCCATGTGGTTTTCCTGGTGTCAAGGTTGTAAATAGGCTTTTTTCTTTTTCCAGGACTCACCAGAAGTGATGCCATGGTCAGAAACATTGTCATGACACCAGAACCTGCTGCTTTCCTGAGAATGCAGCAATAAATTGGGTTATTTCTTAGCCATTTTCCAATAGCAAAGTTTCCAGCATACCATCTTTTCAATATGGTTGCTTTTAAGTGCTTTGTGACCCACCCCAGTTTGGGAACCACTGATTTAGAATTTTAGATGGAACAGAATCAGGACTTAAAATCAGACCCAGCAAAAAAAAAGAGAGAGAGAGCCAGGACCTGTACATTGCAATATTGGACTCCTGCAATCTAAGTGACTTGTTCCTGTCAGCAACTTAGCTATTGTATTTTATACTAACTGGAGCTTATGGACACTTTGAAAACAGTCCCAAGCAGGTTAGTCTAAGAGTCTACAGTTTTCCGATTCTCTTCAGACCCCTTTTGCAAAGGTTGAGGATTAAGGCTGGCTATCTTCCAGTCCGCCAATTTTAATAATGGCACAAATTGTTGTCAAATGTGAAATATCAGCCATCCAAGATAAAGACCTCTCAGGTGTTTACTGGCTTGACCCAGTGATTCAATGTGCAGTTTGTCAGATAGAACTGCCATTTCATCAGATGCCCTCAGCCACATCTGAATTAGCTTTTTATTTGTCTTAGAAAGATCAACTAAAACAGAACCTCTCCTTTCCACCAACTTCATCTAAGGCCTGTTACATCTTGGCTACTTGCCTGCTTCCAACGCATTAAGCCACCTGTTTAATGCAGTAGTTCTCAAACTGTAGGTCTGGGTCTCACCAGTGGGGTGTTACCCAATTCAATGGTTTGTGAAACTGACAGGAAGAGTAGTCTGTGTGCATCAAGGGTTAAACAAGCCACTATTTAGGGGGGAGCACTGCTGTCCAACCACCATTATAGCCGCAACCCCTGGCATTTACAAGTCAGGCAGCAAACTCTAAAACTTTGAGAACCACAGGTCTAATGTATTTACCGTAGCAATGTGTTACTTTAATTATTTGCGTTTCCTTATTCCTGGAGCGTATTCTGTGTTTTCCTTATTTGGGCAAACTTCCATTTTCTGAAGGAAGCTGCCTTGCCTTTTATAGCTTCTTTGATTCTGCTTGTTAACCAGGCTGGCAGTCTCTTGACTTGTATGCCACAGATTAGGTAAGGCACCAAAGTTATCCAAGTTTCAATTGTGCTTCTTTAAATAGCCCTCAAGCATCCTGAAAAGATTTGACCTGCGCGACTCTTGCAAACTTGCGCTACAACCCAGAGCATTCTTTAGCTGCACAAGAGACAGCCAAGAAGGCATAAACACAAAGGCTGGGGAGGGAGAAGAGGCCTTTCACTTGTTCAGTAGCAAGAACTGGCCTTCCAGCTTTGGGTGCCAGGTGGTTAACTATGTTAGTGAGCACTTTTGAACGTGCCTATGCCAATACCCAGAGCAACTTGTTTGCATAGAGGTTTGGTGCATGAGAACAGTGTTTCCCAAACCTTAAGCACCAGGACCCATTTTTAAAAACAATCTTTTATGACCTACTACTCACACATACTATATATACTGTATATATAAATAAGATTAAAAATAAGTTATTACTTAATAATCAGGGTTCTGAGTTGCCAAGGCTGCTAGAGGCCTTGCATATAGTATATGTGGAGACATGTGCTATATTCTCCCTAGAAATTGGTTTCTAGGACTGTTCCCCCAAACCTTTACAATCATTCCAGGGTACCCAAAAAGCTGGACTGGAGGGCAAGTTGTGCACTTAAGGACTTTCAGACCAGACACAAGACTGAAACTGGGTTCACACATAATCGACGGCTCACCAGTTGCCAGAGGAAGTCAGAAAATGTAGCATTTTAACTATAATCATAGATGAGCATTCTAGCCAATAACTTTCTTCAGAAAATCAGGCAAGCATGCTTGCAAGGGTGTTTTTTAATATTTCAAAAACTGTGACCCATTGGTGGGTCCTCACCCACAGTTCAAGAAACACCGCATCAGAACATACACTAGACCAAATATGCTCTAGTATAGCCATTCTCAAACTGGATCACAACCCAATTTTTGGTGGGTTGCAAAACTGACAAGGAAATATATTGAGCTCTATAGAAAGCAAAACTGATCCACATGTGTGCATTAACTTTTGAGCAGGCAAACATACCTCAGCTCTTGGCAAAGGGGAATACAACACCAGAATAATCCCAATCCCATGAACAAGGTGTCATCATTGTCCCTCCCTCCCCCTCCCCCCCCCGCCCCCGCCATAGAATAAAGGATAAAAATAGATGCTTGAGCTGCTGGTAAAGAAAAACTAACTTTTAAAGCTAGGTAGGTCCATATTAAAAGTAGATCACAGTGCTAAAAAGTTTGGGAACCACTGCTCCAGTAATTAGCCAAAAGATAACCAAAGTAAGTTGTTAGCCAAGTGTATCAAAGGCAGGTTCAATGCCTCAAGGATTTATAGATCTTTTTCAAGGGCAAAGAGGGAAATTCCCAAGAGATACCACTAGTCCTTATCCAAGGGTAAAACTACCATCTAGTGACTAACACTAGGTTATTAGTTGACTAAGTGGAGAACAGGCATTCTGTGCCACACATCCCTGCTTGTCATCTGAAGTGGTACAGCCATGGCACAGATGCCCAAGCACATTTGCCTAAAGGAAAAATGTAGTTTCCTCTTTCCACAGTTATCAGCCAGGTGGGACTTCTGCAGCCATAATACAGCTGTGTTTTTCGAACTGTTGTCTGCCTCAGAGCCTTTTGGCATGGAGCAAACTACAAATCTGATTCACAAAACAAATGGAGGTACCTTTGATTGACCAGTAGGGCATAGCTCTAAGCTTATTCATTTGAACACCTCCCTACCTGTCTGCCAACCACTTCACTTCAGCTGGCTTAACTGGGGACTAAAGCAAAAAAGGAAGAATGCCTCTGGAATAAGATCGTCTCCGACCACTTGACATCTGGCTCAGTAGCTGCCTAGGACAGTAAACCATTCCCCAAAGTGCAGGAAGAGTTCAGAGTTGACAGTGGGACTGTTTCAAGATTAACTACAGCTTGATCTAGCATTTGCTGCTCTTGCAGTTAAAGGCTATGCATAACTGCAGCTACCAAGAGGGGGTATGCATCAGTTCAGTGGACCTATAATACCACTTCTGATTCCCCACTGAAAGGGGAGAGAAACTAATGCAAAGGAACAGGAGAGAACCGCTGGGATTTGGGAGTATTGCCATTGTTCTACTGCCTTGGAGATAACATGCAAGTTAGAAGAGAACTATGTGCAACTTCCTCAGCATCAACAGATAAGAGTAAGGGGATAAGTGTAAAAGGGTCATTTTAGGCAGCTCATTTTCCCACCTCCAGTCTACATCTGTGTATCATTAACAGTGATTGGGCAAGGTTTTGATTTTCTGCTCAGCTGGAAGAGCATCAGAGATTGAGCACTGCACAGGAACTCCAGATGACAATAGGCCACCCAGCAAAGTAGCCTCCATAGATCACCACTTGCCGGGTGCAATACTTGTACAAATCCAGAGCCCTGTGTATGAGTAGGAGATAGATAGCTTTTCAGTTTCAGGCTGAACCGCCTGTACAGGGTTAGATGCTCTTTCTAGTGCATGCCTTCTCCATACATGGAGATGGTCTCCTTCCCGCCAGTCTCTGCTTGCCTACAAACAGATTAAAAGCTTGCTTGCATAATATTGGTCTGTAGCCAAGTTGTCCCCGCCACCAGCATTTCTCAACTGGAACAAGAGACTCATTTATGGACATTTGTCTAGTTTAGTCTAGGATTGTCACTGTTTTTGCTTTTTACAGGGATTTCTGTCGTCTTCATACATACAGTTTCCACTGTATTTTTTCCCCATGCTTAAACTGCAATGTTTAGCAGACAATGCAACCAAGAACAGTGGAACAGCCATGCAGAGGTCACGTATATTAACTACTGGCACTTCTTTTCAGGGTTTGATTAAGCCAGTGTTTTTCAACCTTGGGATCTGGGCCCCAATGGGGTCACAAAGCCTCAGTTGTGGGGTCGCAGCAACTTACAGGAATGAAAAAGATTGAAGACCACTGGTCTAGAGTGTCATCAGGTGAAGGGGGTGGCATCTAGTGTACCCCCTCAGGTACCAGGAGATTGTGCCCCAGTCCTGTTCAGGATAGACAGTGGGGAAGGGGCACTTAATTGTGATAAAATAGCTTTTACTAGTGCCAGGCTTCATGGTAACCTTTTCTGCTCTAATGACAATATTTGGTTATAGTGAACAGTGCTGGGGGTGCTCATAGGGGCAGGTAGTGGGTGGATTGGGTTCTGGAACGGGGCAGGATCCACAGTGGGTCCCCAGTCTCATACTTCCCTTATTTGTTGGGGTCATGGCATGAAAGAGGTTAAGATCACTGGATTAAGCCCTACTGGGGCCCTATGTCAAACCTAACAGGTCCCATCCAATTATCTACCTTTTCTGTTGGAAGAAAATGGAGATTAAGTTTACATACACTCTTGGTGAAGGTGCAAACATGAATGTAGTATCTTGCATGAATGCAGGCAGGTTTAAGTACCTCAGATCGGATCCAACGTATTTTAAATCAGTGTTTATAAAAACTTGATAGCTCATTTATGGACATAAAATGGCTATTTTTAATCAGTTATAACTTATGTTAAACATTTCTTTATAGAGGCCCCTAATAATGTGGGGTCCTAAGTTACAGTTTTCACCTAAATGCAAGTAGATAAATAGGGACTACTTCGGTGGGAAGGGAACGGCGTTCCATGCGCTACAGCATAGTCATGCCAGCCACATGACCATAGAAGCTTGTCCTCAGACAAAACGCCAGCTCTACAGGCTTTGAAACGGAGATGAGCACCGCCCCCTACAGTCGGTCACGACTAGACCATTCGGTCGTGGGGAAACCTTTACCTTTAAGTTACAGTTTACCTGCTTGTACAGTACTGCAATCTGGCCTTGTTACTGTTCAGTCTATTAAGAGGTGAATGATCCATTTGTATTTAGAGCAGGGCTCTCCAAACTGGAGCTCACCACAAGATTTTATCTGGCATGCAGCAACCTGGGTTTTCTATCAGAGCATTTGCTAATGTTTGATGTTTTCATTCATTATATATCATTTCTCAGTTTAAGCATGGCATTTCTTTGTAATGTCACATTTCTCTTTTGTTCTGACTCACATTATGCTGATTACTGTAATGAAGGTGTTGGGTATTAATTGGGATTCTGGTATTTTAGAGACATTGAGAAGAAGGGAAACAGTAATATAAGTACTTTGATATGGGATTGGAAACGAAGAGCTTTTGAAATGCTGTTACATTTCTGTAAGTATATCTTTAAGACAGCTTTGTTGTGATGTGAAGCTTTGAGGTTTGGAATGGGTCAATGGAAGAGTTAACTTTAAAGTATAGAGATAGGGAGGAGGGAAAAGAGGAGATAATACTGGGCAAGAGGTCCAGTCCTAGGTGCAGCTCATTAAGGGAGAAAGCAACTTCATGTTGTATGTGGAGGGAAATGGTTTGAATAATAAGAGTGAGGTGCCATGAGTCAGCAAAATTATCATGTCAGGGATTGGCTTGAGACCCCGCATGGGCTGAGACAAAAAAGCAATCAAAATCTACCAGGTTTAATCTGGGTAGGCTTCTGTGTCAACAAGTTGCAGCTGGAAGCTCTGAAGACAAGTGTGGGGTAATATAGGCTGTGCTAGAATAGATCTAGTTATTTTCCAGTTGTCTGATATCTATTGTTTCCCATGAGAGCATCCTTGACTACCACCTGCTTTGCAGGAAGGAATGTTGCTCCTTCTGTACCAACTCCCTCTTGCATAAAGATCTTTTACTCCATTGGAGATGTGCATATGTTTCCTAGCTGGGGAAGGGGCACTTGTTCACGGGAACCAAGAAGGAACCTAGCCCTGGTTAAAGGGTGAGGCACTCTGGTTGGTGAGCAGAGGGGGAACCTCTGTGGGGCAGGTGAGCCAGGTGGAAGGCGCTCAGACCTCAGTAGGATTCCATTATAAGGTGGAAACCCTGTTACAATTACAAAAATGATCCAAATAAAATGTGTTCATTTATACCAGGGGTCTCTACACTCTTTGGCACAAGGGCCACATCATATACCCGACACAGTGTCAAGGGCCTGAAAATATATGGAGAACCAATGTGCTGAAGAGTTTGCTTGAATACAATAAGTGTGTGGGTTAGCTAACCCTTGCCAGCTGGGCAAGAGGTACCGTTTCAAATGGTGTTCCTCTTATATTTATAAATGGTGTTCTCTTAGATTTATATTTATAAATGGTGTTCCTCTTAGATTTCCTCTTAGTGGTGTTCCTCTTATATTTAGCAGGGGAGAGTAATTGTCCCTCTTCACCCCTGCACAGTCTTTCTAGTGGCTGTTGCTGGTGGTCTGCCTTTTTCTTAGATTGTGAGCCCTTTGGGACAGGGAGCCATTTAACTTTATTATTATTACTATTTACCTGTAAACCGCTTTGTGAACTTCGTGTTGAAAAGCGGTATATAAGTACCCGTTGATTGATTGATTGATATTTAGCAGGGGGAGAGCAATGGTCCCTCTTCACCCCTGCACAGTGTCTTTTCCAATGGCTGTTGCTGGGGGTGTTCTGTATTTTTTTAGACTGTGAGCCCTTTTGGGACAGGGAGCCATTTCACTTATTCTTTGCCTGTAAACCACTTTGTGAACCAATGTTGAAAAGCGGCATATAAATACTGTTGATTGATTGAGGTAAGTATATACTGCATTCAGCCACTAGAGGTGCTGCATGTAATACAGTGTAATGGAATCCAAATCATTCAGCACTTCTAGTGGCAGAATAGTATATATACCCATGCTGGGAAACCCAGAAGTGTGTCTTGCAAGAATGGGGAAATGCACTGTTTGACCATGCAAAAGTAAGAAATGCAATTTTGGCACTTTTTTTTTAAAGCATTTAAATTGTGACTGGTATCCCCAAGGGATTCTAGAACAGAACCCTATTGCAGTGGTTCTCAAACTTTTCAGCACCAGGACCCACTTTTTAGAATTATAATATGTCCAGGACCCAGTGAAAGTGATGTAATGCCGGAAGTGCCATCATTGTGACGCCAGAGCCTGCAGCAATAAGGTAGGTTATTTCTCAGCCATTCTCCAATAAGCAAAGTGAATCAAAAGAAAAAAGCCTAATTACAACCTTGATACAAGCAAAACAACCACACAGCCCTCCCCCTTTCAAGCATCCCATATTTTCAATATGGCTGCTCTAGGTGCTTTGTGACCATCTAAATTGGCTCACAACCAGTGGCTTCATCCAGGCGGAACGGCCCGGTACGCCGTTCCACCAGTTCTGCGGACTGGCCCGGGCCGTGCCGCCTCTCCTGAGGACGGGTGAGCTGCTCCTGGCCCCCCCCACCCTCCCTTGCATCCCGAATCGCTCTGAAATGGAGCGATTCGGGCGCTGTGAGGCTCAGGGAGGCGTGGCAGCCCTCCGCCATAGGGGTGGAGGGCTGTCAATCATCCAGGCATTCCGGTTCCTGGCGTGCCCGGATGACATCACTGCTCACAACCCACAGTTAGGGGACCACTGCCCTACTGGAAACAGGTTGCACTGTATTTATCCCCCATCAGAGGTTTGCTGTGGGCCAGAACAGTCAAGCTTCCTCACCACGTGCCAAGGGTTGGATTTGGCTTCTGGTCCACATTTGGAGATCCCCGATTTACAAAACTGATCTTTCTCAGCCTGTGAAAATGTATAAAATGTATTATGTGGCCCTTGTACTGAAAAGTTTGGAGACAGAGGCAAAGGAAAGGACTGTCAGTTACTATGTCCCTAAAACATACTGCTTCTACTGCAATGTAAACTGCAGTTCTGCATGTTCTGCATTCAAGTGGGAAAGTACCAATTTGGTGATACTACAAGGCATCTGTCCAAAACTGCCCTTACAAACTTTGTATATTATGGTTCAACCACTGCATTGCATAACTGTTTACAGCTGAACCTGGTAGAGGGCAGTTTAACCCAAGGGCTGGGCAGGAGGTAGATGGGCAATTTACTACAGAACAAGTGTTACAACTCCCAATTGTTTAAAGGCTTTCGACCACATTAAATTAGACTGCCAACACAAACAGTTTGGGAGAATACCAGGAATGGATTTGTTTGTGTGTGAATGGGCAGAGTTTGGTTCTAGTACAAGTTCCTAAGCTGTGCAAGTCCTCAGAAGCACATTCACAGCCCCCCCCCCAGCCACTATTTTGCAACTGGCTCCACTCAAGTTTTAGTGAGACAGAAAGATCCACAAACATGCAGTCTGCGCTTTCTGAAAACACACACCTAGTTTTTCCTCATGCTTGCAAAGCACCCTGCACTCCAAAATCAGGCCAATAACTATTGCAAAAGCAAAAACAATTGGCAAGACAGAAATGGGACTATAACTCCATGAAAGAGTGCATGCATTGCATGCAGAAGATCAATGCTCAGCATCTCCACATGCAGCTAGTGGTTCAGTCCTTTGAGCTGCTACCAGGGGTGAAGACAACGCCAGGTTTTATGATCCAGTGGTCTGACACAGAAGACAACTCCCTGTCTTGTGTTGTTACTACATCACCCAGAGGACCCTGGCATGTGCAGAGGTACACACTGCAAGATGGGAAGCTGCTGCTCAACTACAGAAGTTAGTCCTATGCCTAGAGAGAATTTGCATCAGTCAGTTTTATTTAGTAGAACAGTAGTTCCAAAACTGTGGGTTGTGACCCAATTTTTTGTGGGTTACAAAACAGACAATGGAAATAAGCCCTATGGAAACCAAAAGGAGCAGCAGCAGGTGTGTGTGTACTAATGGGTAATCCCACCTGAAATTGGCTTGCAACCCACCTAGTGGGTCCCAACCCACCAAGTGAGAAACAGTGAAGCAGAAGATATTCCTTGCATTTTAAAAGGCCAGCCGTAGAATTCAACTAAAAGGTAAGTCTGGGGAGGGGGAAGTTTCAGCCGGCCATTGTCCAGTTAAAAACTACCAGCTCTGACATCACACCTACCTGGTGTGGCCATTTTAACCCAGACACACCAGTCTGTTAGTGCCTCTATGCAGATGCTGTTGACCTTTGCCTGGAGGACAGGCATTGCGGAGTAGCTTCTTTTATCTATTCCAGAGAGCCACTACTTCTTGGAGTCAACTTTTCGCTTACTTCAATTGCACAATCAAATATGTAAACAATTTCTAAAAATGCTTGCATAGACAAAGCTTTTAATCCACGCTAAATGCAATGCAGATCAAAGTATCGCAACATTGTACATTAAGCATTTGCTTTTTACCATCTGGTAAGGTTAACTGAGGTTTGAGCTACTACAGTTATTTAAGTTCACTTCTTGTAAAGTTAAACAAAGGCAAAATGTCAACTTGGTTCAGAAGACCAACCATGAAACAAGATTCACAGCAAACCTCAGACTCATGTACTCCCCAGGTTATCTTTTCCCTCCTTTGAGCATAAGGTGAAATTTAACACTTCCAGGCATGGTTTGTGAACAACCACAGTTTCCTCCATTTCATCCAAATATAGGGACTGCAGTTTGTTACAAATCATGACCAGAAGCTTTATGTTCCCACCCCTCACATATGGAAGGGAACTGCCTGAACCCAAGATTTGGATTAAACTCAGTTTTGTTTTTATCTTAACACTGTATGCTGCTTTTCTGCCAAAAAACCACCAAGAGGTTTCATTCAAAAAAATTGCAGAACACAGATAGAAACACAAGACTACTATACTACAAAACTCACCTAAGGGATAATTCTGTGAGGTCAAAGGCCTGTTGAAACAAGATGGCTAGTAAAAGGTTTCTATAGGCAGGCAAGGAAGAGGACAGGTGGGTTACCTAGGCAAAGGCATTCCAAAGTTTAAGCACACCAGTCAACAAGGCTCTGTGTAGTCTGCAATCTCACTTCAGATAGTGGTAAGACACAAGGCGGTGCTTACTAATGGTCAGGCAGAGTCCAAGGGAGGCAAGTCCATCCCTGTCCTGTTATAGGACTTAACCTTAAATGCAATAAACAACCCCTTAAATTGGGTTCGGAAATAAACTGGGAGCTAATGGCACATAAACCAAATCAGAGTGATGGCCTTTGAACAACGATCTCCCAATGCCAATTGTTAAAGCAACTTCCTATACCAACTCTAGTGCTTGAGCACAGCTCAAGGGCAACTCCATGGAGTACACAGTACAAACAGTCCAACTCAGATGGTAACAAAGCATGCATGACAGTGGGCAGTTGCCATGGAAGCTGCATTAGCCAAGGGCATGGAAAGCATGCCCAACCTGGCCAAAAGGATCTCCAGTCAGATCTTTTGGAGGAAACGCTGCCCAGCTACCACAGGCCACACAGAGATTCCTAAATTTGTCTTACTATTGACCAACAGTACTTGTCTGGATTCAGCCCACTGCAGCACCAAGTCACCAACCCTGGTGCACCATCATGTTAGAATTGGTCCAATCTGTCTCAGATTGGACACTGTAGTTTCGGAATCAAATTTATTATGGTCAAAGACCAGCATAACCAAACAAAGTATACAAAGGTACATGTTAAAAATACTCCAATACAACATTACTAGATACCAAGTTGGGCTTAAAAACCTAGGAACGTGGCAGCTTAAATATAGCCTCTAAACACAGCAACAAAGTGTGGGGAACAAGAAATTGTAGGTCTTCCAGCTCAAATCCAAAAGCCTAAAAGGCTAAGTCCAGAACTTCAAGTTGGAGAACAGCTGTTGAAGCAAGAAAGCTACACCTTAGAACACCATGTCTCAATGTTTGTCTCTGATCGCACCACTTCGCATGGTCCACCTTCTGGAACTAACTTGCAATCAATCAATCAATAGGCACCTATATACCGCCTTTCAACATGAAGTTCACAAAGTGGTTTACAGGCAAATAGTAATAATAATAACATTAAATGGCTTCCTGTCCCAAAGGGCTCACAATCTTAAAAAAGGCAGACCACCAGCAACAGCCACTAGAAAGACTGCAGGGGTGAAGAGGGACAATTACTCTCCCCCTGCTAAATATAAGAGGAACACCACTTGGAAAAAGTGCCTCTTGCCCAGTTAGCCGGGGGACATTATCAGTAGTGTCGGTCCAATGGCACTGGAGGAAGGCCGCACCACCCTAGAAAAGTCACTAGAAAAGACACAATGCTGGGGTGAAGAGGGACAATTGCTCTCCCCCTGCTAAATATAAGAGGAACACCACCTGGAAAAAGTGCCTCTTGCCCAGTTGGCAGGGGTAAATGATGCAATGATGTCATTGACAATTACTTCCAGACTGGGAAGCCCAACATAACACAAACACAGATAAGAGGTTTAGGGCGGAAAGGAGGACTTTTTCAAGCACACAAAAAGGAACTCTTCCTACTGAGCCTCCAACCACTGCTTGTCTCATTGCAATGCTGGTCTTGCAGTCAAGCAGCAAGGATCCAGAGATTCCACAAGCACCACCAGAAGTACAAGTACCAATGGTTGAGAAACACTGCCTCAGGTTACAGATTAAAGTGCTGTGCTTACCAAAGTTTTTGATACTGGGACCCACTGTTTAAAACAATCTATCGAGACCTACTACACCCAAGAAAGGAAACCTAGAAATGAATATTTTACTAATTAAATAGATAATCAGGGTCCTATGCTCCTGAGGCTGCTAGAAACCTTACATGTAGGACGCACGTTACAGATATTTGATAGACTCTCCCTAGGAATGGATTTCAAGGACTGTTCCCCCAAACCTTTAGTTATTCCATGGTACCCAGAAGACTGAAACTGGAGAGCAAGAAATACAGTAAGGGGCTTCAAGGCCAGACAACTGGGTTCATACACAATATACTGCACACCAGTTACTAAAGAAAATGTGACATTTTAATTTGGGGGAATGAGAATTATGTCATACCACCATTCCAGCCAATGATTTTCTTTTTGCAAACTGGGCATGGGTACTTGCAAAGTATATATATTTTGCAACCCACGAAAAGTCAGCACATGACCAACTGGTGGGTCCCAAACCACAGTTTGGGAAACACAGGATTAGAGAACTAAGCATTTGTATAGCAAGAACTTAGTTAGGATGAACCACCATATCCTTTAGCTGGAAATCAGCTGCAATAATGCTGTTAGAAAAATCACAACTGTCCAAGAATGCTCACAGCTGGGTCATTAACAATTAGTTGGCAGGTTTCAGATGATCATATCTCTTGTTGCTATATAACATAGTTCAGAAATCTTCAATTCACGCCAATGAACTTCATGTGAAATGACAGAGTTAATCTTTCTACTACACTCCTTATTCCCTCCCACATTAATGTGTGATAAGGGGATTATACTGTCCTACTTCATAGGAGTACTAGCTTTTTTGTACCCGGCGTTCCGGGTAACAAATGTCATAGGGACTGTCAGCAATCACCTTAGTGACCCCTAAAACTGTGGGTTTGACAGTAATGTCTGTCATTTTGGACATTTTGTTTTGCACCCCTTCTTGCCCCCCCCCACGCCGAGGGGGCCCAAACCCGGACTCTAACGGCATCAGGAGTGTCGCTGTTTGTCCCGGCGACCCCGGAAACTACAGATTCGACGCCGATTTTGGCCATTTTCACATAGGGCCCCCTGCATACCCCCACCCCCGGGGGCGCTAGGGGGGCCTGACCCCCACAGTGTTTGTCGTGAGGCCACAAGGCATGCGCGTGCCGAGTTCGGTGTGCGTCGGTCCAGGCGTTCCAGCAGGGCATGGCGGACTTTTGTTGCACACCGCTTCTCGTCCCCCACGCCGAGGGGAGGGCCAAACCTGGACTCCAACAGCATTGGGAGCGTCGCTGCTCATCCCGGCGACCCCGGAACTACAGATTCAATGCCTATTTTGGCCATTTTCAACCATTTTAATATGGGGGCCCCCATGTACCCGCACCCCCATGGGCACTAGGGGGGCCTGACCCCCGCAGCATTTGTTGCCAGGCTGCAAGGCATGTGCGTG
Source organism: Lerista edwardsae (assembly GCA_029204185.1). Taxonomy (NCBI): domain Eukaryota; kingdom Metazoa; phylum Chordata; class Lepidosauria; order Squamata; family Scincidae; genus Lerista; species Lerista edwardsae. The sequence continues at coordinate 3,877,957 of JAJKFI010000020.1, forward strand.
CCGAGTTTGGTGCGCATCACTCCAGGCGTTCCAGCAGGGCACAGCAGATGTTTTGTTTTGCACCCCTTCTCGGCCCCCATGGCAAGGGGGGGCCAAACTGGACTCCAATGGCGTCGTGCGCACACACACTTTATATATATATAGATATGCAAAGTCCTTTAAGATTTTAAATATACAATATAGGCCACGTGTTAACAAAACAAAGATAAGGCAATTGATAAGGAAGCTAATTTTAGCAGCTAAGAGGGGGGCCTGCATGTCTGATTCACTAAAACTGCTTTTAAAGAGTTAAGAGCCAATTTAAGAAGGTACATAGTTACTTGAATTCCAGGATTCATACAGCAGTAGAGATAGGATCTCAAAAAGTACTTGCAAAGAATGGATCATCACCTCTCCCCATTGCAAGGTTTTGCTACTCTTAGTCCCCCCCCCCCCGCTGCCATCCCAATGATGCTGAAGCCAAGATGAACTAGTTGCAAATCTTTATATGTAAAGGGGCAAAGAGTCACTTGCTGCAAGATTTGACCTTCAAGTTGACACTGAAGAAGGGCCAAGGGCACCTCTGCACAAACTTCTCAGCTAAGTTGAGGTAGGAATAGTTAATCTGGTTAATGTTTACACTAGAGTTTTGTCCATCTGCTGCTGTTACTAAGTGAAGACAACAGCATCAGCAGACCCTAGAGTTGCAGAGCAAAAAGACCAAGCTTATTGCCTACAATGCATGTTATAATCTGCATTTCCCAAGAACTAATCGACACCCACTAAAAGAACCCACTACAACTCTGGCCATTATAGTGTGGTGGCGCTGTGGGTTAAACCACTGAGCAACTGACCAGAAAATAGGCAGTTCAAGACCATGAAACGGAGGGAGCTCCTGTTGCTTGTCCCAGCTCCTGCCAACCTAGCAGTTCAAAAGCATGTAAAAATGCAAGTAGATAAATAGGTGCCACTGCAGTAGGAAGGTAATGGTGTTCTGTGCATCTCGGTGTATAGTCATGCTGGCCACATGACCATGGAAACTTGTCCTCGGACAAATGCCAGCTCTTTGGTTTAGAAAAGAAGATGAGCACTGCCCATTACAGTCAGTCACAACTAGACCATTCGGTCGTGGGGAAACCTTTACCTTACACTAGGATAAGAGAAATACCTATAACCAGTGGTGTCATCTACAAATGAACTAACGGAATGCTGGGCGGGACGTGGGCGGGGCTTCCGCGTGATTGGCAGCCCGCCCATTTCGTTTCCCCGCTGCCCTAGCCTCGGGAGGGGGGCTGCCCCCAGTTGGCGCGCCTCCCCGCTGCTCACCCAGGAACCTGGCACGCCCCCACCCGTCTCCCCCAGCAAGCAGGCACCCCCGAGGCCAAGGCAGCTGCGGAACGAAACGGGCAGGCAGCCAATCGTGCGGAAGCCCTGCATAAGTCCCGCCCAGCATTCCGTTAGTTCATTTGTAGATGACGCCACTGCCTATAACTGGAAATTGACAAGGGATTACTTAATCATATTCAGCAGTGGTTCTCAAACTCTTAAGCACCAGGACCCACTTTTTAGAATTAAATGACTATCTGGGACCCACTAGAAGTGATGTCATGGCCAGAAGTGTCATCATTGTGACACCAGGTTATGTTTCAGTCATTTTCCAATAGCAATGTGAATCAGAAAGAAAAAAGCCCATTTACAACCTTGACATAGCCCTCCCCCTTTCCAGCATCCCCATATTTTCAAAATGGCTGCTCTTTACAATCCACATGAAATTGGCTTGTGACCCACTGGTGGGTCCTGACCCATAGTTTGGGAACCACTGATATACAGTATTGCTTATGGGAAACTTTCACTTTTTGGTTCAAATAGGAGCGATTAGGTCTAGATGGCATAGCATCCACTCTTCAAGTTCTCCTTCAAGGCAGAACTCAACCAGTGGTTCTCAAACCTTTTAGCACCAGGACCCACTTTTCAGAAAAGCACTTGTGTTGGGACCCACCAGATGTGATGCCATGGCCGAAAGTTATATCAAGCAGGAAGTGCCATAACCGAGATGTAATCAAATGACCCTCCTGGAATGCAAACCAGCATTCTTGGACTGCAGCAATTGAACAACCATGAAGCCATCTCCAACAGCAAGCAAGATTAGGACAAAATATTATGTAAAAACACGGAACTTGAAGATTAAAAAGCCCATTTGAAAATTCCAATTGTTAACACTTACAAAAGGAATATAGCAAGAGAAAGATCTGCAACGTCCAAGACAGCTGTTCCCAGCTTTCCATGACTCACTTGGTATCAGGTTGAGACCCACTAAGTGGGTCCCAACCCATAATTTGAGAAACATTGGTCTAAACAATGCACCCTGCCAAAAAGCCAAATTCCATTACCTTTGTGACCTAAGCAAGATGTAAATGCAAGGCACTGAAGCCACTCCCTGAACTGCTGCCACAAGCATTGCCGACACATGTTAAGTTGGCTTTTACAATCATATCTAGAAATTTGCTTTATGGAGTATGACAGAGGAGATTGTGAATGCTGCATCTCAATCAGTGATGTCATGCAGCCGGAACAGCGTTCCGGTTGTTATAATTAGTGGACTCTGCCCACTTAACTCATTGCTGGCTCGTTGTTTTTTTTTGCTTCGGGTTTTTTTTGCTCCGTTTTTTTTTTGCTTTTCACTTCGTGTTGGTGTGTGTGTTTTTTGCTTTGCACTTCGTGGTTTTTTTGTGTGTGGCTCCATTTGTTAATTGGACCAGAAAACAGGGCCATTTCCCGCCCATTTGAATTTGAATTTCAATTGCAAGCAGAGGCAAATCTAAGGGATGGCAAAGCTCTTAAGTTTTGAAAGAAGCCTTACCTTGCAGTGGAAATCACTCCTCTCCTTCACCATTTTAGTCAATCCTCACAGGGAAAAGCAACATCTTGGCGTTGCTTACTGGCTACAGCAGCAAGGGAGAAGAGCAGTGGTGACATGGAGGGGGAAGGCACTGGAACGTGCGTTTCAGAACCTAACCTTAGGGCTGGTTCCGCCCACACATCGCTGGCTTTGTTTTTTTGTTGTTTGCTCCGTCCCCCAGCCTCTCTGTTAAGTGCTCCTAGAAACGCAGACCTCCCTCCCCCCTTGCAGGATCACCCCCCCAGCCTCTCCTTTAAGTGCTCCTAGAAATGCCTTTCCTTTCAGACTTAACTTCCCTTGCAGGATCGTTGTGCATGAAGAGATTTTGTGTGAGCACAGAGCTTAGCATTGCTGCACTTCCTTGTAGCCTGCAATTCACTATATCGATCTTTGTGGAAGTTGATTTTCCCTATGTTTGGAACTGTGGTGAGTTCTCTAGAAAAGTGTAAAGGGAAGATGTACACTTAGTTACTGTTCTTTGTGGGTGTCATGAAATTGTGGTCTCATGTGAACCTGGTTAGTTGGGAGAGAACTACTCAAGTATAAATGGCTCAGGTGGGGGTGATTGATATAAAGTTAAAAGCCTCAGGGAAGAGACCCCTTTGGCTGCTCTCAGGGAAGGTTAGCCTCACTATGTGCTGTGCAAGCTGGTTGTAGTCTGTCAGTAAGGTAAAAATCCTATAGAATTTTTTTTGTTTTTGTCCTTTGAGTTCCTCTCAGTTAAGTTATAAACAAAGGGGTTGATTATTGTCATTTTAATATTCAGGTTTTATGGTACAGAGCCTCTGTAGTTTATTTATAACTCTTAATATATGTCAATAAAATTGGGTTTTTTACTTCTGTTATTTGGCTTTCTTTTAAGAGGGATTTTTGCCCAGGAGCTCCCTTTGTTGTGTTGAGCCTGGGCTGGTGGCAGTGGCAGCTACACCTGGGGAGGGGAGTTACACCCCCCCTCAATGGGTTAACTAGATTTCCTCCCACAAGGTTCGTTGCTTTTATTGCTGGAATCTTAAATGATGTGGGTACTACTTTAAAGCACTATTTGTCATAGTGAAGCACGAGATTTCTCCTGTCTCTCTTGAAAAGCAAGAAAGTTCTTGTGAATATGAGACATAGTCTGTGACCATTCTATAGTAGGTCTACTAAAATGACATGCAGCATCCTGTTAGTCTGGATGGCATCAAATGAAGCTTGAACTGGGGATACTGTGGACTAGTAACTTGCAAAGTGGATCACTATATGATGTAAATCTAAGTAGGAATCATAGTTCAGTATGATGGTTTCTGTGAATTAAGCTGTTGTTAAAGGCTGATTTTCCCTCCTGCCAACTCTAAAGTTTGCACAGCGTTGATTACCCAGCGCAGTTATTTACAGGTGATAATTATTATTAATTGGGCATGATCCAGTGTAATTTAAGTGCTTTTACATTGCATTGATTTTGAGTAGTCAAACGTGTGCTTAACTCTCCCTCCAGTTGAAATCCCTAAGACATAAAGACTCATCTAAACTGTTTACTCAGAAGTCAGCCCCATTATTTTCAGTTGGATCTTCCAAAAAGACAGGCTTATACTTGCAGACTTATGCATATATTGCTGAATGGCTTACTCTTTAGAAAGTGTGTTTAGAATTTCAGCCTTGAGAACTATTGGCTGAATTCTGTCCATAATGTAAAGATTATCCTATTTTCCTGTGTCATTGCATTCCTCCTACCTCCAAATCACTGACAGTATGATGGGTTTAGAAGACCTTGTGTACATTCTGAGACCTCTTTAGAGTATGGTCAGGCACATGCAGCCCAAAAGGATTAGATTGGGAAGAGCTGACTTCCCCCTTCTCAGGCCTTCTTAACATGCTCTGAGAGTGATCTGGGATAGTTTGGGAATTGTTGGGTCTGCTTGATGACATCACTTCCTGCCATGACATCACTTCCTGCCATGACATCACTTCC
>JAJKFI010000020.1:3882792-3907908 GCA_029204185.1 Lerista edwardsae
ACATCACTTCCTGCCATGACATCACTTCCTGCCATGACATCACTTCCGGTGGGCGGACCCCACAAAAGTGAGTTCCTGTTCCTAAATCATTTGAATGACACCACTGATCTCAATTCCAACTTCTGGAAGGTACCCAGTTCTAATACAAAGTATCTTGTACTCAACTTGTCCTTGGATCTTCACTAACACCAATGACTTTACCCTGGGGAAGAGACAAGCACCTTCTGTCACAGGGTAGGAGAAATATGCCCCCAATTGCAGCCACCATTCAAACACGAGTTCAGCTCTTATATACCCACTCTGGAAGGTATGGTGTCAAGTAGGCACAGGTCAAATGTTTTTTCAACAACCCACTAAATTCCTCATTACTTGGGAAGCTAAGAGGAGAGACTCATGCAGGGGTAATTCACACAAGTCTGGTTGCAATGACCTGAAGGGGAAGCTAAATCATGCCAAATCAGCACAAACAGGTGTTCCTTTCCTCCATCCATGTTCACATTCTACAGTTCCATCAAGCACACATCCAGGAGTTTGTGTCCCAGTGCTGTGCATTTGGAATGCCCTCCCGGAATCCCTATCCCACCTGTCAATTGAAAAATTTTCCACAAGTCTTTGGCTGAATCTTTAATTCTCATCCCCAGTTGAAGGAAAACCTAAATGTACACACCTACTCTAGATGAGTGAATCCTTGGCCTTGAATATCTGGGTTTGAGTCTCTGCCAAGCCATGAAATTCACTGTGCAACTAGAGTAAAATCAAAGCTGAGCCTACTCTATCTATGAACACTGTTCGATACATTGCAATAACTCCAAACGCCATCCCAAGCTTGGAAAGAGGAAACATGATCATGTTGCACGTCTCCAAATTACAATAGTGTCCAATTTCTCCAAATTAGCCACTGGCACTATTTTTGAAGGTCAGGCATAAGTATTCAAAGGAAGAGAAGCTTCAGCTTAAACAGAACCTCCTTGCACCGTGAATGCTATTTTTAAGAACACAAGAGCCCTACCGGATCAGGCCAAAGGCCCATGTAGTCCAAATTCCTGTTTCTAATAGTGGCCCACCAGATGCCTCAAGGGGCACACAAAACAAGAGACTTGCATCTCATTGCCACTTCTACACCTGGCATTCCATACTTCTAATGGAGGTTACACTACCCATCATGGACTTCTCCAGAAATCTGTCCAATCCAACCAGGAGTCTGTCCAAGACACCATCACCACCTCCAGTGGCAAGGAATTCCACAGATTAATTTGGCCCACTACATGAAAATAGTTGGACACTCCTGCTCTAACCCATGAACGATGGTGCCACAGAGGATCTGTTGATCTTGGATCTGTTGGGCACAATTACCTCTACAGAATTTCTACTAATTTATCTTTCCAGCATTTGTAGATTTCTGTCATTACAAGAGAGATTTAACATTAAGATCACCAGAGTCCTCTGAAAAAGATGTGCTATACACAGCACACCAGGAATATGATGTTGTACAGACCATTTCAACAGGCCCTCTGGAACCATTAAATATTGAGAAAGAGGTTGTACCAAATCAGATTATAAATTCCACCTAGTGGGATTAATCGCAGGTATCTTAGAGAGGCGTTTTTAAAACATGTTTTCCACAGATTTCCCCACCCCAACTCCAAAGACCAAAAGTGCAGAAAACCATGTTATTTGTTTTTATTCCAGGAATACATTTTTATATATTATAATAACTTTAAAAGTGTGCTAGGAAGGCAATAGTATCACCAGATGCAGCCATAGTAATTAACAATGCACCCTCCAAGGACAGCCCAGTATATGTGTTTTGTAAATTTCCCCAGTTTTTTTGTGGACTTTGGGTTTGTTTACAAAAATGAGAAGTACAGAAAGTGGAAAGTACAGAAATGCTTATTTTGATATCACACACAAAAAAATCAGGTCTATTCATAACACAGAAACTTGCATGTTTGAATACATGGTCATTTTGTTCTTCAGGCCATATACATGATACAAGCTCCACAGACTTTGTGGCAACCAGAAACATTGCCGTTTTTCCTTGAGAGGGCAGAAAGGTATTCCATTCTGAACAGCAAACCACATACACAGAACAAGATGTCCCAGCAATATTCTCAGATGACTCTACCTGACAGCTACCTTAAACTACAGCACACTGGTAATGGTTAATCCCATTCCTCCTTAAAATCTCAGCACATCCAGGACCACGCCATTGAGAAGTCTGTCCCATTCTATTGAAGTATTTCACAGCCCCAGTATACACAAAGCCCTGCAACCAGTGATGTCATGCAGGGGGTGCACGAGTACCGGTTTCTAGGATTACAGCTGGCCCCGCCCATTCACCCGCCCACTCGTCGACTCCGCCCTCTGCAACGTTTGAATTTCCTGCATGTTTGAGTTGCCTGCATGTTCTTAGAGCCAGCCACCAGGCAGGCAGCGAGCGGAGCCTTTCCTTTCCACTGAAAAATGAGTTGCTCTGGGGTTTTAACATGATGCCAGGCCTCCTTAACATGTTCTGGGGGTGCTGTGGAATACTGTTGCAACTGTTGGGTCGGTTTAAAATCATCTGAGGCCTCAAAAAGGGCTTTTTTCATGTCACTTCCTGCCACGACATCACTTCTGGCTTATGACGACACTTCCGGTGGGCGGGTCCCGACACGTGCCAATCAAAAGTGAGTACCTGTTCTTAAATCATTTAGATGACACCACTGCCTACAACCACCCTTCCAGCTACTTTTTAAGAAACAGCAAATGGACAGGGAGAAGACTTGCTACATGCAGTGAGAAACACATGCAAAACCTCTGCAGGAGAAGAGATGGCCACCTGGATTTTAAAAGTAAGGACCATGCAGCTCAGTCCTTTCTGACAAAAGAACTAGGTACAATCAATCCTCCTTGATCTTGGGGTGCTGGTGGACAATTCAATGAAGGTATCGTCTCAGTGTGCAGCAGCAATTAAGAAGGCCAATTCCATGCTTGGGGAAATTTAAGGGGTTGAGAATAAAACAGCCAATATTATGCCATTATACAAATCAATGGTAAGGCCACACCTGGAATATTGTGTACAGTTCTGCTCGCCGCACCTCAAAAAGGACATAGTGGAGCTGGAAAAGGCGCAGAAGAGAGCGACAAAAATGATTACGGAGCTGGGGCACCTCCCCTAAGAAAGACTGCAGCATATGGGGCTCTTCAGCCTAGAAAAAAGGCGCCTGAGGGGGGACATGATCGAGACATACAAAATTATGCACGAAAGGGATAGAGTCAATAGAGGGATGTTCTTTTCCCTCTCTCAAAACACCAGAACCAGGGGGCAACCACTAAAACTGAGGGTTGGCAGAGTTAAAACAGATAAAAGGAAGTACTTTTTTACCCAGCGGGTAGTTAATCTGTGGAACTCTTTGCCACAGGAGGTGGTGATGGCATCTGGTCTAGATGCCTTTAAGAGAGGGTTGGACGGATTTCTGGAAGAAAAGTCCATCGTGGGCTATAGGCCATGATGGATTGTGCAACCTCCTTACATTAGTAGTAGGCTACTTCAGAGTACCAGGTGCAAGGGAGTGGCAACAGGATGCAAGCATCTTGTTGTCTCATGCCTCCCTGGGGCACCTGGTGGGCCGCTGTGAGATACAGGAAGCTGGACTAGATGGGCCTTTGGCTTGATCCAGCAGTGCTCTTCTTATGTTCCTTATATGCAACCTCGCTATCTGCAAGAGGCAGAACTTCTACTTTCCTCATTATCTGTGACCCTGTCCTCATTATCCACTGTGCAGCGACCTTCCAGAGGCTGCAGGGACTTACCAGCACTGACCCCTTTAAAATAGCGGGCAGAAGCATCCACCAGTCATGATTAAGGGATCCATGCAGGTTGCAGTTGCCATTCAGAAGATCCTTGCTAGCTTTCAGAGATCTTCTGGCACTTCCTGCTGCACACTTCCTGATTCTTCTGGTGGCAAAGGTACCCCTTGCACCTAACCTCATTGATCCCATAGGATCAATGGTTCATTATCTGCAGGTTCACTATCTGTGAGGATTTCCAGGAACCTAACCCTAGCAGATAATGAGGATTGACTGTGTGTCAGATGCTTTTTATTCCATATTAAGAAGAACTTAGGTAGGGCAATTCAGTTATAGAGCAAGCATATCACTGCATGGTTAAAAAAATCCTCTTCCCCCTTCTAAGTGTTGTCAAATAAACAATCCACTGGATTTCTACACTGTTGGTCCACATTTCAGACACCTTTTGGAATGAAACAGTGAGAGGGGAAGAGCAAGGCTATTTGGTTTTATATACGAATTTCGTGTTCCAGGTTACCCCAGGTCATACAACACCAGACACTAGTTTGTCAGCAACAGATGACATCATGGTAGGGTATTACAAGGGCCAGTGTCTGGGACTGACATTGCTGAGGACTGCTGTGCCGTAGCGCAGGAGAGCCCTGAAGTTCTGCAGCCATTGCATTTGTGTTGTGGTGAGTTCTCAATTCTCTATGCAGCTAGGATGGGGGCAGTTTTCAAAGGACCCCTGAGACAGCCCAAGAAGTAGCCCTTTAGCTCATCCTCAAGGCTGTCCAAAACTAAATAAAACTTGAAGCCAAGGACTCAAGATACCTCCCTTGCCTTCCCCTTAACCAGTGGTTCTCAAGCCTTTTAGATCAGGACCCACTTTTTAGAAAGGCACTCATGTCAGGACCCACCAGAAGTAATGTCATTAACCTGGAAGTGACATCACCAAGCAGGATGTGCCATCATTGTGATATAATCAAACACTAAAGGTAAAGGTCCCCCCCCCCCGACCAAATGGTCTAGTCGTGACCGACTGTAGGGGGCAGTGCTCATCTCTGTTTCTAAGCTGAAGAGCCAGCGTTTGTCTGAGGAAGCCAAGCTTCCGTGGTCATGCGGCCGGCATGACTACACGCCGTAGCGCACGCAACACCGTTACCTTCCCACCAAAGTGGTACCTATTTACTCATATTTTTACATGCTTTCGAATTGCTAGGCTGGCAGGAGCTGGGACAAGCAACAGGAGCTCACTCCGTTGTGTGGTCTCAAACTGCCAACCTTCTGGTCAACAGCTCAGCGGTTTAACCCGCAGCACCACCATGTGCCCTAATCAAACATTACTGGAATGCAAAGTGGCATGCTTGGACCATAGCAATTGCACAACCATGAAACATCCCTGACAGGAAGCAAAATTAGAACAAAATGCTATCTAAAACACTGAACTAAAAACAAATGCTCACTTGAAAGTTCGAGGTGTTAGCACTCACAAAAGGAATATAGCAAGAGTAAGGTCTGCAGCTTCCAGGACGGCTGCTCCCAGCTTTCCGCAACTCACTTGACATCAGGTTGCGACCCACAGTTTGAGAAACTCTGCCCTAAGCATTTTAACTAGCTGTACATTTTCTGCAGTCACCACAATCACTCTTTGCAGGGATGAGCTTGCTTTAGTCTTGTGTGGCTTATTTATTTTACTAGAATCCCTATGGCCCTCCAAAGTGTTTTAGGTTTACAAAGCAAGAGTATACATGCAGGATCCCAGAACATTTAAAGCATACTATAATTACTCTAAGTTAAGCTATCCAGTTAAGCTATCCTGAGCAGGTATGAGGTTTACCATACAAAGGACTTTGTTGGATCAGATTAAAGTCCATCTAATCAAACATACTTTTCAATATCCCACTGGCCAGCAGGCACTCAGCAGTCCACTAGGAAGCAGCCAATCATCCACCAACCGACTGCCATCTACATTCTGCTCACCCCTGCTTTACTACACCCATAACTAGTCCACAGAGCCAGGAACAGTGTTCATATAAACAACCACAATCAGAAGTGCGCACAGTGCATTGGAGGCACTGCCACATAACTTTTACTTAGTTATCAGAGTAGACTTGGCAGTTTACAAAAAAATGCCAGACACAGTAAACTGGGATGCTGGAGAGGAAAGACCACAGTTCAAATCCCCACTGAGCCATAAAGCCTGGGATGATCAGAGACCAGTCATTCAACATAATCTACCTCATTAGGTTGCTGGGAGGGGAAAGCAACATGCATGCAGTCCTTAAAGACAAAGGTTTACTGCGATTGTTCCTTTTGGAAAGTTTGTGGCTCAGTAAGAGAACATCAGCTTTGCCACAGAAAGCCCCAAATTCAATCTAAGCCTCTCCAGGTAGACAAGAGAAATTCCTGTATGGAACCCTGGAGAGGCATCAGCAATCAGTGCCAACAATCCTGAGCTAGGTGTATCAATGGCCCAATCCTGTGCAAAGCAGCTTCCCGTGTTCCCAATGCAACTCATCTGCAACAAAAGGTGATGGAGGCTGCAGCACAGTCCTCAAAGTGTCAGACATTTACACGGAGCTATTTAATGGACTTCCACCTAATCCATCAAGCAACACGGACTTATGCAAGGACTGTAGGCAGTTTAGCCGTGACCAGCTGAACTGCAGACACAGGGCAACACCGCTATGAAGCCGGCATCTAAGGACACCAGCACAGACCCAATTTCTGAATCCAGGAGCCCCCAAGCTCAGACGAACTAGTGTATGGAACCATGCAAGTCTCAAGTCCTATTACTAAAGAGGAAGCTCCAATACAAGAGACGACACTGTAGTATGACTGCCCAATCTCTTATATACACCCCTCCTCTTACAAGAACCTGCTTAGGAAGCTTGCCCTATTGCTGCATTTCATCTAAACTGATTCAATGGGGAGTCATTGCATTCAGCAATGAGACACAAGCAGAGTCATCGGTAGATGAGCTCAGCCACTGCTGCACGCGCATTAAGAATTTACCATTATTCACAGAGCGCAGAAGGAATTGGGACCAGCATGGCCGCCATTCTGCACCAACAAAGCTACACGGCTATTTTAAGAAGGTGGGGGGGGGACGACACAGGCAATCACTGTGGCCCAAGGGAATTGAGGCTCCTCTGTCTTTCCAGAGCACCGCATGCAAAATGGAAGTCACTCTACTCAGCCCTAGAAGAGCCATTGTCTTTAGCCTGTACTATGGCTGCGTCTGTGGCACCACACTATAGACAGGTGGTAAAGGAGAAATACTTGGAACATTCCACCAGTGGGAGTTTTCACAGGGTAATGAGGCTTTATGGCGATAGGCAACGTTTACAACATGGTGGCATCTATAGTGGACATTCAGCAGCATACAGCCTTGATCATGGGTACGTTTAGCAAAGGAAACGGCAGAGCTCTGCGCCCAAAAAAGCCAGCAATAGCCTCTCCACCTCCAGAAGCCACATATGATCACTTTGGTCCCTGGGTTTCTGGCATGCAGCTATGTTGTACAGCCCATTCCCTTGCCTCCAGCCCCAAACTAGGTCTTGCCTCTCCACATATCAATGGCTGCAGCTCGATTCTGACAAAGCAGAACTGAGCTGCATGGAGGAGTGCAGAGAAGGGGGATGAAGCATCACCCTGCTCTTCTTCCAAGGTCAAGGAGAGCTCAGAAGCCAAGGTCTATAAGAGGTACCCATGCAAGGTCTCTAGCAGACACTGCACACTCATTCCATGACTCTTGGGTTCCCAATGCTGCCGGCTCCCCATGCCCACTCTGCACATTACTACTTAAGGAGACCTGCCACAGGCAGGTACAGAAGGCTACCTCAGGCAGCGACAGCAATCGAATCAAAACAGCGAGCCTTCCTACTCAGGCAAGCCAACCTTGGATGACAGCAGCCAGCACAGGAGATGCACCATACCCAACAGAGGAGCTCAGCTGCCTTTCCTGAAAGAGGAGCAAAGGTAAGAATGGCGACTCCCAGCACACCACTCCCACACCAAAGCCATTAAAAAGACTCTGCCCACTGAACAAAGACACATCCAGAACTAACAATGCACAGCTCCGGCAGGAGGCAGCTAGTTTGGCACAGGGAGCGCCCTGTCAGAGGGGAGAGCAAAGTACGTGCCCAGCAAGGAGACCCACACGCCACACTACCAGCAGGACAGTAGGCACATCCGAGCTAGGCAGAGGCAGAACCCCCCCCCCACCTGGAAGGGCCCGTTGCCAGGGCCACCAAGCAGGACACGCAGCCAGGATCCCACGCCACACGCAGCCCAGAGCCCCTGCACAGCACAGCAGCCCTGGAGCCCCGTCCGCCCCCCAGCCCAGGCGCCGGAACCTGCCCAACGTCTGCCCCCCGCTCCTACCTCTTCCTCGAGGCTGTTGCTGCTGTGCTCGTTCTCCTTGGGCAAGTTGCTCATGGTGGGTGCGGGGCAGGGCACGAGGAAAGCGGGGGCTCGCGTGCTGGTCCCGGGTCGGGCTGCCTTGCCTCCTCCCTCCTCGGGGGCTGGACGGGCAGCGGAGGGGCCGAGGGACTGCCCAGCAGGCGAGCCTGGCGTGGCGGACGGTGGGGCAGGTGCCTGGTGCGAGCCGGGGACGGTGACTGAGGGGTGGCCGGACCAGAGGGGGCCCCGACGTGCGCTGTGCTGTGCAGGTGGCCGAGGGCGAGAGTGCGCCTATTTCACGCGCCCCAGGCTCCCATCCAGCTGGCTGACGCCGCCGGCCAATGAGCGGCCAAGGGGCCAACGAGCTGCAGCTGCTGCCGGGCCCGCGCAGCCCGCGCTTCTTCGCTCCGCTCCTCAATTGCACGCACCGCAGGGAGCGCCCTGCCCGGCCGGGGTGGGGCGGGACCGGCCCAGCCCCTCGCCCTGCATCACCGTTTCCAGGGGAACTCGCCAGCCAATCCCCGCCGCCGCCGCCGGCTGCAAACTTTCTTCGGCCCTCGACGGGTGTCGGTTTTTTTCCCTCCCTCCCTCTCTCTCTCTCCCTCCTTCCTCCGCGAAACTTTTTAAACTTTGATGAACTCGCCTGATTGAACGTTCTTAAAGGGCTCGCACGCCTCCCCCCGCTCCCCGCACCGACTTCCTTTTGCTGCGCTCTTCAAACAGGAATTCCCTGGACAGCCCGTTCCACCAGTTCCACTTCCACACTGTCCCCACTCCAGTCTCATAAGATTGGGGAGGGGGATTAGGCTCGGTTTGCATTCAGATCACTTAGATCTGAGATCAAGGAACGGGCAAGGTGGCAATTCGGAGCAACGAGCCAACCATACTCCTTTTAGACAGGGATCATCCCCATATGCGGCGCCGGACAGGGGCGATATGGGGCAAGCGAGCCCTCCCCCCACAAGTGCTTTCATCGCCTTGCTGAATCATAATTGTATGAATTAAAATAAGCCTGAAGTCAGTCCTAACTCTAGTTACTTCGCAGTTATTTTCTACCAATGATACGTTAGAGCAACGTTGGTAGAAATGCAATCTCCAGCGCATCGTTGATAGAAACACTCCTACAAAATCAATGGGACAGCTCCGGAAAAAAAAAATGTTTAGGATGGGTTTAATCAGGTGAAAGCTAGGGTTATTTCTCTGGCTGAAAGCTTAACGGTTATTTCTTAAGCTTAGGGTTATTTCTCTGGCTGAAAGTGTAAGACGAAACTGCTCCTATCCATATAATAGCCAGAAATGCACTTTGCCTCTTTTGGCTTCTAGCTCTTCATTTTGCTCTGGTGCCGGCACTGGATCCGATGGCAAACGAAGGGGCAGCAGAAGACAAGCGTTCACCCACACAAGCCCCCCCCCCCCAATCAGAGCCCCACAAATGACAGGAAACACTGGCGAAACTGAGCGCTTGTCTTCTCTCTTTTCGTCGTGAGGGCACCCCGAGACAAAAACCTCGTGGTGCCACCGTGGGAGTTCGGACTGCGACGCTTCCCCTCCTTCAACTCCTTTCCAAGTCCCCGATCCCAAGACGCGCTATTTCCGCCCCATCTCGATTTATTTCGTTAAACTCCGTTCGCTGTTCTCGGTCGGTCCTGCGCCAGGAACTGAAAACCAACCGCCACCCGTGACCAGCCTGCGCTACCACCAGGGTGACTCGACGCCCCACGTGTAACAAACCCTGGGGGTATGGGCAGGGAACTGAGACATGGGGGCTGAATTGACACGAATTTGGAATGCCCTTAAAGCATCGAAATCCGATCCTCGATTGACCATCACGGTCTGACTGCTCCAGCCGCGCTGGATGTGGAAGGACGCGCAAAGGGTCATTCCCCAAACGCGAAACGGGAGATCGGGTGGACCCTTAAATCCGGTTTATTCAGTCGGCAGAATCAAGTGGTACAGCTTTTCCCGGACGATACCATTCCAGGCTGTAGGGGAGGGGTGCAATATTTCTCAACGGAAAAAAACAAGAAAACGAACTCTATGTCTGGAAGGAAGGCTAAGGTTCGCTCGTATTATGCTATTTGGGCAGGGAGAGTGTTTTTCGTTTTCCCCGGGAGGGAAAGGAGTGTTCAAACATGGAGCGCGCACGGCGCTGCGCATCTGCAGTCTGAAATGGCCCAGCCCAGGAGAGACGTTTGGGGTGACTTATGCTGGTGGGAGAAACTGGCCCTTGTTCCCTGAACCAGATATCTCTTCCCTCGATGCTAGATGTGCGGGTAGCTGCTGATGGTGAGGACAGAGTCAAGTGGAGAGAGGATGGTGACGACAGAGTAGAAAGCACTTACCACATGCTCAGAAGCACCCTTGTCTATTTCACAGGGGTTGTTTTGGGGCGATATTAAGTATTTGGGGTTTGTTTTTGTTTGTTTTAAACCCGCTTGCGGATCGCATTGGGCTCAAAACACAGGATAAAAAATATTTTAAATAAATGGTCCAGGCAAAACTACGTAGTAGAATTAAATCTTACAGATATAATCAGGCAGTTTCATGTGCAGGGAAGATGGACACTTGAGACTGTGCTCTGGTAGGCAGCGCCGTTATTGGGGATAGAAGTGGGGAAGCGGCGGTCTTGTCTCTGCCCCTTGTCGGAAACCTCTTTTTGCACCTCTTCGAGAAATACCTGATGTGTTTAAAACCTGAATGCCCGTTTGGGTTGAGACCATTTGGCTTGTGCGCATCCTTGTCTTATTGACCGCTTTTTCTGGTGCTTTCCGCATTTTTCCCCTCGGGTCCTACGGTCTCGATTTTTTCGTAGATGCATGGAAAGAAATCTTATGTTTCCGAACGTTCACCAAATAAATTCACGTGACAAAGGCTTGCTGCTTTTGCCCACAGCTGGCAAAAGGGGAGGAGGTACGGCAACGATTCCCGGGGGTTGTTCGACGGCGGTGCCTTCCGCTCCTCCACGGAACTCGTCCTATCCACAGACACGAATTGTACTCACGGAAAATGATCTCCCAACAACCCGTGGGCCAGGAGCTTCTCACGTTATCAGGAAATCCAGATCTGGATGCGTCCACATCTAATTCCCCTCCACCTCCCTCTATTCATCCCGTTACTGAAAATGGCTCAAAATCAAAACGTATTATGTGAATAAAGCAAGCGCCATTCAAGGGAGGGGAGGGGTCTTCAGAGCTGCTCCTCTCCCCAACCAGTTGCAAATTTCGTGTGTGCGCATTTGAGGACGAGAGACCCTGGTGTTGATTGATGATCCTCAAGGTGGATAGCTGAACTTTATTTAATTTTATGCACACGTGCATGTGTTATACATATTTTTTTAGTGTGCGTGGATGAGAGAGAGAATCAACCATTACCTAGCAGAGTTTCTATCCCACAGATTTTAGGTTATATATATTTTGTTTTTTAATTCATTGTGGCATGATGTTCCCAAGACTTGTTTATTTTTTTCCCCACTCCTCTCCTTTTATCCTCACAACAACCTTGTGAGGTTGGTTAGACTGAGATTAGCCCAAGGTCCCCCAGTGACCAGAAGGTGTAAAAGTGAGGAAAGGACTGGAAAGTGACGTGTAAAAATAACAGTGGGAAGTGTCTGAGAGATAAGAGAACAATTAGGTCTGAAAACTTTCTAATGTTAGGATTTTATTAATCTCAACCCAGCTGGAGTGGAATGGAACAGGCCAGACTTGGCAGATTATAACTCGTTTTTGTGCAAAAAAGGGAAAACAAAAACAGTGGAATTTTTTTAGTGGCATATGAGAACAATTCTTTGGAAATGAGATCCATGCACTATTAAAATTGCACTGACCTCTTCCCAGCCAAATCCCATTTTTAGCAGATTGGAACGACTGATACGAAGGCATACAAACAAAAGTCAAATTCAGACATCAGAAAAGATTCAGTGGGGATATTTTCAGACTAGGAGGGAATATTTAATACATTCCATTTGGTTTTCTACATCAGTCCTGTGCCAGGAGCTGAAACAACCAGCCTGCGCAATTCCCCTGTTGATTCCCCACATGTAACAAACCTGGGGGTGGGGTTAGGGAAGGGGACTGAGAAATGGGGTGAATTAACATGGACTAAGAGTGGAATGCCCTAAGAGTGTTGAAATCTGACTTTCAACTGGCCACTGGGCAGAGGCGTTTCTACAGGGATGGCAAAGCTCTAAGTTTTGCAAGAAGCCTTACCCTGTCATGTAAATCCCTCCTCTCCCTTGCTGCTGTAGCCAGTAAGCAACACCAAGATTGGCTAAAACGGTGCAGGAGAGGAGTAATCTCCACTGCAAGGTCCTTACCTTGCTTCTTGCAAAACTTAGAGCTTTGCCATCCCTGTAGAAACGCCACTGCCACTGGGCTCCTTTCAAGCCTCAGACTCTTCCACCACCATCCCATTTTTTAACCCCAGTAGCTGACAGGGCACAATTCTATGCATGTCTACTCAGAAGTAAGTCCTATTGTGTTCAATGGAGCTTACTCCCAGGAAAGCATGGATAGGATTGCAACCATACATACCCATTCATGCAAAACGTTGCCAGCAGACAATGCAGATACAGTCTACAAATCTACAAATTCCACATGAACAAAATCTACACTGGAACACACGCATGTATGCTTGCTAGCAAGCGCAGGCACAGTTGTTCCAAGTCTCCCTCTAGGCAGACTCAAATGTGTGTCCGCACACAAACAATGAAAATGTCAACAGCTGCACGCACATGTAACAATGTATTGAAGTTTTTTAAGACACACACATGCACAATTACTTAATATTAATTCCTGGCTTCGTAGTCATTCTCCTGTTCTGCTTTTTGTCACACTAGTTTTTGTTGTCCGAAGCTTGCCAAACTTCAGGGATAATTTTCTACAAAGCAAAATGCTGTGGAGGACACTGTAAAGCACAACTTCTGGCTGGAATCCCTTAAATCCCAGAAGTGTGTAGGGGATGCTGTAGCTACTCCATGGTAGAGGAAAGGCACTTTGCACATGTTCAGAGGTATGACTTTCCATACTCCAAAAACATCAAGATTGACAACTGATGACACTTGGCTTAAATCAAGCCCCAGGACACAATACATTAGGGCAATATTATTCAAACTGTGGGTTGGGACCCACTTGGTGAGTCATGACATGATGTCAGGTGGGCCGCAGAGAGCTGGGAGCAGCCATCTTGGAAGCTGCAGACTTTACTCTTGCTATATTCCTTTTGTGAGTGTTAGTTTGAATTTTCAAGTGAAGGTTGTTTTTTTTTACATTGTCTTCAGTTCAGTGGTTTTACATAATATTTTGCCCTAATTCAGCTTTCTGCCAGGGATGTTTCATGGTTGTACAATTGCTGCAGTCCAAGAATGCCAATCTGCATTTCAAAAGTGTCATTTTATTATGTTACAATGGCAGCATTTCCTGCTTGATGATGTCACTTCCTACCAGGACATAACTTCTAGGTTAATGACATCACTTCTGGTGAGTCCCGATACAAGTGTCATTCTAAAAAGTGGGTCCCGGTCTAAAAAGTTTGAGAACCACTGAATTAGGGCATATTTTATGCCCTTACACCCTCTTGAAATGATGGGAGATGTGCATGTGCACAAGCACTGGCTGCTCTTCATTCGCTTTGAATGGATCGCTTCACTGTGCAGGATAACTTCCCAGTGCACTTTGCCCACTACCACCACTGTCCCAGGTGTAGTAGCTGGGAATCCAGCTGCTGTGTGTCACCAGTTTATTTTGAAGCATTATTACACTGTACAAAAACACATTACAATTGCTCAGCTCTTGAGCCCGACCTTGGGAGATGACACATCCTCCCATCCTGCTTATGCTGCACCTGCCAGATGGCTCCCGTAGCAGACCTGTGTGGACACAGCCCTGTGTGTCCACACCCCTAGATCAAACACTGTTCCAAAGGGGTGAATGCCATGTTAAAAATACAGCCTTTCTGTCTAAGGCTTGGTTGAGACATGGGCGCACACATACACACACGCACACAAAACAGGGCAGCAGAACGCAAAGCTGTTGCAGAACGTTTCCAGGCACATCTGTTCTGGAGTCCAGAACACAACCTGTCTTGAGAATAAAATGGCCAACCTTTTTATGCCATTGTACAAATTGATGGTAAGGCTGCATCTGGAGAATTGTGTACAATTCTGGTTGCCACATCTCAAAAAGGAACTAGAAAAGGTGCAGAAGAGTATGAGGAAAATTATTACTGGGCTGGGGCACCTCCTTTATGAGGAATAGTTACAGCATTTGGGGCTCTTCAGTCTAGAAAAGAGGCATCTGAGGGTGGGGGAACGTGATTGAGACATACAAAATTACGCATGGGATGGATAGAGGGATGCTCTTTTCCTTCTCTCACAACACCAGAACCAGGGGACAGCCACTAAAATTGAACGTTGGGAGAGTTAGAAAAGGAAATACATTCTTACCCAGCATGTAATGAATCTGTAGAACTCCTTGCCGCAGGATGTAGCGATGCATCTGGCCTGGATTGGACTGAGGGGATTGGACGGATTTCTAGAAGAAAAGCCCATCACAAGTTACAAGGCATGGTGGGTATATGCAACTTCCTGGTTTTAGAGGTAGGCTACCTCAGAATGCCAGGTGCAAGGGAGTGGCAGCGGGATGCACTGTACCTTGTTGATGTTCATGCTCAGTGAGGCATCTGGTGGGCCACTGTGAGATAACAGGAAGCTGGACTAGATGGGCCTTTGACCTGATACAGCAGGGCTCTTCTTATGTTCCTAACCTCTTCCACTGTCCAGGCTTCCACTCAAGAGACTGTCCATGACTGTTTGTTCTTCCACTTCAAGGCCCCTCCCAGGCATAATAACAGGCATCTTGCTAGCTGGGAATTAATTGCTGCTTTTTTTCTTCCATTTTCTCACATCATTCCTGCATGGGCCCTGGGCTCTCTCACATTATTAACATTCACCTTACATGGGAATGACAGTTGTGATTCTCTGGTGACCTGATACCAGCTCAAAGGTAGTTCCATCATTACAATCATGATCAGTAAACCTGGTGTTCTGCCAGATTCCCTGCTGGTCTCCCCAAGGGCCCTGACGCCCACACTAGGCTAACTAGTTTCCCCTCTAGAGCAGCCTCAGAGATAGGCAAGAGGGAGGGGGTTCAGTCACCCACTGGGCCTCCTCTCTTCCAGCAGCTTTGCTTGGGATCACCGGCTGGCCAGCCTCCTCCAGACTGCCCTCATCACTGGCTTAGCTCCAGATACCCTAAGTCTAACACCAACAAACCCTTCCACCAAACAATAGGCAGTCAGCTTGTCCAAGCCATAACTGCCTCCTCCACTTGGTGGCTCCAGGGGCGTGGCAGACATACAACAATTCCCAACAGTTATTCCACACAATAACCTTACCTTATCCACTCTTTCAGCCAGTCCATCCAACAGTCCTGCAGGCAGGTAGCCCAGCCAACACTCCATCAGTCAGGCAGTCCATCCAGCAATCTAGCCATCTAGTACCTACCTGGTGCTTCTCCTCCAGCACCTTCCCAGGGCCTTTCCTCCAGCACCTTCCCAGGTACTTTACTCCAGCTCCTGCCTCCCACTTTATACTGAGGCCAGCCAATCGGTGTCTGCTGCTAGGCAGGCTCTAGCATCAGCCATGCCCATCTGCACCTGTGCTAGCCTCCCTTCATAGCCAGGGACCTCATCAGCCTACAGCTGTGCTCCCTAGGCTTGCAAAGACCTTGGGGGTTAACTCTATAATCCCTGGCTTATCTGGGACAAGGGGCCATTGCTGATACCATTCCCTATCTCCTCGGGGTATCTCCTGCCTTTTCCAATACACCTGGCATTTCATTTTTCTGTTGTTGTTTTTATTCTTAGATACAGGATGCCTGCTCTGGTGTCCACCTTACGTATCCTGCCCTCCAGTACTAAATACAGGGCTTTAGCCATCCAAGGATGCATCCAAGGATACAGTAACATCCACTTACTTACACTCTTCTGCATCAGGGATACTTGGAGCTGCACCAGTGAAATTGCTGGCACACCTCCGAGCGGCCTGTGCAAGGCTGATAGTGTTGGGGATGGGAGCTAGGATCCAGCATAAGTGCTGGATCCGCATTCCATCCCCCAGAAGGCCGTCCCATATGTCTGCTCTCTCTCTGCCCTCCCCATGCCCCAAAATACCTCCCTCCCACCCTTCCTCTGCCATCCCCAACCACAGCCGGGACTCTGCAAGTGGGCAGAGTGACCTGTAGGCCAAGTGCCTACAAAAGGCTCCAATCTGGTCCTCTGATTGCTCCCCAATCATGATGAACAATCCAGCCCTCAGGTTCCTGCCTGACCTTGGATGACCTGCCTGACCACACATGACCTTGGATCACCTTCCAATTCTTGCTACATGCTCATGTAGCTGTGGTTGTCAATGGCTCTCTGGTGCGTTTTCTTCTCACGTCTATCAAACCTGGTCATCAACAGTACGGAGATGTTTCTATGAAACCCAGGAATGCCAATGCTTTTAAAGCCGCTCTAAAGGTGATCTCTAGTTCATCTTTCCTCATTAAGCAGCCTCCCCTGTTTCACAAAATCTGCCTTCTGAAAAAGAATCAAATACCTTTGCCTCCATTCCACTTCCAGCTGTCGCTCCAGTTAATCAGACTGGATAAACTCACGATCACTTGAGCCAAGATTATTCTCAATAACAACCATTATTATTCAATAACACCCATTCTCTCTTTCATATTCCGAATCAGTTGCCAGAATGCAAACGTAAAATAGCATCTTATCTAGTGGGCAATTTGGAGCTGATGTTGATTTTCATGTCCAGGAATAGCTGCCTCTTGGCCATCCCAAGCCCTCCTGGCGCCTGAGACAGCAGGTCAAATGTTGCCCCACTCTTCATCTGAGGATGAGCCAGCCCCTGCCTCTTCTCTCAGCCCCTGGACCAGAAAAGGAGGAGAGGACAGAATGAAGGAGAAACTGTGGAGGAGAGGAGAGAACTTCAATTTAAAAAATGGTACTGCAAAAAGAAAGAAGTGGAAAGGGGTAGCCCAATCCTATCCAACTTCCCACGTGCTGATGCAGCCAAACCAATGGGGCATGCATCACTGCTGTTCTCTTACCCTGGGGTAAGCTAGCACAGACTTGCTGGTCTGCAATTTTTGTTTCCTCACTCTCCAAATTGACCTGTTGTGGAGAATTGGGTCTAGTTTTTCATTAAGAACATATAAGAACATAAGAAGAGCCCTGCTGGATCAGGCCAAAGGCCCATCTAGTCCAGCTTCCTGTATCTCACAGCGGCCCACCAGGTGCCCCAGGGAAGCATTAGACACAAGACGCTTGCATCTTGTTGCCACTCCCTTGCACCCGGCACTCTGAAGTAGCCTACTACTAATGTAAGGAGGTTGCACAATCCATCATGGCCTATAGCCCATGATGGACTTTTCTTCCAGAAATCCGTCCAATCCCCTCTTAAAGGCATCTAGACCAGATGCCATCACCACCTCCTGTGGCAAGGAGTTCCACAGATTAACTACCCGCTGGGTAAAAAAGTACTTCCTTTTATCTGTTTTAACTCTCCCAACCCTCAGTTTTAGCGGATGCCCCCTGATTCTGGTGTTTTGAGAGAGGGAAAAGAACATCCCTCTATTGACTCTATCCCTTCCGTGCATAATTTTGTATGTCTCAATCATGTCCCCCCTCAGGCGCCTTTTTTCTAGGCTGAAGAGCCCCAAACGCTGCAGTCTTTCTTCATAAGGGAGGTGCCACAGCTCCGTAATCATTTTTGTCGCGCTCTCATTCTTGTACAATTTCTGTGTTCCTGTTAATGTTCAATGTTGTTATGTTAATGTGTTTTTACTTATTGTGGTGACATTGTATTTTGTTTGTTCTCTGTAAGCCGCCTTGGGCATTTGCTTCAGCATGGGAAAGGCGGGGTATACATTCTTTAAATAAATAAATAAAATACTCGGACCCGCACCATCTACTTTGCTGGTGCAAGTCCAAGTGGACCCAGGAAGGTGGATTGAGGCCAGGGATAGGATATTGGCTGCCAATACCGTCTCCTTCCTGGCCTCGATCCAACCTCCTCCACACCCTGGTCTCCTTCCCTCCAGGAAGAAATGGGAGAAAACAATGATAACGAAATAAAACACCACTTTCTGCGCTTCTAATTCTGACTCTAACTCTCCGAGTCAGAGAGACCAGCACCCAGATGTGCGCCAACCTCCCTGACGCTAAGTGGTCCAGACGCTCTTTACGGTGGCCCTTGTGCCAGCCAAACTTTGCTGGCCTAACTACACCAGCCTAACTTCAGGTTAGGATTGCGCTCTCATTTTTAGAAAGAAAAATAACAGTGCATTTCACACTAATGCTTCCATCCTAAACAAAGCAAAGGTTAGTTCATGGGACAAGGATCCCATAATATGGGAACAACATCAGGGTACGTGGCATTTGGGGACCTTGTCCTCCAACCCCTGGCACCATTTATGTTGTTGTTGTTCAGTCGCTAAGTCGTGTCCGACTCTTCACAACCCCATGGACCACAGCACGCCAGGCCTCCCTGTCCAGACTAGCTTCTGAAATTCGCCCAATTTCATGTTCATCGCTTCCGTGACACTATCTAACCATCTCATCCTCTGCCTCCCCCTTCTCCTTTTGCCTTCCATCTTTCCCAGCATGAGGGTCTTTTCTAAAGAGTCCTCTCTTCTCATGAGGTACCATTTATGGCACCATTTATGCCAAGCTGTAAATGCTCAAAGCTGGGAAAATGCATGATGCGCCTGTCCCTTTAAATCGACACACCAGCTGCCTGGAAGTGGCAAAACATTTATCTTCTGAGATTTTACAAGTCCTGCCACTCTGGCTAGAGGTCAAAGCGGTTTCTTTCTCTTCCCCAGCCAAGTTGTACTAGTACATTCCCACACTATGATCAGACGTCCCCATTTAATAGGGATGCTTTCATCTCCTTCTATGTTTCTCTGCTGCTCTCTCATCCCAGGATCTCCATATAAGTATCCTAAAATCTGGTCTCCACATATAATAGAATAAGTGACATGATGGACCAAGGCACAGATGGAGGACGCCGTTTTTCCCCATGTAAAATGTATTCGTTGCATTTCCCCTTGGAAGCTGCTTTCCGCGGAGTCAGAGCCTCGGTCCAGTTAACCCAGCATATTGCTGCACTGAGTGGCAGCAGTTCTCCTGGGTTTCAAGGCTCTTTCTCAGCCCCAAATGGTGATCCCAGGAAATTGAACCTGGAACCTACTACGTGCATAGAAGGTGTCCTGCCATCAGGGCTGGCTCAAGACCTCCTGGCACCTGAAGAGGTTTACCAAATGATGCTCCCTTTACTAGGCAATGTGCCATTCTCTGCTTCTCCCACTCCCTGGATTGGAAAAGGAAGAAGTGGAAGAGGAGTGGAAGAGGAAGTGTGGAGGAGGAGACCGATGGGCTAGAATGCCCAACGCTTTAGCCAAGAGGTTCCCAAACCGGGCATCACAAGAACCCCCAGGGGCATAACAGGAGCAGGGCCGACCTTAAGCCAATGGAACCAATTGCATTTGGCCCCGCACTTCAGGGCCCCCCGCACCAGCACAGTGAGCAGATCGCCTGCTGCTGCAGCCGGGACCTCTATGGACCGTAGGTCAGTGGAGCAAGCAGAGCAGCTTTACTCTTGGGCTCTCCCACCTGCCCCTGCCTCCAAACCACCCAAAATGGGCCTCCTGGAAATAGTTGGCAGTGAGGTGGTCGTATCACCACCAACTAGTTCCAGATGCCATGCTTTGCACACGGTACCACAAGCACTATTATTGCTGAATTGGGGGGCCCACAGGAATGCCTTGCATTGGGCCCCACCACTCCCGGAGCCAGCCCTGCCCAGGAGGCAAGCGTCTGGGCCGCTCGGCTGTGCAATCACAACACAACATGACAGACCGCGGAACAGAGGCTCTGCTTGGCATGCTACGTGTGGTTTTGCTGGATTTTGGGGGCCTTCCCATCTCCCCTTACCTGTTTAGCACTGATTTCAGGGTCGTTTGAGGTCATGGAAACAGGAAGTGCCACCCAACACCAGCCTGAGTCTCCTTGGACATACACCAGCTAAATAGCTAGAGACCCACTGGAGGCCAAGTCACTGTGGAGAGCCAAGTAACAAAGAATGTAACTCCCCTAGCATGCAGTGCACACTCCATCCAGTGGTATAGCTAAGGCATCTGCTACCATGGGTCGAAGATAATTTTGTAGTCCCCCCAACAACAAAATCAAATAGAATGAATGAATGAATGAATGAATGAATGAATGAAGGTTTTCTTGTTAATTGGCCATAACGTTTGGTAGAATAGAGATATTCAACGTAGTTTGTTTCATTGCATTCTGCATTAAATGACCTTTCCAATGATGTATGACATGATGCTATTATTCATACTTACCAAGGTTTTCACAATTTTGGTCACCAATGTTAAGTTCAGCTTGTTGCCCTCCAAAGCTTGTTGCCTGGTGCAATTGCCCTCCTGCAGCCCCCTTAATTACAGCACTGACTTCATCAGTGGCACTGCGTGCCTTGGGCTGGCAGGGGATAGGGTTGGGCCCTAAGCTCCCTCCTTGTGATGTTTTGTTTTTGCTTTTTTGCTTATTTTGCTTAAATTGCTTTAATGCTGGTCTTAAATTACACTGTTAGCTTCCCTGCCCCTCTTGAGATACAGAAGGCGCGGGAATATTTAAAGCAAATAAGTTCTCAATTGCCTGCCACAAATATTTCCCACGATGTGGTGCTTCATCTGTTAAGAGAGATGTGGTGGCATTCAGGCTTATCTGCAGACTTCTATCTTCTTGCATGGGAAACGTGGAGGTTCACTGTCACAGACCCTGCTCTCTGGCTCGTCACCAGATCAGAAACAGGGTCTTCTTGTTAGCAGCACCTAACAATTGTGGAATTCCTTCCTTGGGAAGACGCACCAATTCCCCAGGCAGCCTGCTTTTAAACAGGCCTTAGAACATTCTTATTTTCATATTTTTCTGCTGCTGGTCTTGGCTGTGTTCGTCCTATTTTGTTTTTATTTTATTTTGGGGTAGGTTGTTCCTATTTAAAAATGTACATTGCCTTGTGAAAGTACAACTCAAATGTGGGATATATTTGGAACCCCTGCTAACTGGGCAAGGGGCACTTTTCCAAGTGGTGTTCCTCTTGTGTTTAGCAGGGGGAGAGTAATTGTCCCTCTTCACCCCTGCGCAGTGCCTTTTCTAGCAGCTGTTGCTGGGGGTGTTCTGCATTTTTTTAATTTTGTAAGCCCTTTGGGGACAGGGAGCCATTGAACTTTATTATTATTACTACTTGCCTGTAAACCACTTTGTGAACTTTGTGTTGAAAAGCGGTATATAAATACTGCTGATTGATTGATATATAGAATATAGAAACAAAGAAAGAAAGGTGGGGCACTCTGCGCAAAGCCAGAGGTACTGTTTTCTCCAGACTGGAAACCTGAAGTAAAGCAGGAGGCGTGGGGTTGAAAAGCTACTGCATTCTGACTCAAATTAAGCACTGCATGATTTGGTTATATTTGTTTTCCCCAGGGTTTGCTGACATTCAATTTGGTCCACCCTCCCTGCTTGCTCTCCTTCCTAGGAGGCCAGTTTCAAGCCAGAGAGAGAGAGAGAGAGAGAGAGAGAGAGAGAGTTCAGTAAATCTGCTTTTATGGGCATCTGAAGAACTTCCTGATTGCAGCAGCATTTGTTTAGATTGCCACGCTGCCCCGTGGCCTGTAGAGGCCAGTTCTAGGCTCTCCTAACATTTCTGCACCAGCATTTCCTTTCAACCCATGTTGGGAATGAATTACTGCTGCAAAGTTCAACAGAAAAGACTTTCAAGTTTCCTTATGCATTGTATTTGGCTGTCAGCAGCAGCGGTGGCGGCAGTAATAACCCCCCTCCCGTTCCCTCTCTCCCCCACACACATATCTCAGTTGTGTCTTGAGCGTTTGCAGTTGTGGCGGCTTTCTCTCCGACCTCCTTTGTGATTAGCAGTGACATTTTTCAGCTCGCTCACCTAGGATGGGAAGAAACCTCCTCAGTCTCTCTATAGCATTCCTTAGGCAGAAGGACATGACTCAGAGCACAATCCTAACCTGGAGTTAGGCTGGCACAGTTAGGCCAGCAAAGTTTGGCTGGCACAAGGGACACCGTAAAGTATGTTTGGACCACTCTCGGAGTCAGGGAGGATGGCGCATGTCTGTATGCTGGCCTCTCTGACTCCGAGAGTGGTCCAAACATACTTTACGGTGTCCCTTGTGCCAGCCAAACTTTGCTGGCCTAACTCTGCCAGCCTAACTCCACGTTAGGATTGTGCCCTCAGTTTCTGCTTGAGCAGGCCAAAGCTGTGGGGGGAGGGGGGGAGGAAGGAACAGCTCTCACTAAAATGTCCAACAGAAAAACAAAATACACACATCCCTTTTAGAATTTTCCCATCAGGAAAAGTTGCTTTTCTCACAGGAAATGCTGCAAATATAAAAGTATGTTATGTGCCTTTTTTCCTTCCACAAATCATTTATTATTGCTCAACTGAGCAAGACCAGAAAGGTGTGGGAAATCTTAATTTTTATCATGTTTTTTTTTCCTTTAGAAACCAGGCCAGTACAAGGCCTTCTCATGCCTTAAGTCAGGGGTGTCAAACTCTTTTCATGCAGTGGACCAAAGAGCATTCATGGTATCTCCTGAGGATCAGAAGTGACATCATTCGGCCGGAATTGACATCATTAAGCAGATAATGGCCAATTCTCATCAAGAAACTCATTAGCTGCAAATGACAGAAGTGAAAGTGTGCAAATCTTGTTCATAATTTCAGGATGTCAGAGAGAGCTCAATTATCTTGCTGGGAGAGCCCAATTATAATGGGGACCAGAGAAATTGCTTCCAGGGGCTGCATCCAACCCACAGGACTTATGTTTGGCACCCCTGCCTTAAGCAATGTGCCAAATGCTACCCCCTTACCTGGAACAGTGTCAGGGACCAGGGAATCTGGGAATTTTAAAACTGGGAAGAGCATGGACAGTCCACCATAGCTACTGCTGTGTGCCCAGTAAATCATAGGGATGCTTACAAATTGATGGGGGGGGGAAGCAGTGGTGTGCGGTGCAGGTGTGGCAGGTGATGCAGAACTACCTTACCATAGTTCTTTGAAAAGTGTCACCACTGCTGTGATCACAACCCACATGCGCTGAGCAGCTGGAGCCTGGGTTGTAAGCGTTTGCAGGTTCCCAACCACTGCAGCAGAAGTGGTGGCACTTCTCGAAGACCTATGGTAAGGCAGTTCTGCATCACCTGCCACACCTGCACAGCATGTTGCTGGGGGAAAGCACAGGCAGCCACAGATGGAGTTATTCTTTGTGCCACTGCTCCATCTCTTGCTCAATTCCTGGGATGATGAAAGGGTAGACATCTTGCAAAGAGTCATGGCCGTTCAATGTGGGGTCCCACAAAAGGCTTATGCTGGAGGTCCCCCCCCCCCACCTAGAAAAACGCTAGCACCAAGGCTGCCCTGTGCGGATGCAAAAGCAGCCACTTTCAAACAGGAGCAGATGAAGTCCAGTCACACAGACAGGTAAATGGTGGGTTGGGGGTGGCATTGTGTCCCAGCTCAGCGTGTTCCCATACAAGTGATGCTTAAATGCAGTTTTGCATTTCCTGGACTTTCATGTGACCAGATTGTCAATTCAGAGGCATCCAAACATGACACCTGACATTTCTGAAGTGGAATTTCCCAATATCACAAGACTGCCAACCCTCCTTCTGCCACGCTTACAGAATCTTATCAGACAGATGCCACTAGAAGACCCACAATCTGGGTCACCCGCACGATCTGGCTCTCCTTGCTATCTGTCCCTGGACTAGCCCAGCACTGTCTATACGAACATAACATAAGAAAAGCCATGCTGGATCAGGCCAAAGGCCAATCTGGTCCAGCTTCCTGTATCTCACAGTGGCCCACCAGATGCCTCAGGGAGCACACGAGACAACAAGATGCATGCATCCTGTTGCCACTCCCCTGCACCTGGGGGACTATGTAGACTGGCAGGTGTTCTTTTGCCAGCCCAAAATTTTCTGCATGCAAACATGTGCTCAATCACTTCACCATTCCTTGCTCCAAGCATATTCAGTTAACCCAGTTTTACTATTGCAACGGGATGCTCACTTCATACTGCATTTCATCAGGAACCATGTGTCATAAAGCCTTTGGTAGGTCATGGCACAACAGCAAAGGAGAAAATGAGAAACAGAGAGACAGTAGCTCTGGGACTTCCTTCATGTGTCTCAGACATGGGCAACTGCAGTTTGTGCAAAGTGAAGACGGCAGGCACAGAAAAAGCTCAAAGCTGATTTTCTGAGACGGGAGGTGTTCCTATAAATGGGAAGCAGAACTGCTTGGTCATTGTACTGCTGTGCCGGGCATTCCTTCCTGCCCCAACAGTCATGCTATTAGCTGCTGCCCTCTGATAACACAAGCTCCACTACATCACACAGCACTTTTGTGGTGACAGTGTAGAGCTGATGGTCTACTGCAGACTCCATTCTGGCTTGTTCAACAACATTCGGTTCCCATCATCCCTCTGGGCCTTTCCCACGTTCCTGTTAAGGCTATTGGATGCTGCTCTCTGGTGCGGTCTTTCGTTAGGCACCATGATCACAAACATAGCTGTGATGACACTGAGGGTGCAATCCTAACCTGGAGTTAGGCCAGCACAGTTTGGCCAGCACAAGGGCTACCACAAAGCATGTTTGGACCACTCTCAGACTCTGAGAGTGGTCCAAGCGCACTTTACAGTGGCCCTTGAGCCAGCCAAACTTTGCTGGCCTACCTGAGCTGGCCAAACTCCAGGTTAGGATTGCACCCTGAGACAGGACTATATAGACTTAGTGTTTTACACACACACACACACACACACACACACACACACACACACACACACA
>JAJKFI010000020.1:3909514-3921685 GCA_029204185.1 Lerista edwardsae
GTGTGTGTGTGTGTGTGTGTGTGTGTGTGTGTGTGTGTGTGTGTGTGAGAGAGAGAGAGAGAGAGAGAGAGAGAGAGAGAGAGAGAGCCACCAGAGGACTCTTCGGCCGTAAGAGAACATTTGTTCCCTTGCCTCTGGGACCAGTTTGATGGCTGGTGCAAGTCTGAATTGATCCATAAAGGTGGATGAGACATGGGATTCTGCCTGAATTCTGCACCGTAGCTGACGAACCTGCCCCCCTCAGATCTGATCTGCCCTCTTCCACCATTTTCCACTCCCTGCAAAACCTTACCTCCTCCAGTGAGAGTCCTCGAGCCATACCCTGGGTACTGGGGTAGTCACATTTGTGGCAGCCATAAAGGAGTATATACCAGCGAAACATGTGCTTTGGTAAACCGCTATTAGGATTGGGTCAAAAGGATGCAGTCTAATGCACACTTATCTGGTAATAACTCCCACTGAACACAATGAGACTTCTGAGTATATTTGCATATGACCAGGTCATCAATTCAAGGTGCAATCCTAATCTGGAGTCAGGCTGGCACAGTTAGGCCAGCAAAGTTTGGCCGGCACAAGGGACACCGTAAAGTGTGTTTGGACCACTCTTGGAGTCAGGGAGGATGGCGCATGTATGTGTGCCGCCCACTTTCACTCTGAGAGTGGTCCAAACATACTTTAAGGTGTCCCTTGTGCTGGCCAAACTTCGCTGGCCTAACTGTGCTGGCCAGACTCTAGGTTAGGACTGTGCTCTCAATCTGGACAGATTCCAGGGTACAGATGTTGCCTTTTGGGCTCTAGCATTGCCTGCCCATGTACTGATTTCTGTGCCTGCACAATGCCTGCCAAAGTGACACATTTGTAAATAAACAGAGTACTACAAAGACACCGTAAGCCCAGTGTTCTCTCTGCCTCCTTCAAAACAAACAAATCTGGTAAAGGCTTGCTTGGATCTTCCCATTGCTTGGGACAGCAACCGCCTGACCCAACATCATAGATGACGGTGGTGGAAGTTCAGGATCTCTGCCAGGATGATGTTTCCCTCTGTGTGAATGCTCTTGGAATGATTCCTGTGGCAAAAGAATATTGAAAGCACGAGGTCAGGAATGGAAATCCATGTGGACTTTGCAGGAAAAGATCTGTGAGCTAGACCCAACTTGTGTCCTTCTTACAGATCTTTCCATCAAATTTCATATGGATTTTTAATCAGGTTTCTATGCCTATTCAACCACAGGGTCATCTTTGAAAATATTCTCATCAAAGCAAACACTACATTGATGCTATTTTTGAGATGTCTGAATGGTTGATGGTTGAAGGAGTCATGTGACTACAGGCACAATCCTAACCTGGAGTTAAGCCGGCACAGTTAGGCTAGTGTTTGGCCGGCATAAGGGATACCGTAAAGCGCATTTGGAGCACTCTCGGAGTCAGGAAGGATGGCTCACATCTGTGTGCTGGCCTCTCTGACTCTGACAGTGGCCCAACCATACTTTATGGTGCCCCTTGTGACGGCCAAACTTTGCTGGCCTAACTGTGCCGGCTTAACTCCAAGTTAGGATTGTGCTCTAATTGTGTCAATAAACAGTCTGTGAGAAGTTTATGAGAAGGGAGCATGGATCTTTGAAATACCTAGTGGTGATCCTATAGGGGGCAAAATACTAACTGTTGCAGGAGCCTCAGCTCCTGTGTAACACAGCCCCTCCCCCTCGCCTCCAGAGCCATTCATGGCTTGGAGAGATGGCAACACAGCCCAATCCTATGCATTAAAGTCAATGGGGCTTACTCCAAGGTAAGTGTGGATAGGATTGTGGTGTAGTGTTTTGCCCCCCTATAGGAATGCCACTACAAATACCCAATAATTTACTGTATGTTCAAGCTTTCTACCTAAAAGAATGGGGCAAGGAAACATTCAGACATTTGTCCACTTTTGATAGATAAAACTGCTTACTGTGCTAAAGAACTCCAATTTGTGCTTAAATGATGAGCAAACATGAACCTGCTGGGCAATGATTACTCAGCTGTTATCTTTGTCTGTTTGGAGCGCTCTACTGTGGTGTTTTCTCCATTTTTGGGCCAATTCAAAAGGTGCCTCTTTGCCCATATAGCAGGTATTTTCACAATTATTGTAGTTTTAAAGTGGACTGTTAACCATCTTTGGGGGGGGGTCGTTTTAAGACAGAAAAGTGGGAAAGAAATATCTCATTAAATAAATACATCATTCCAGGAATGATGGTTATTAGGTTAATTTCATCCAGATTAAGAGCCGTCTCTTTTTTCCTCACTTACCACGCTTGGGTGCTTTTGCTTTTCACACTTGTTTAAGGCAGAAATTCAACAGATGAAGCCTTTTCCAACACAAAAATGCACCCGTTCAATATTTGCTTATCACACAGCTGTTAAAAGGTGGAGGAACCCTACCAGAGGAAAAGAAGAAAGAAACCCTGAGAAAGCACACAAGAAGAAGAGGAGGTGGCACAAACACCCTTTCAGCATGCAAGTTTTTAATTTGTTAAAATTACTTCACAACAATTACAATTTTTTTAAAATACAGGCCTGCCCCGGTATCTGCTGGGGTTCCATTCCAGACCCCACCGTGGTTACCTGAGACCGTGGATACTGGGGACATCTTTTTAAGGATAGGGGAACATCAGTGGTTTTGCTGCAACAAGGTAAAGAAAAAGCGATAGATTCAATGTTCCCCTATCTTTTTAATAGGGTTCCCAGTATCCATGGATAATGGACACAGTGGATACCGGGGCACGCCTGTACACATAAGAACATAAGAAGAGCCCTGCTGGATCAGGTCAAAGGCCCATCTAGTCCAGCTTCCTGTATCTCACAGCGGCCCACCAGGTGCCCCAGGGAGGCATGAGACAACAAGATGCTTGCATCCTGTTGCCACTCCCTTGCACCCGGTACCAGTAGCCCTCCACCTTTGTAAGGAGGTTGCACAATCCATCATTGCCTATAGCCCACGATGGACCTTTCCTCCAGAAATCCGTCCAATCCCCTCTTAAAGGCATCTAGGCCAGATGCCATCACCACCTCCTGTGGCAAAGAGTTCCACAGATTAACTACCCGCTGGGTAAAAAGTACCCAGAAGCTTGCAGAAGTAGAATGCTTGACCATAACAAAGACAAACAAAAACACATCATTTGTGATGGTTAATTTGATACGATGGGCTTCTGGTTCTGGAAGGCACGTCCCCTTCTCCCTGTGCTTTGGCTGTCTCAGGCTTGGGAATACCTGATTTATAGGTTTGTGCCTCGAGCTGTTTATTCCCAGCAAGTTATTTTTGTAAAAAAGAAAGAGGTTGGAGATGGGTTGAAAGTCTGGAGGGATTTGCCTTAAATAGTCAAGCCGGGGAGAGAGAGGGGAGTGTGCGGCAGCCTTCCAGGCAGGGAGCCTGTACAGGGGGGGACTCACCAAACCAGCCGGCTCCTTACTTGGCTCAGAAGACATCGTTCCTGGCTTTAACTGCTATTAGAAGAAAAGGTGTGGGCAGCTGCCCAGCACAGGTAACAGAATTGCCACCTTCTCTAAAGAAGACCATGGGCTTTGTGCAATGACATTGTGGATCATTACATTATAATCCCCAACCCACGAGGTTCAATCAGCAGACAGAAAAACGGATCATGGTTGTGCTGTTACAATCTCGCTTTACTTTGTTTTTCATATGTTTGTCCTTAGCAGGCCCTGGTAGAGGAGGACAAGGCAGAGGCTGAGTGGAGGGAAGAGAGGAAGGAGACAAAAGCTGTGACACTGCCACTAAATAAAGAACTAATTGGTGCAATGGTTGTTTCTGTCTGCCCAACGGTTATTGTGAGATGTTTGTTTGCTGTCCAGGTGGGATGGGGAAGGAATCAGGCCTGGTTTGGTGGTCTCCTTGCAAGGGCTGGCCCAAGATTTCCCAGCACTTGAGGCAGTAGGTCGAATTACTGACCCTCCTACCTGGTGGCCCATGAGCTGCAGCATTGCTTCCTGCTCCTTGGGTTTGAAACTGAAGAGGAAGTGCAGAGGAGAGTGATGGGCTAGAGCAGTGTTTCTCAAACTGTGGATCGGGACCTACTTGGTGGGTCATGATCTGATGTCAGGTGGGTCGCGGAAAGCTGGGAGCAGCCATCTTGGAAGCTGCAGACCTTACTCTTGGGAGCCACAGACCTTCCTCTTGCTGAATTCCTTTTGTGAGTGTTAACAGTTCGAATTTTCAAGTGAGGGTTTTTTAATTTTGTTTTTTGTTCAGTGCTTTTGCACGTTTTTTGTCCTAATATTTTGTCCTAATCTTGCTTTCTATCAGAGATGGTTCATGGTTCTGCAATTGCTGCAGTCCAAGAATGCCAGTTTGCATTCCAGGAGTGCCATTTTATTATGTCACAATGATGACACTTCCTGCTTGATGACATCACTTCCAGATAAATGACATCACTTCCGGTGGGTCCTGACAGGAGTGCCATTCTAAGAAGTGGGTCTCAATCTAAAAAGTTTGAGAACCACTAGGCTGGAGTGTCAGCTGTGTTCTC
The DNA here is from genome assembly GCA_029204185.1 of Lerista edwardsae. Classification (NCBI taxonomy): domain Eukaryota; kingdom Metazoa; phylum Chordata; class Lepidosauria; order Squamata; family Scincidae; genus Lerista; species Lerista edwardsae. The sequence continues at coordinate 3,914,032 of JAJKFI010000020.1, forward strand.
TAGGCACTACTTTCCTCCTGTTTTGATAATGGTCCTTTTTTGATAATGGTAACAAGAAGAGGCATGGTGAAGGTGAGTGGGTGGAAACAGGCAGCCCCGCCCCTGCCCGATTCTGCTACCTGAGACACCTATCCTAAGCGGCCTCATAGATGGCACAGCTTGTACCTTTAAGAATAGCGCAGAAGGCAGAATTTCACCAGGTCCTCTTTTTCATCACAGTGGCTGGGTAAAACCTACCAGAGAATTTTCCCTTTCAAGTAAATGGGAGAAGCAGTGCCACCAAGTTCAGGCTCAAAAAACAAATAAATGGGCATGATGTCCTCAAAAGTTGAGCTGTCTTTTGCTGCAGCACTATTTTACACCAAATAGTGCTGGAAGGCCAAGCAGATCTGCAGGGGACCTTGCCGACCCAAAACACGGGACACACAGCAGAACCAAGGAGTAGGCGGAGATGGCTGGGGAGAAGCGAGTGTTCGGTTTGTGTTCGGAAAAAGCTTTTGCATCATCTGGCAGGATTTGTAGAGCTACATGGCTTGTGAAATATTCATCATGTCTCTCTACTTGGGACATGAAATCCCTCTAAATTACTCTAAATATTTCATTGTTGGGGTTGAGGAACAATCTCACCACTGAGGGCTGACATGTGAAGGCAGTGTGATGTGTGTGTGTGTGTGTGTGTGTGTATGTCCTAAAGGCATAAGCTGTATTGGTGGCTTCAGAAAGGGGCCAAGGCACTTCCATCCTCTGTGATGCTGGGTGTGTGGGAGCTGGCGTGTTTAAAGGGGAATGCTGGGAACGCTGGTTCAGGTGGGAGTTCCTGGCAGGCATGGGGCGAGGCCAACCTCCCCAGTTCCCTTCGCCATTCTCTCCCCCTCCTGGGCTCCTTTTCCGCTACTCACATTCCATCCTCTCATTCCTCCTCCTCCTCCTCGTTTCTCCCCCTACTCAAAGCACTTCTCGTTAACATGTTGTGAAAGGAACATTCCCGGACCCATGTCTCGTTGAAAGCAATTCTTCATCAAATTAAATGTGTAGGATCGCCAGGCACCCTAAATAACCAAGCTCCTGGCTAGAGTTGATGTTCTCTGCTGCAGTTTGCTGCCTCTAAGGGTGCAATCCTAACTTTGAGTTAGTCCGGCACAGTTAGGCCAGCCACATTTGGCTGGCATAAGGGCCACTGTAAAGCGTGTTTGGGCCACTCTCAGAGTCAGGGAAGATGGCGCGCATCTGTGTGCTGGCCTCTCTGATTCCAAGAGTGGTCCAAGCATACTTTACGGTGTGCCTTGTGCAGGCCAAACCTGGCTGGCCTAACTCCAAGTTAGGATTGTGTCCTGGGCAGTGACTGTGGCAGTTCACGTTTGCTTGTCCTGGTGGGCCATTCCAGCGTAACAATGTGCATTTATGCTATCCTTCGAGCTTATATGTGTCCATTTCTGGCCAGATGAAGGATCACAGCTGGACTGGTAGATGATCTAGTAACTGTTGATCAAAACTGGCCATCCAGTGATCCTTCATCTGGTCCCAGGTATTTTCCTGCTTCTTTGGAAACACAGTCAGGGAAGATCCGGGTCCTTCTATGTCATTGCTTAGGAGGAGGGGCATTCCAAGGGCACATTGCAGTCCTATCTGGCGGTGGCAGCAGAAAGTGGAGTGGGCTGCATTCCCTTGGGGGACAGATAAAGGTCCTGTTGGGGCTTTTGGTTTCCATAAAAGGACTTGCCTGTCACTCCTGCAGTGCCTGTGTTGTCTCAGCTCTCCTGACAGTGGCTGGAGGGAGCTCAGCATCACTCAGCAGTTCTGGTGGTTATGGATTTCCTCCCCACTTCACTTCCTCTCCAGGGGCTTATCTAAGCAAAAGGGGGAGTCATATACTGTATATCCCAATTTTTGAGGGCACAGGGCAGCACGACCCAGCTGAGGCTGCTGCTTGGAAGTTTTGCCAGAAGGAAAGACTGAAATGATCTGGCCATTTGCTGTGCAGAGAAGGGAGACCCTTTAGGTATTCACTGAAATATGTTAAATTAGGTCCATCCTAATCTAGTGTACCAGTTAGAAATAAATCCAAATCTTGGATATTAGCAATTAATTAGTACTATAGTCTCCTGTTATATCTGCAGGTCTTAAATACTATCTTCTACATTGCTTTCCCCCTCTGAAACAGAGGTGCCCAAAATGGCATTCAACCAGATAAGAACTCTAAGAATAGTAAGAGCAACAAATAGTGAGAGCCCCCAAAATATACACTAATTAATTAAGGATCAAATCCTAACCAACTTTCCAGCACTGACCTAGCTGTGCCACTGGGGCATGTGCTGCATCCTGCAGTGGAGTTGTAGTCACGGAGGCCTCCTCAAAGTAAGGAAATGTTTGTTCTCTTGCTGCGGAGTTGAATTGCCCTTACCCCGGTGCTGGAAAGTTGGTTAGGACTGCTCCCTAAAAAACTACCATGCCATAAGATTAAAGTATTACACCAACACACAGGGAGGATACACTAGTCCCTTAGTATACTGTACACTAATACATAGGAACAAATTATTGACTGCATATTGTCTACTCAAAGATGGATGCAGCTCATGCCTGATGGCACATCCAAGGCAGGTCTCCTGTTGCTTCAACCCCTCCCTTAGAGAATCAAAGGCCCCCTGCTTCTCTGATCTGCATTTGGCCCCATGAATCACCCAGGAGGCAGGATTGCTTCTTCCCTTCCCTTTGGTTCTCTCACCCACCCACGCCGCAAACTATGTTAGTGACATGGCTGCTACTGAGATTGGCTAGAATACACACACACACACACACACACACACACACACACACAGAGAGAGAGAGAGAGAGAGAGAGAGAGAGAGAGAGAGAGAGAGAGAGCACAATCCTAACCTGGAGTTAGGCCAGCACAGTTAGGCCAGCACAGTTTGGCCGGCACAAGGGACACCGTAAACCCAGCACACATGTGCGCCATCCTCCCTGACTCCGAGAGTGATCCAACTGTGCTTTACGGTGTTAGGTGGCCTTGAGTCCTATTTCACCTGGAGAAGTGAAGATTTGGACTTGCAGTAGGCCACACCAAAGGCCACTCTGCGTACTAGATGATGCCGGGCACCCGGAAAGCGAGGCCCAACCAGCAAGTCACTGACAGCAGAGGCATCCGTTGGCTGCTACCAAAGGGAAGGGAGCAGGAGCCCTGTGCTGGCGCCTGCAGGAGTGGTTTGCAGCTCCTGCTGCTGCGTCTTTCTTCTTCGGCACTTTTGCAGGCTCACCTCTCCCCACCCCCATCCCATAGGCAGCAGCCGAGTGCAATCTCCACCTGCACGCCTGGCTGCAGCCATCACATCCCATCAGCATCCGGCTGCCACAAAGCACTTAGACCCTGCTCCCAGCGCCCTCGCCTCACTGAGCGAGAGCTGCATTCCCAGAGCCTGGAATTTTCTCCAGCTGGTGCAGTTAAAGACACAGGCCCCGCTCTCTTTCCTCCGACTGCCTCACCATTTGCCCCAGGCTAAAGATCATTGCACAGTCTGTGCAGGTTCTTCGTTGGGCTGTTCTCTGCAATACTCTTCTGGACTTCTCACCTGTGCTAGGCTTTTTGCCAATAGCATCACAAGAAATGGTCTTTACAGATAGTTGTTTAATGGTCAATTCTTGCTCATTTCTTGGGTAAACTCCAGGCTTCTTATACGGAAGCACTTTTGATTTGGGGAATGACACATTACAAAATGTTCAGACCGGTACATATCGTTGCACATCTAAAAACTGTGTAGCAATGTGGCTGCACAAAGGTTATGAGTCGCTTATTGGACAGTGTCCATGCCATCACTAATGATATATAGCACAATACAACCTATCTCCCACTCCATGCTTATGCTATTTTGTGGTTTTTATTTTGTAAAAAAAAAAAAAGACTTTTGGGGCTTGTCGCGATACTCGGGGCCTGGAGCCCCAGATTGCCCCCAGGGATCACAGGATGGTTTACCTTCTGTATGTAAAATCCACCCCTTGTCTCCAGCATCTTACACTTAGGGTGCAATCCTAACCTGGAGTTAGGCCAGCGCAAGGGCCACTGTAAAGTGAGTGTGGACCACTCTCAAAGTCAAGAAGGATGGCGCACATCTGTGTGCTGGCCTCTCTGACTCTGAAAGTGGTACAAACATACCTTACAGTGTGCCAGCCAAACTTTGCTGGCTTAACTCCAGGTTAGAGTTGTGCCCTTAGAAGTACACATTTCTTCTGAACAAAGAGGTTCCAGAATGGATAACAGCCATTGACAGGCCTATCTTCATACTTCAAGGTTTTAAAACCATTCAATCTGACCCCTCCCAGTTCCGCACCCTCCCCACCTCCCTCCTGCCCCAAGGGGCCTTACTGCCAGCCAGTGCTGCCAGAGCACCTTCTGTCCTTACCATCCGCACTGTGGCACAGTGCCGACTGGCACAGCCCAAGCTTGGGTGGTACCTTCTCTCTGGGTGCCATAAATGTACTGCCTCTTTGGCACCCAGGTTGCAACAATTAAGAGCGCAATTCTAACCTGGAATTAGGTCAGCACAGTTAGGCCAGCGCAGTTTGGCCGGCACAAGGGACACCGTAAAGTATGTTTGGACCACTCTCAGAGTCAGATAGGCCGGCACATAGATGTGCGCCATCCTCGGTGACTCCAAGAGTGGTCCAAAAGCGCCTTACGGTGGCCTTTGTGCAGGCCAAACTTTGCTGGTCTAACTGTGCCGGCCTAACTCCAGGTTAGGATTGTGCTCCAAATCTCCAGCATACAACAGAAGTGGTGCTAACTCAGCTATAGGCAGTGATGGGATTAACAAACGACCTGGGGGAACGCTGGGCGGGACGTACGCAGAACTCCCGCACGATTGGCTGCCCATCAAGTTCCGCCCCGCTGCCTTCCCTGCCGCCGTACGGGCCGCCCAGGCCTCGGAGGGGGTGCCTGCTTGCCTGGGGGCCCCCCTGGGTGTCCGGGCACGCAGTGGTGGGGGGTGCCAACCGGAGGCAGCGGGCCCAGCCCGCACGGCCAGCGGCGGGGCGGAACAGACGGGCTGCCAATCGCGCGGGCTGCCAATCACGGGCTTCCAATTATGAGTACGTCCCGCCCAGCGTTCCCCCAGGTCGTTTGTTAATCCCATTGCTGGCTATAGGTCTTGCTAGGCCACGAGCATGACTTCTGTGCATCCAAGCGGATGGTGCCTTTGCACAGCCAGTCGCATTCCACCTCAGCTCTCAGGATGTGACTGATCAGGTTAATGAATAATATGATAAGTGGGACAAAACAAAAACCAAACCAGTGTTATTCCAGGGACAAGAGTAATGTTTAACAATGCTCTGCTGGCACACATTATAGTTCCCTCTCATCATCATCCATTTATGAAATATGTATCTATGGGGAACCATCCTTGGAAAAACACCTACAGGAAGCTGCCTCCCACTGTGAGATCACCAACCCACCAAGCAAAGTGTGGTCTGCCCTAATTGCATTAGCTCTCCATGGGCTACCTGGAGATACTGCAGGCTGAATGTGGGGTCTTCTGCATGCAAAACAGCTGCTCTACATTTGAGCTACAACCTCCAATTGACCCAACATGACCCTGCCTATCATCTGGATCTGATCAGACATATCTATGACTCCAATACTGTTCCATCTCCATCAGCTGCCTATTTGTTTCCAGTCCCAATTCAAGGTGCCATCCTGAGACTTGGGCACCTTAACCATGACACACTTCTGTATGTTCTTGCCCTTGTACTCCAATGAACACCAGAGGTTCTGATCCATGTCCCTCTCTTGATTGAGAAGCAGCAGATGATAACTGGAGAAAGAGTCTTTTCACCTGTGGCATCAATACTTTGGGCTGCTCTCCCCGGGGAAGCTCAGTTGAGGCCAGTGGTATAGCAAATGAAAGTGTACCTGGTGCAGAGGGCAAAATGATGCCCTGAAAGTGATGTCACAATAGGAAGTGATGTTACTTCTGGAAGTGACAGCACGCCTGGACCTTTAAAAAAGGTGAAAAATGGGGGGAACCCACATCCTTCTCCCTGCAGTATGCCCCCTCCTGCTGCCCCCAAGCTTGCAGTCACCTTTCCCAACAGTGGTGTGGCTAGGTCATTTAACACTCGGTGCCTATACATTTTTTAACATCCTCCATAAGACAAAATTCCTTCCTATTTTTCACATTTTGATATTACCCTTCTTCCAAAGAGCTCAGGGTGGTTCCTCCTTTTTTCCTCCACTTTAAAAGTTATCGAAGCCAGTGGTTTTTGCATGACAGCTGTATTTTCATTTTCAGTTTTTTTGGCCATAATTTTTGATAAAGCTATTACCCTCTGGTTTGTTTCATTACATTCTGCATTAAATTCCGCATTGAATTGTATGTAACATGGCATTATTCATGCATACCAAGGTTTTCACAGTTTTGGCCACTCAGGCTCAACTTGTTGCCCGCCTAGAGGTTGCCTAGTGCAATTGTACCCCTTGCATTTCTTTAGCTACATTCCTGCTTGATACCATCATTACATATTGGCTGTTTGGGAAATGCATGGCTGTTTTAGAAGATGGACTGTTGGTTGGGTTTTTGTGCTGCTGCTATAATCTGCCCCCCCTTTTTTTAGCATGTTGTTTTGGTTGATGTCAATGTCTTTTCACTTTTGTGGTGCTAGTTACAAAAACTCTTTAGTAAATGTAGGATTGTTGTTGTTCAGTCGCTAAGTCATGTCAGACTCTTCACGACCCCGTGGACCACAGCACGCCAGGTCTCCCTGTCCAGACTAGCTTCTGGAATTCGCCCAATTTCATGTTCATCGCTTCTGTGACACTATCTAACCATCTCATCCTCTGCCGCCCCCTTCTCCTTTTGCCTTCAATCTTTCCCAGCATGAGGATCTTTTCTAAAGAGTCCTCTCTTCTCATCAGGTGGCCAAAGTATTTGAGCTTCAGCTTCAGGATTTGTCCTTCCAGGGAGCAATCAGGCTTGACTTCCTGTAGGATGGACCGATTGGATCTCCTTGCAGTCCAGGGGACTCGCAAGAGTCTTCTCCAACACCATAATTCAAAAACATTTATTCTTCGGTGCTCTGCCTTTCTTATGGTCCAGCTCTCAGAGCCATACATTGCTACTGGGAAAACCATATAATGCTAATAATGAGATACAACTATCAGTAAGCTAGGGTTGCTACTTGGTTCTCTTTGACTGAGGCACTGTGCATCTTAGCAGTTGCATGGCTGGTTGCAACAGGTGCAATATTTCCTGTACAGCAATGGGTTTGTGGTGATGGGGAAGTTATGTCTTTTGAAGTTCAACCTGCCAAGCAGCTGTGAAAAAGGTGAAGTCTTCTCTGCCCAGGTAGGATCCCCACCACCAAAAGTAAAATTAAAAAATGTGTTTGAGCTCCTTTAAAAAAACCCTCAAAGGCTGCAGTCCTGTACACACTTACCTGGGAGTAAGTACCCCTGCACTTAATAGAACTTATTTTTAGGTAGACATGCATAGAATTGCAATTGCAATTTCTTCAGATTCTCCATCATCCAAGACTTAAACCTAAGATTGTCTCTCCTGATCTCTCTCGTTGGCAACGTATTTTGTAATGAGACTGTAATCGACAAGTTTAACCCACATTAAACACACACACACACACACACACACACACACACACACACACACACACA
>JAJKFI010000020.1:3925203-4075368 GCA_029204185.1 Lerista edwardsae
GGTCTCCAAGCCCCCAACTCTGCTATTATTCACACAAATTCACAACACACTGTGTATTTTACAGGGTTTCACAGGCCAAAAACAATCAGTTTTCTAAATGAATGAATGAAGGTGCAGTCCTAACCTGGAGTTAGGCCGGCACAGTTAGGCCAGCAAAGTTTGGCTGACACAAGGGCCCCTGTAAAGCATGTTTGGACCTCTTTCGCACATGGCGCACATCTGTGTACTGGCCTCTCTGATTCCGAGAGTGATCCAAACATATTTTACGGTGTCCCTTGCACCAGCCAAATTTTGCTGGCCTAACTATGCTGGCCTAACTCCAGGTTAGGTTTGCACCCTCATAGGCTATGCCGGCCTAACTCCAGGTTAGGATTGCACCATGAGAGTGGTCCAAACATACTTTGCGGTGTTCCTTATGTTGGCCAAACTTTGCTGGCTTAACTGTGCTGGCCTAACTCCAGGTTAGGATTGTGCCCTTAAAGGCGCAAGGGTGCTCCTGGGTGCAACACCAGGCTGAGTGCTGTCAGGGAGCCCCAGCCTGGATGTGGTCAGTTGACCTCCAGATCATATAAAACCCGTCTCCAAACCAGCCTAGCAGTCCCAGCAACACAATGGGACTGTGATACAGTGTGATCTGTACCGTCTCACTTGCTACTTAACCCCAGCCTGGTTCAGGTTATACTTTCTCTGGTCTTCAGTACTGCCGTTTCATCCTGTCCAGTTCTCACCTGCCCATGTCCGAACAAGATTTGTCCATTGTTTGGATACCAAAGGTGAGACAGAAACTGACCCTGGGTAGCTTTAAGCTACAGTTAGTCTGGGCAGGTAATCCAGTGATAACCTTTAACTCACTTGACAGGCTGCAGTTATCTTTGGTAATCTGTTCTTCCTCTTCTTATGCATGACAATTCCGAAGGCACTTTTGTGCAGACACTTTTCATCAAGGTTCCAGTGCTGCCACTGCTTATCCCCCCCTCACTGCCCCATAAACCAGGCTCATGGAGATAAATACCAGGCATTGGTTGGGGGGGGGACAATGGCATGAATGGACTGTTCTCTTCTTCTGCAGTGCCACTTTGAAAAATGCTGCTGCTGTAGCTCCCCACTAGTGCCTGCTAAACCAGCCAGGGGCAATGGAGAGGCTTACCAAGGGGAGCAGATTCCTCCTTGTAATGCCACCTGTCACTAAAGTCGTGATGATGAAGGAAGACTGTTACCCAGGTTCTACAGGGGAGGGGTTTGCTGGTTCACACATGCACACACTTCCGAAAGCATGGAAGGAGTGTGCCAATCTTTAGCTCAGGGCCGCCAAACTTGGAACACACCTTCCTGGTGGTGCAGTCCTAAGAAATGGTGGGTGTTGGACTGCTTGTCTGTTCCTCTTTGCAAGAGCATCCCCTCTATCCCATGCTGCAGCCTCAAATCCTCACCGGGCTAGCCTTTCTGTTACAAAGGTCTGTGCTGCCACCTTGTGGCCTTCAGATTGCGCCTTCTCTCATCCTGAGCATGGGGGTAGGATGCACAAAAATCACAGACACTAAGGAAGATGCCTTACTCTACTGAGATGTCTACTGAGACGGGCCATTGGTCCATCTAAGCTCAAGATTGTCCCCACCGACTAGCAGTGGCTTTCTCAAGTTTCAGATGCAGGTTCTTCTCAGTTCTGGTCCTTCCAGGTCAGGGCAAACCAAAGACTGAGCTGGGTGGGTGAAGCCTCTGAGGTGACCAGGAACACTTCACTGCCAGGGAACATCCCAGGTCATTTACTGCACGGGGAAGCCACAAGATCCATAAACAGAGGCGTTTCTACAGGGATGGCAAGGCTCTAAGTGTTGCAAGAAGCCTTACCCTGTCATGGAAATCCCTCCTCTCCTTTGCTGCTGTAGCCAGTAAGCAACGCCAAGATGTTGCTGTTCCCTATGAGGATTGGCTAAAATGGTGCAAGAGAGGAGTGATTTCCACTGCAAGGTAAGGCTTCTTGCAAAACTTAGAGCTTTGCCATCCCTGTAGAAACGCCACTGTCCATAACTGAGGGCAGGCACAGGGTGAAGCAGCAAGACCAGGGTTTGAAGATAAAGTCTAGGGTAGGAAAGTAGTCATACCAGTACAGGCGTGCCCCGGTACCTGCAGGTGTTCCGTTCTGGCCCCCTTCCCGCAGATACCAAAAACCGCAGATGCACTTCAAACTCATCCACACAACTACCATGTCTGACTCTGCTTAGCTTTATAACGTGGCTGTACCATCAGCCCTCGGCCCCTATTCTGAGACCTCAAGTAGGTGTCTTTCAAGCATCTTGAGGAATCACGGGCTCTGAAGTTGTCTAATGTCACCACCAGTTCATGAATCCACCTGTATCCCTCTACAACTTCTTAGGATGCGCAGTCTGAATATCCATGTAGCAAAGGGTAACACTTCAGTACAGTGCACCCAAAAAAGTCCTGCAAATTATTTCAGGGGCAACCTCTGGTTGCCATCTGAACGGAATTAGTGATTGTTTTGCTGAACTGCTAACTTGTGCTAGAATGTACTGTAAGTTGGTCCACATTCTAAAATCAATCTGCATAGGAAAACATGCTACACACTGTGCGTGGATCTGCATGTAGGGTGCATAGTTAGGGCTGCTAGATCAGATGTATCCAGAACTTTCTGAGGCAGACCTGGTGATGTGATTCAGTGGGGCATGATCGTGTCACAAAACCGCCAACTCTTGAAAAATGGAGAGGTGCCCCAGCACCAAGGCAGATTCCAATGATACAGGGAGAAAGCCTGTAGCGACCCAAAAATGGCATGAGATTAGCCTTTGCCACCTGTACATCTGAGAGAAAAGCAAAAAGCTGGAGCAATTGATTATTTTTGGCAAACTGGCTGCCTTCTGCATTGAAAACTGGCATGGGATGTGACTGAATATCAGTACGGTCCACCAATAGCACATTTGGTGCACTCACATATGGACCAGAAAAGTGCATGGTATCTGGGCATGCTGCGCACATGCGCGCGAAGCAGGGTGTGCAGCGTATGTGTTTATTTGTGTCTGTTTGAGCTCCTGGCATTTGGCTCAGCCCTGGCATATTGTCTCTGATTTCCGTGCTGAATGGGGCCTGGGGAAAAGGGGGTGGCAGGGGAAGCAGCTGGCCCTGACCACTGCAGGGAGCTGTCTCACAGGATCTGTTCCCACGGCCTGTTGCCCTTCCTGTTTCTGCAGCTCTTGGGGGGATGCCAGGCCATTGGAAGAGACTCTCGGAAATCACAATGGAGGAGGGGGCTGAGGGAGAAGAGCTGCGCTGTTGTTGGAATGAGCAGCTACAACGTCCCCAAGACAGCCCTCTTGTATGTGCTGCTCCCTCCTCCAGGCAGCTGGCCAGTGTGCTCAGCTCACAGCTGCAGTCAAAGAGAGTCCAACTGTTTGCCTCCTACTTACTGGCTACTTCCACCTCCATTCCACTAACCCAGAGTCCTGTAGGCTGAAGAGGAGATGGGGCTGTTACAGGGATACAGTTTCTATTCTCAGCATTCCAAGACGGCTGCCGTGTCATCCTTTTGCCTGGCTGCCTGCATTTCCATTCCACCTTCTGTGCATGTTCACCGTTTTCCAAAGATGCACAGCCCGACCTACGTAATTGGCCTGCGGCGCTGCCAGCAAGAATTGGGGTCCAGAAGCACCCTGTGGAGCACCTGATATTTTGCCAGGATCAAGGCATGAAAGATAACACAGAAAATGGGCTGGGGAGAATCACCTGCCTTGTAGGGAAGGATGTCCTTACCCAAAAGCATCTTTGCACTCATATTCACCTGCTGAGAGGGAAATGCATTTGGTTTCACCAAAGCCAAGGGTTCAATTAATAACTTAAACCGTGCGCTCAGGGTGGAAACAATTTAAACAGTAGTGTCACATACCAAAAGGTTCATTTGACAAGGGATGGACCAAAGCAACCTTTCCTGCTTTCCTAGCAAGCCTTCTAGGTCAGCGGTTCCCAAACTGTGGTTTGGGACTCACCAGTGGGTCGTGAGCCTATTTCAGGTGGGACATGAAGTACCTAGAGCAGCCATATTGAAAAATAAGGAAAATGGGATGCTGGAAAGGGGGAGGGCTGTGTGGTTGTTTTGCTTGTGTCAAGGTTGTACATAGGCTTTTTTCTTTCTGATTCACTTTGCTATTGGAAAATGGCTGAGAAATAACGCAACTTATTGCTGCATTCTCAGGAAAGCATCAGGCTCTGGCGTTACAATGATGGCACTTCCAGCCGTGACATCGCTGCCGGTGGATCCAGGACAGACTGTCATTCTAAAAAGTGGGTCTAAAAAATTTGAAAACCACTGCTCTAAGTCCCTCCACTACGGCTTCTTTTTCTCTTCTCCCAAGTCTTTTCGTCCTCTTTGTTATCATTCAGGGCCAGCCACCAGAATAACTATGGAGCAGGGAAGGTAAAGGATAGGCCATGCATGTGCCAGGACCAATATCACAGAGCCTGGCATGACCTGGTACCCAGCAGGCATCCAGTCCTCAAGTTCATTTTTAAAATGAACACATGTATCCATACAGGTAAGTCATTCATTCAAAAATGCAATGCATGACTAGCCTTAGATTGCAGAATAGAATAGATTCTCCTAGAATATTTCTAAGCCAAACACTGTTATTTTCACGGCTTCTGATACAGTGGATGACATGCTGTTGCACTGTTCATTAATGGAGCCAGAGCAGACAGATCAGAGCTTTCAGCAGCATAGTGGAAGAACACAGCACTGCACTTGGAAGAATAGTGGGTGTTAAATGTTTCCCTATCTTCAGCCGTAAAGGTTGGAGGGTATGAAAATAAGCCATGTGAAGCAGCCTTTATGCTAGCATCAAGCGAACATTTCTTATTGGATGCCATTTCTCACTTCCCTGGAATTGGATGAAAAACTGTAAAGGCTTTTTTCCCATGTGAATCCTAAAAATAATATGTAGTGCATTCCAACTTCCTGCAGGGTTACAATCAGTCAGAGGAGCAGTTATTGTGGGAAAGGCTGGTCTTGTTTTTCCTGCGTCATATAAATAGAGCTCTTCCTCTAATCGTGACATGAAATGAGAAGTGGGGGCAGGGAGGACAGTAACAGGCTTCTTTGGAGCTGGGACTTCCATTCAATTGTGACTTCCTGCAGCAAGCGAGTAGTTTTTTTTGTCCAGAGAATTGGTAAGTACACAGCAAACTGGCTATTACAGCAGCCCCCAAGGAAGGGAGGGAATCTGGGCTAGAAACACAGGCAAGAAGCAAACAGCTGTGTTGGTAAATAAACAAGCAGGAAGGCAGGCTGCAGTCCTAGCCACACTTTCCTGGGAGTAAGTCCCATCAAACGTAACAAGACTTGCTTCTGATTAGACACAAGTAATGCATAGGATTGTGCTGGCAGTCAACTTGGCAAGACTGTTGGCAATGGCCTGGGAGCACAGAGCTGTTTAAGGCTGTGTAAGACGCCACACTTACTTGGGAGTAAGCTCCGCTGACCATAATGGGACTAACTGTTGAGTAGATATGCATAGGCTTGAGCTCTAAGCCTCTCTACAGCCACCTTGTACTTGAAACACCAAGCATTGCTCTTCCCTCTGAAGAAATGGCACAGAAAAGAACAATACTAAGAGTTATCATATTATCCCTAAGTACAAAGCATTTCTTCTATTTTTCCCCTTCCTGGGGAGAGGTTATCTGGATGAAGTTGCCTAGTAACCTTCACGCTGGACTACATGGGGTGGCAATACTGCCCTAGCCAATGACACTGAGGACACAATCCTAACCTGGAGTTAGGATGGCACCCTTGTGCCACCCAAACTTTGCTGGCCTAACTGTGCCAGCCTAACTCCAGGTTAGGATCGCGCCCTGACTCAGAGGCGTTTCTACAGGGATGGCAAAGCTCTAAGTGTTGCAAGAAGCCTTACCCTGTCATGTACATCTCTCCTCTCCCTTGCTGCTGTAGCCAGTAAGCAACGCGGAGATGTTGCTGTTCCCTGTGAGGATTGGCTAAAACGGTGCAGGAGAGGAGTGATTTCCACTGCAAGGTAAGGCTTCTTGCAAAACTTTGCCATCCCTGTAGAAACGCCACTGCCCTGACTCAGGCCCACTGATTCCTATTGGCCTTATTGCCATGTAAATCATGAACATGAGGTCAAAGGGAGGCAGGGCACATGCCCTGTGATTGCATGTGCACTCCACCCACTTTCTGAGGGGTTGCATGATCACAGGGGAGGCTGAGCTCTTGCTGCCGTGATGAGTAGCACTGCAGCAGACAAGAGCTGACCCTTCCCAGCAATCACATAACCACTTAGAATCTGGGTGGAGTCTGTGCATATTGTGGTTCCCTTTGATTGTGCACATGCTCCATCCAGTTTCTGAGTGGTTGTGAAATTGCTCAGCCGCAGTTAAGTCTCTATACGGGGGAGATCAGCACTGCGGCAGATGAGCGCTCAGCCTCCCCAGCAATCAGCAGACCACTCAGAAACTGGGTGGGGCATGTGCACAACTACAGGGAATCACATCATGCACAGGCTCCACCCAGTTTCTGAGTAGATGTGTGATCTGCCACAGTGCTAATCTTGCCCTGTATAGAAATTTAGCTGAGGCAGCGAACGTTCAGCCTCTACTGCAACTGCAGGTGTGCTGCTGTGGAAGCTCAGTGACCAAGAAGTTAGGGTGGGGACACATGGTATCACATCACCACCATACTTCTGGGTCACTGAGTTCCACACACAGTGCCACCCCACATCCCTAGAGGGGTCTGTGGGATGCTAATTTTTGCAAGGAGCGTTGCCTGGCTGTGTAAACTGCTCCTCTGCTGCCTCATGGCCTGTAGGCCACCTGGAGGCATTGCTTTCCCCTCGAGGACTGGCTATGAAGGAGAGGAGCAGTTTACACAGGAAGGTCCTTGCAAAACAGCACACAAACACACACGCAACACTACTGCCTCCCCAGCCTTGGACCTCACTCACTGCTTGCCACTGGTGTAAAGACACAAGGTAGTGAATCTCTACAGTGCAAATGCAATCCCACGCATGCTAACTCAAGGGTCAGTCAGTCCCACTGCGTTCAATAGGATTGCAGAGCCCAAGCCTATGCATGACTATCCATGACTATCAATGGGGCTTACTCCCAGGTAAGTGTGGATAGGCTTGCAGCCTTAGCCTCATTACACACAGTAAGGTTTGACGCCTGAGGACGTCGTATAGGATTGCGCTACTAATTCGCCCGACTTGTGTAGGCATTTCCGAAATGGCAACCCAAAAATAAGGGACAGCTGGTGTGGAAAATCTGCCAAAGCGCTGCGACTCGCCCACACCGAGAGCTTATTCACGCGGCGGAGGTAAGTTCTCTAGCCAAGGTGCTCTACTTACAAGTAAAGCGCGCAGAGAATCGCGCCCAAAGCCACACGGAAGACGCCGACGGCAAGAAAGCGCAGCGCCCTCTACCGCCGCGCACGCGCAACGGCACCCCGTCGTGGGCCACGTGCCGCCTGCCAGCTTCCAAGGCTAGCGGAAAGCGGGCGGGGAGGGGGGGCTCCCCCTCTCCACTCACCCAGCCGCGTTTGCGCCGGCGCAATACAAGCCGGAGGGCGGGGACACCGAGGGCTCCGTTGCTGCCCCTCCCCCCTCCTTTGTTTCGAGCGCCTGTTTCCCAGACAGCCTGGCGGTGGTGGTGGGCGTGGCTATGTAGATGAGTGACGGGGAGGGCGGGGGCGGCGGCAGAGGCTCGCGCTCTCGGTTCAGACAGTCAGTCAGAGCTCGGCGCTCGCGAAGGGAGGAGTTGCTGTGAGGCCCGAGAGCGAGCGCCTCCTCCCAACCCCGTCCGTCCTGCCGAGCCCCGAGGATGATAAACACCCAGGACAGGTACTGGCGGGGGCGGCCCGGGCCTTCCTCGTCTCCCCCCCCCGGCGCGCCTGTGAGGTGGGAAGGGGCCTCTCTTCACCCCGCTCCAGGATCGAGCCCCCGCCCCCCCTCATGATGGTCGCCGGGCCCTGCCTCTCGGAGCGGCCCACCCCCCTCGGCCCGAGCAGACCCGGATGACGCACAAAGGAGGCTGAGGAGGGGGAGGAGAAGCGGGGGGCGCGGAGGGGGAGGCGAGAGCGAGCCCGAGCCCGCCAGGGGCTCTGCTTGTTTTTGTGGGCACCAGCGCGTGTGCCTGGCTTCTCCTCCCCGGCGCGTTTATTGCACGGGCTTGTGCAAAACACGGGGAGGGAAGGAGGACAATAACGGGGTGGGGGAAAGCGAGAGAGAAAAGGGGGCGCGCGCTGCGGCTCTGCATGTCCACCCTGGAAGTGTGTGTGGCAGGGAACGAAAAGGAGCTGAACATTTGTCATCGCACGACTTTGGAAAGGGCATTTTTTTCCCTGTCTTTTTTCTCTTCTACGTCTTATCCTTCCCCCCCCCCAAAAAATATATTTGCAAATGGAGAAACTGCAGTTGAGGTTCCGAAAAAGCCGCTTTCTTCTTTCTCACCTTTTTGTACACGATTTCTTTATTCATTCCTGCTCACCAGCTGGCAGCCTTTTTTTTTCTGGGTGGGGGTGGAGCCCAGGGCCCCTGTTTCAGAGGTGGGTGTATGACATGCATGAGTGGTATAAAGTGTGTGTGTGTTTAAATGTTGATATCTATGTAGCTTTCCCAGTGGTCTCCTATCCAGGGAGATGGATCAGATCTGCACTTGCTTGGCTTTGATAGTGCAGAAGCATCAGGTGCTTCTAGACTATTCACTGGGCCTACTTAACAAGCAACCCTGTGGTAGGCAAGGGTAAGGTGGGGATCCTGTGTACTTTGGGGTTATTTCTCAGTAAACAGACGTAGGGTTGTGATGCAGCTCTGCCAGAGAGCTTCAGAAGGCCCAGTAGATTCCTCTGGGCCTCCTGTCTTGGGTAGGATGTTCTCAGAATTTGCAAACCAGTTATGGAGAAATGTCCCTGGGGGCATTCACATGATATATATAATCTATATAGCTATAGACTTACGCTATAGTCTAGTTGTGGTCTTGTAATTGAGTAGTTAATTATGTGGGATTGATTGAATACCAGCTTTCTCTCCTCCCATCTCAGTCATATTATAATAAATGAATAATTGATGCTTATTGTGCTACAAAAAAAATTACTCCAAATGTTTTCTAAATATAGAAATACAGCTATGTGTTGGACTCCCACTTTATGTTGACAATCTGTTCTGGAGACACCATTGTATTGTAAGAATTTTGTGATGTGAGCATTGTTTTTAACTTGTTCTAAGAACTCGGAAGTTGATGTTTCTGCCACGGAACTAAGGTACTGTATTTCCTTCTCTTAAACGGTGATTTAAAAGGTGCCTACTGCACTCTTTGGGGGCCGTACTTAACAGTTTGCACAATGCTACAATTATAAAACACAAATTATAAGGTGGTATCCTTTCTTCAATACATGCAGTCACAATGTTAAAAGCACTGCTACTGGCTGAGTGCTACCTAGAAAAGTTTGTGCTTGCATTGGCGTTCACATCAGTTATACCCTTCCCACCAGACAAATAGCTGTGATAAAAATACTACTGTTAACTGAAATGCTTGCATTCGCATCACTGATTGGCTTACCTATCACTGGAGTTCTTTTGGCTGCAATCGAGAGCCCATGGGTATAGTGAACTTTGTTTATTACAGGGAATCCATTGTAAAGTTATTTGCTTGAAAAGTGAACCCTTTGAAAAGTGGGGGCCCACTGTAATAGGGTAGATGACAGCTGCTGTACAGCACATGCTTTGTTTAGGGTGTTTTGCATTCAGTGTTAGGAGGATGAGGGCTGGTTCTGAAAACCACTTATCTGTGATAGGCTGTTTTCTTTGCCTGGGTGACAGGGTTCTCCCCCTTGCTTATTGTCTAAATGAAAAGATTATGTGAAAGCTTCACCACAACATTTACATAGCAATTAGGTCTACCATCACAAGCTTCAAGTGGGTTGAGCGATGGTGAAATGAACTATGATCTGAACTCCCATTGGAGGATTCATGTTACGCTATGGGCACAAAAATGCAGGATAACTGCCACTTGGGTAGGAAAATTGTGGTGTCCGTCATAATGAAAATCTGCCCTCATAGTTGTGAGAAGCCGGATGACTTCTTTGTCATTAAAACTGCACCCTAGTTTGGAAGGGAGGGGGCGCTCTCTTGCACTGATTCATGAGATGCACTTTGCTGGAATGTGGTTTTATAGAATGATTTTCAAAATAAAAATAATTCATGCTGTTTTCTGTCCCTCTTGCAAACCTGTTTCCTGTATATCAGTGAAATAGTAGATTATAAAACAAACTTGGATATATTTGTTTAAAATATTCCTATCCTGCCTTGCCCTGTCCAACAGTGATGTCCAAGATTTCTTACCTCATTGAATTAAAACAATAAAAAATACAGAATTTGGAGTTGTCTGTCTTCGTCATGACTTCTAAAACTGTGAATTGAAGGTTGGTGCTGAATCTTCTGTTCACTGTAATTCCCCTGTACCAGCTATGTTTAAACCTTTATCTTGCAGCACACTGACAAGGTGCTAAAATGGTCAAGGCACACAATCAAGTTTTTGACAATTGACAAGGCACACTGTGCTGCTGGTGGGGGTCCACAACCCCCAATGACCCTACTAAATTACCTTCCCCCAAACTCCTATGGCACACCTGTGGACCATTTGTGGCACACTGGTTGAAAATTGCTGACCTACAGTCTAATAGGTGAACCTTCTAAATAACCAGTTTATCTTGGGGTGGTGGTGGAAATAGGCAGAAGGCAGATTTGCTGCAGTTTTGTAGGGAAGGTTTCATTTAAAGGTGATTTGTATACAACTGAAGCAGAAACAAATTTATGATGCTCAACAGAAGATGGTTGAAATAATAATTCTCACTTATTTTACAACTACCCTTTAGGGAAGCTTAGCCTGAGCCAGAGACTTGCCCAAGACTCCTCAGTGAGCTGGATTTTTAACCTGGGCTCCCCTTGTCCACATCATCAAACTTTGGGAGCTGGATCAGTAAAATGTTTGGGAACAGCATTCTCAGAATTGGAGTTCCTTTTTTACTTAAATTATTCTAAGCATACATGCTTACAATTTGGGTTGTCATTTGAACTGACAAAAGTTTAGATTTATACTTGGAAAATATCACTACTGAAGTTTGCAAAACAGGAAAGCCTTTTGTTTACAGCCACTCAAAGGAAGGCATTCTTAAGCTGTGTTTCAAGATACACATATAGCTGAGCTTTCAAAACAGCATCCAACAGCAATCCTCCTGTTGTTTTAGCTTTGTATTATTGGCAGCATACTGAAGACTCGTGTGTGAGGCTCTCTGATTAATTGTTAAACTTGACCATGAGTATATGTACATGAGACACTCATCAGGATGTTTTTAAAATCCACTCCAGGCCTTCAGTGTTATGTAAACAGTGAAGTAATTCCATCCATACTGAGGTCTAGAAATCAGGTCAGCAGTGGAAGGGGAGAGTGAGAGAGATCCTCTTAATGGTCACTTGAGTTTATGAACAATCTGTCTTGCATGTGTTAAACTCTCCAAAGCATGAGATCTAACTAATTTTAGTTCTCCTATTTCTGACAATATCCTTGGTACAAAAACCAGTTGCAACACAAAAAGCTTTTGTGCATTCTAGTATGTGTTACCTAGCAGCATTAACTTTTTCCTCTTTTCTACAAGCCTTATTGCTAGTGGTACCTTTATACCAGGGAATGTGGGCAGCCTGATACAGGGCTACTCGAGTCTCCGCCTGCAAAATAGCTGGCAGGGATTTGAGGAGTGCCATTGCAGGGTCTGTGGCTTTTGTCAAGGGAAGGAGATGAACATCCCCTTCCCCCAAGAAGACCCTGGTGGCATTTTGCTACTGCCGCTCCTATGGGACCCAGGCAGTTTAGGATTGGGCTGTAGTTGATTACTAAACTTAGCTTTTATCCCTAGGCAAATATGCTTGTTCGAAAATACATGGCTGTAGGAGTATAATCTGTAGAGAAATACGTCCAGATTATTTGAAATCATCTGCGTTGTTGGTTACATATGGATTTGGCATTTGTATGCAAGAAAACATGTGTAATTCTCTATTCTACTTCAAGCTTTGGACCTTTTCCTCAATATAAAATAACAAGAAAATGTTTGTACGCTGTATATGCACTTATTGGATTTATTCTGAAATTTAGCATGATCACTTATAATGACAACTCTAAATTTCTACACTGTACTGCAGATGTATGAGGCCCTCCTGAGACTATGAATCAATTTTATAAATGCCGGGATAATTTCAGGTTCCAGCTGTTCTTGAAGAAACTGCAAGACAGGCAGAACTTGCTCCTATAAAATACTTTAATATAAGTAAATAAAAAATATTCCAGTGAACGTTTGTGAAACACTATAGCAACATTCATCCTGTGGCTTTGAACTTTTGCAGGCACTAACTCTAAAAAAAAAAAAGTTGGAGCTTGTAAACTTCGTATAATTTCACCTCTTATGTACCTTACAGTCCAGTCCATTGCTTGCTCAATTCCACATGAAACTCTGTGGTACCCTGGTAAATATGTCTGGATTTTGCTGTCTTTACAGTGTTTTACTGGCCACCTACAGTAGGTTATTTTTCCCCTAGTGTTCCTATGCTTGATTTAGTAGAAAACATTTTTTCTATATTGTTCTAATAGCAATCATTAGCCCTATTGTGGAAGTACAGGAACTTCTCCAAAGTGCATTAATAAAACTGTGGAAATGAATACTAAAAATTATTAGTCCATTTTCTTGCACATACCGGGTTTTTTGTGGACACTGAAAAAGTTTCTTGACCTAGTAAATGATCTTTGTATGCCAGAGGCTATTAGGCAAGTGGCTGCTTTTTAAAAAAGAAAACATGCACATTAAGCATTTTTTAAAAACACTTTCTTGGACATATAATAAGGGAATGAGTGTCATGACACCCACTGGGTAAAGAATGAAATTAGGTTATTCTGATAGTATCTTAGTAACAGTAGAACTAGTGCTATTGTTACAGCACCAGAATCAATGTTGTTTTTGGGATAGGGCTTTTTTTGTCAGGTAGGGCTTGATTAGGTGACCGATGGCCACTGTAGTGGTTATAAAGGAGACTTATTGCCACTATTGTATTCATTTTTCCGCTGTGCTGTCTTGGCTCCTGTGCAAGAGGCTGTATGCCCGAACAAGCTTCTAAACATTCTGGTTGTGCCATTTGAATTTAGGGATGGAGCGCCTGTGAACTTTCTATTTAATTTTTCTTTATTACTGAATTCCATACTGTCCAAGTTCTCCTGAATACTGTTTTCTGCCACTTGCCGATTTCCAGTTAATGTGAAGTGAGCAATTTCTGGGTCAGGCCAAGAACTATTTAGTTCTTGCTGACCGAGTTATTTACACTATGCTTGCTTGAGAATTGCTCCCCCCTTGTTGTTTGATAGGAAAGACCTGCCTAAAGATTTTAGGAAAGCAGAATTTTTTTCTTAATTAAGCAATATTTCAGATTATGTTAATTATCACTTGAGAGGAATCCATCTAACCATATATCCAAGTGTAGTAGCGTTGAAAGAAAATCTGACTCTGAGTATGAAATTGCTTTTGTTTCTAACACACAAACACATTGGTATTTACCTAGAGAGGTCTCATTTCAATGAGAGGTCCCAGTGAGAATAGGCTGTAGGTTCAAAGTAGCCTGTTCATATTTGGTGTTGCACTCTACCATTTGATGTGCATATGCTATCATACGATGTATTAGTGAGAGATATTTGCTGCAGAGTAGATGACTGTTCTAGACAGGTTCACTTATCGATTTTTGGTTCATTTATACAGTGTTGTTTTTTCTTTATGGAATCTACCAAAAATAGTGCTAATTCAAGCTGTATGAGCACAAAAATTGGTACTATGTAAATAATTCAGCCTGTTTCAACTTTCATAGTGTTTGCGTGCATGCATTTAAACCTTTCTAATCATTATTATAAAGACAGGCTTGGAAAATGGCGGCCACGGCAGCTATGGCCTAGTGAAATCTTTGAAGGCATAGTGGGCTGAATGGGATCACTAATCAACTAGGAGCGGAGCTTCATTGCTTTGCATTGCCTTTTATATGTCTCAGTGGTTGGGCAGAATTGTCTTTGCTCAGGTTGCAGGAGGCACTCATGTATGTGTACATCATGAATCAGAGGATGGGGCCATCCATCTGAGGCTGTTCATAAGAACGTGTGCTGCATGAATAAGCTGCTTTTCATGGGTGGACAGGGTCAGAATCATGATTTTTTCACCACAATGCTTGATTATTCAAACATATGCCCCAAATTATAATGCTGCATTGTTGACTGGCAAAAACAAGCACATCTGCCAGCCATATTGGGAGACTATATGTGGAGGGGAAGAGATGCACAGCCAAGTGTTCTGCCATACCCGTCTCCACCAGACACCAGCATGAAAGCAGAGCTCCTGGTCAGTTCATTGTTGCTGTGAGTATGGGTGATGAAGACAGACCAAATTAATGTACACAATCTCAGTTGCAGACACCTTCAATACAGCTGCATTAAATCACTGCCTCAAAGTGCTTGTTCTAAACAATACACTTCTCAGTTCACACTCACAGAAGTGCTAAAGGGGCATGCTATCAATTTGATTTTTGCTCCAGTCATACCAATTGCTATTCAAGGGAGAATGGGGCTCCAGGATTGGAAATGAGTACTATATTGTCAGCATGTGAAGATGCCTTTTCTAGTTGAGACATGTTGAACCTGAGTATTTTGCGTGCCTTGATGTATATACATCTCCCTTCACAGCAGAAGTGTGGGAACTAGTTTGGGAAGTTTCAGATAGAAGCTAGCCTTCCCTGCAGCACGCAATGTGGAAGGTTTAAGAGAACTTACTTTCCAAAAAAAAAAAAAAGGAAAATTTTAAGAAATTAAAAGGTTTAGGGAATATAGAAAGTCAACAAAAAGGATTAGGAGCTACAGAATCTATATGTAGGTAGTACTTTCAGGATCTTATTTAAGTGATGAAAAGCATGAAATTGCTTAGAAGCTTGAGGTATGGTTCAAAACCATAAGGCTATGACTTAAACTAAGCCATTCTTTTAAACTCTCTGGTTTCCCCTTCCCAGTAATATGGTGTAGCTCCTAATCCTTTTTATGGACTTTCTATATTCCCTAAACTTTTTGATTTCTTGAAACTGAACAACCTTAAAAGGTGGTTCTAAGGATTACTGGGCTAATAGAAGCGGTTCATGCACAAGAAAAGTGCAATTCAGGTACTAAGGCCCCAGCCCAAGAAGTAGTTGGGCTGGATAGATTGCTAAGGGCTCTTGTGCTGATGCAACCAGAATTTCTCCCTCTAGCAATAGTCAGCACAAAGAATTGGTGCAACCCAGTTGTACCTATTGCAACATGGTGCTCAGATGAGTTGAGCTATAGGGTGTTGTATGAGAGGGGCTGTATTGTTAGCATTCAATCCTCGGTGTCAAGATGGAGGTTTCCACCTTGCATCTGAGCACAGTCGTAATTTGAAAAATGTGAATGATGGCTGAAAGCAGAAGGTGAGTGCAGAGCTCCATAGGCCGTTGCCCTTTCCTGTACACTCTTGCATGCTTGGCAGGATTAGACATAGCTCTTAACCCACCCACACAGGACATCACCTGACATGCTCCTGCAGACAGACCCTGTGAACACTCTTCCTAAGCCAAGGCATGGGAACACCTTGCTCTTGCCCACAGGAGAGAGGAACAATCTGATTAAGGCCAGTCTGATCATGGGATATCGGAGGCAATAAGGAATGTTGGAGCTTTGTCCTCACATTCATGTCTAATGTTTTAATTGCTAGTCTCTGTCTTTGCCAGTCATTCTTACGTAGTGAACATTGTCTGAATGTGCGCACACTCCCTCTGTGAATTGTGATTTGCCATCATGGAGGAGGTCATAGCCCAGTAGTGCTTTGCATGAAGAAGATCCCAGAAGGCCTTGGCATCTCTGGGGTGGGGAAAGAACAATGCATGGCACTCTGAAATCCTGGAGTGCTACTGCCAGTTAATGGAAACAGTACTGAGCTAAGTGAGCCAACAGCCTGACTTACTATGAGGCAGCTTCATAAATTCAGGATTTGTAGTGACAAAGGATTGGAAGAATTGGAACTAAATCCTCTTTCATATTTAATGTGACCCTCAACAAAGTTTTGTAGAACTTAAAAGCCAACAGATTTATTGTCTTTTTTGGGCTAGAGTCCATTAGATTCATGAAGCATATCCTCAATTGATAGATCTGGCAGTAAATTGCTATCCTTTTACTTTGCTCATTCTTTGTATAGTGAGTATAGTGTATACTTTTGTACAGTGAGTGTATAATCACTTTTTATATAATGAATGTCATCTTAATGTGTTCCCATGCCCTGGCATGAGGAGGTTTGCCATCTCCTAGACAGCTGTTGAAATCTGAAGGGCTCTCAGGTTGCTATAGGATTTCTGATCTTCCAGATTAGGCATGGAGGTGGATCAGGAAGAAAAATCAATTAGGAAGAACCAGTAATTGCACACATTCTGGCCATTTTACCCTGAACATTGCAAGTAGGCTACAGGCTACTGGTCTTATTAACTTGATGATGAAAAAGCTGATTTCAGATATTAGAAATAGAGTCCATAAAAATATTGAAGGGTGTAGAGCTTCAATCTAAACAAAGAAATCCAGTGTTTGGGGCCAGAAGTAGCCCCTTCCTGAGAGAAATGAGTGCTTCACACTTGTATTCTCCTGACTTCCTTGTTACAAGATCACTTGCTGTTTAGTATACATAATTTGCCCAAAGAAGGGCTGTGATTGCCCAGAAATATGTTGGTTTCTTCCCTCAGTATCTGGCACCTGCCCTTTGGGCTTTGCATATTTTAGGACCTTCTCTTTTGCTGGACCATGGCATAAGAAGTGCCAGACTGAGTGCATGTGTGCTGAGTTTACTTATTGCTTGCCTGCTCTAATGTGCTGAGGTAGCATGTGGGGAAACCATCTCTGTGTGGAACATTTCCCATATCTACAGAGCCTGCAAGTCCCACAAATCTCTTGTAAAGCTTGGCATGCTTTTTCATTTATTTATTTTTTTACCTGTTGGGAGTGGGGGGAGAATAGCCATGTTCAGACCAATCAGCCCACTTGTGGGTGGCACCCTGCACAATAGTCAAAATAATTTCTTAAAAGGTTTGCAACACCAGTCCGCTTGCTTTCCTCTTCCTGAAAATGTGAAACCTAACTCTGCTCCTTCAAGAATCTGTCACTCTATTTCTAGCTGTTTATTGAAAAACTTTTGCTCATCTGTTCATGTGTTTCCAGTCGTTTGGGACTCCTGCCAATAGAAAAGTTTGCTGGGTCCTGTTCCGTAGGATTCCCTTCTCCGCCTCTTTTGTCTGAGAGATTCAATTCCAAAATATGTTGTGCTCAGGCTAGACTGGCATGCTTTCTCTGGGTCTCAGCTAAATCTGGCAGGGCTTGCAAAGCTAACTCTGTGTTTTCTTTTTTCTTCCAGTAGTATTTTGCCTTTGAGTAACTGCCCCCAACTACAGTGCTGCAGGCACATTGTCCCAGGGCCTCTGTGGTGCTCCTGATGCCCCTCACCCACTGTCGAAGATCCCCGGTGGGCGAGGGGTTGGCAGGGATCCTTCTCTCTCAGCTTTGATATATAAGGTGAGTCTAGTTAAATATTTAGAAATTAGTTTCTGGTGGGTGGAATGGCAATGTCTTCTGAAAGTTATGAGATGTATGAGAGAATGGGTTCATATTTCAGAATAAGAGTCTGAGGATATAATGGATTTTCTTTTACTTCAAAAGATTCCAGCTCATCACCATGTAGATCAAACATGTTCTGGTATTCCCTGTTTTTTGATCTGGCATTCTTTGGATATCTTTTCAAATAAGGGATTTCTGGTATTTGTTCTAACACTTTTCAGTATTTCTGGGCTTAATTTTATTACATCAACAAGGTGGGAAATGTGGTGAAAGGCACTTGCCCCACGTTAGTTGGTACTGATCTGAAGTGTACATAACAGAGAAAACAACAGTTTCAGCTCTCCCTCTGGGTTGCTCTGAATAAGCAGCCAAGCGCTATTCTCCCCAGAGCCTTATGTTTCCATAACGCTTAGAAGCTTGTGCATCAGCTCATATAACACATTTTTGAATGTCTTGGTGCCAGGAAAAGGCAAATGGGTTCCTGGGCTGCTGCAGAGCCACCTAGAGATTAGGTCGCAAAGGCCAAGTAATCATAGATGAGCTTGAACAACTGAGAGCTATTTACTGCTTTTATCTGGTATTGTGGATCCTGATTTAAAAGCATGGTTAGAAAACCCCTGCCAACTGACTTCCGGATATCTGCTTGTTCCACTTTCGAGGAGCAGAAGACAAAGTCATGCTCACAAATGTGCTCTATGGGCAAGGATTAAAATGGGAAACTACTGTGTTAAAGTTCTGCCATAGAACAAACCTATTTATATCAATCTCTTAGTTTTACCAAAGAGCAGTGGGTGGGTGTCTGATGGTCTTTAAGACCTGAAATGCTTGCTATGCTGCAGGTGTGACTCGACCTTCTTTGTGGAGCAGATGCTGCTACTCTGCCCCTTGCTTTCCAGGTTGAGCAGTGCTTGTGTAGATACAGTGCAGTCCTTGGTAGAATATGTCCATTTTATTCAGTATGTGGTGCTTAGGAAAACATGTTTATGGGGCTTGTGTTGGACTACATTCTGTTATCTGGACAAGAGACATGAACTGTTTCTTACAGCTTAATCTTTGGCATGTCCATTCAGAAGCAAGTCCCATTATAGTCAGTGGGACTTGCTTATGGGTAAGTATGCATAGGATTGCAGCCTAATTCCTAAAAAAATGGATAGAAGTACTTGCTGTGCAGCTGCTATACCCACTTTCTGATTTGACCAGAGTGCAATGCGGGAAGAGCTATTTGAGTACATACTAGTGATGTATTAGTGATGTAACCAGAATGTACAGTGTTCCCTACACAATTCTGTATGTTACAAGACTGATAGGTTCTTCATGAGCGTTCCGTTGGTTTAGAACATAACAGAACATATTCTTCTGAACATATTCTTCTGAATATGCAAACTCAGTCAGAAATTGTCAACCATGTCTAACAATTACAGAGGTCCAGTTTGAAGGTTCACAGAGATCAAGTTTCAAAAGACAATACTCAGACTTGCTGGGGTGGGGCAAATGTTAGTGTTTAGAAACAATGCTGCCCTTCAGATACTATGTAAAATGTCATCTTAAAATTTACTTAAATAAAGCAAACTTTTCAAATAACTTTAGTGGGGAACATCAGATGCTTTGATTGTTATCAACCAGCATCGAAAGGAAAGTGACTGAAAATGCTCATCTCAATAGCTTTTCCAGTACTGAACACTCAACTTTAAAAAAATCTGTTTTTCTTTTTTAAAACTCAAAGGATGAGAAGCTCACTGTTAACCAAGATCTTCCAGTGCATGATGGGAAACCACACATTGTCCACTTCCAGTACAAAGTTACGGAAGTGAAGATCTCCTCCTGGGATGCAGTGCTATCCAATCAGAGTCTTTTTGTGGAAATCCCTGATGGTTTATTAGCTGATGGGAGTAAAGAAGGGTAAGAGTTCAGCAATTTTGATTTTAAAATGTATATTTCTCTGTGGGTAATTGAAAGGGCCAGGAGATATCATGTTGCTTGTTCATGAGTTAAAATAAACAGAGATGTGCATTAAGGATCAAAGTAGTTTGCACAACCAGTGCAATCTTGCTTACTGTGGCAGCTGGGGCGAAGGGGGATGCCAAGCCGCCCAAATTTTGTGTGCACTTTGATCTGTCATATGCCAACTTAAAATATACCCAGTCACTTCTGATCAGGAGACTTTTGCAAGTCTTAGACTTTTGTTTCAGTGACTTCAGACCTATCCCTGCTGCTGGCAAGTGAGGTCATTTTTCAGCACTATAATTTGAGGAGTAAGAATTTATCTAAGAGGGCCATCAGTGCACTGTGTACTCAGCCTGCCCACCTATCAGATGCTGCTTAAGAGTTCATCTGCCTCAGTTCGCTAAGCTTAGAGATAGCAACTCCCTTCTGCTTTCTACCAGGTAACTGGTTCTTAACAGAGCTTCCCAAGTGCTGATTTCATGGACTCTATGCTACATGTGAGTTAATGTCTGCACTTTAATATATCTGGTAGGGTGTAAACATTTTGAGGCTATAGCCCAAATTTGGAACATAGTTTGTGTACTGTTTAAACTAAACTATGCCCTTTGTAAAGAAACATCAAGTGCCCTGTTAGGAGGCGAGAGAGAGGCATATGTCTTCCCCCTTTATTGTTCTATTACACAGGGAAAAGCTACTTTAAGCTGCTTTGGGTATTGCCTGGGGGAGGGGAAAGGTGAAACATAGTTTTCTTCCTCCCGTCCCCTGGTTTGGAGGGTGCAGTTTCCATTGCTCCAAAGGCACAGTTGGGGGCTGGGACTTGCGCTCAGACACCACTGTCTTTGAGCCCATTCCCCCCCTCCCAATTGTTTTTGAATAGAAGGCTCATCTCCTCCTTTCTACCCTCAAGACAATGAACAATTCATCTTGCTCATCAGTCACTGTTCAGGGCTATTGAGTACTAGAGTTGGCTTTTGTTGGGGGAAGCAGAGGTGTGTGGGCTGACACATACTGCTCCACCCTGATTTGGGCTCCCAGTATGTTCAGAATCTGCTTTCCATAAGCTATATTTTGATGTTACCTCTGTGGGAAGACCACAACCTGTATTTGGGGGCTAAATCATCCCTTGTATTTATAAATGCTTCAGCTCATGCATCCCCTTTCCTGTAACACCTTTCTTTGATGGTACTTCTGCTGTTGGCATGGCTTAAGTACAATTGCATAACTGATTATTTTTAGCTAGCTAAAATAAGTTTGGTGGAGGTTATAATTAAAATGGATCATTATCATATTAACAAAATCCCTTCCAAGTTAATCTCTGCCTGCTGCTGCTGCTCTTCAATCCTGTAGCCAACATTCCACTAGACGTTGATTTAAAACCTTGTTTTCAAAGTAGCTTGCCAGCACAGTGGCCAGAGGCTGTTGACCAGAGTGGCAGGGCTTGGGGCCATCTAAGTCCTGTCACTTGGTATATACACCACTAAAATTTGGATAATCATAAGGCAAAGGGTCATATTTCATAAGAAACATGTCTGCAGTAAAAAAAAAAAAGTAATGATGATCTTGAAAACTCTGTGCAATTTGGGTGGTGTTGTGGATTCCAAGATCTGGTTTGAGTACATAGGTGGCATTTGCCTGGTAATATGCCCCTCTGCTTTGGAAGCCTCAGTCCAAAGGTAAAGGTTTGGAGTCCTAAACGCAATACAGTAAGTCTCACTGAACTAGAATTATTCCTGAGGCAGGTGCAGCTCATCATGGAAGGATTTCAGAAGTTGCAACTGCAAAAATTCCTTCTTCTATACAGTGGTTAACGATGTATGCACTCTGTCCCAGTTTGGATCTGGTAACCCCAAGTATGAGCCAGGTATATTTTATTGTTTAGAGCAATGGTTCCTAAACTGTGGGTCACGAGCCAATTTCAGGTGGGTGCAAAGCACCTAGGGCAGCCATATTGAAAACATGGAAGGATGGGATGCTGGAAAGGGAGGAGGGCTGTGTGGTTGCTTTGCTTGTGTCAAAGTTGTAAATAGGCTTTTTTCTTTCTAATTCACTTTGCTATTGGAAAATGGCAGAGAAATCACCCAACTTATTGTTGCATTCAGGAAAGCAGCAGGCTCTGGCATCATAATGATGGCACTTCCAGCGGGTCCTGGACAGATTGTCATTCTAAGAAGCATGTCCTAGTGCTAAAAAGTTTGAAAACCACTTGTTTAGAGAGAATGGGGGGTACTTTGGCTCTCAGATTATGGGAGTGAACATCTACGGGCATGAGACAGCAGGCCTCGCAAATGAGATTGAGGCTACTGGATCTGCCATCTAGTAGTTGGTAATTTGTCATTAAAGGTAAAGGTTTCCCCACGACCGAATGGTCTAGTCGTGACCGACTGTAGGGGGCGGTGCTCATCTCCGTTTCAAAGCCTGTAGAGCTGATGTTTTGTCTGAGGACAGGTTTCCGTGGTCATGTGGCTGGCATGACTCTACGCCG
This sequence comes from Lerista edwardsae, assembly GCA_029204185.1. Classification (NCBI taxonomy): domain Eukaryota; kingdom Metazoa; phylum Chordata; class Lepidosauria; order Squamata; family Scincidae; genus Lerista; species Lerista edwardsae. The sequence continues at coordinate 3,947,318 of JAJKFI010000020.1, forward strand.
TAGCACACGGAACGCTGTTACCTTCCCACCGAAATGGTCCCTATTTATCTACTTGCATTTAGGTGCTTTCGAACTGCTAGGTTGGCAGGAGCCGGGACAAGCAATGGGAGCTCACTCCGTCGCGCAGTCCTGAACCCGCAACCTTGCGGTTGGAAAGCCCAGCAACAGCGGATTAACTCGCTGTGCCACCATGTCCCTATTTGTCATTACACCCTCTTAAAAACAGGTGGCAAACACTAAACTAGGAAGCAATCAGAGTTGATTATGGCTAAAAGCCACCTGCCAGAATGATGCCTATGTGGAACTAAACTGACTTCTGTCTGCAGTCTCAAATTCTTGTCTAATAAGTGGGTTGCTGCCAGACATAGCTCTTTGCAACAGCAAACATCAGTTATGGGAGGCTGTGAGAAGTTGAAGGATTTGCATCACAACCCCTTCAGGGGCTTAGATGTAATATGGTAGTGATTTTTATAGATTTGTGATGCCCCCATAACTCCAAACCTGAACATACTTCCCCTCCAACTCTCTGTTGCTTCATGGGGTCCAGCCAGGATTTTCCCACTGGCTGCTAAGTGCCCAGCTATAGCCATTTTAAGTTTCTGTTCCTGACTATCACCTTCACACACCCCATTTGGAAGTGGGGGTGGGGAGAAAGGAAGACTTTTCTTCTTGGCATTCCAGCTTATGATCAGCTGCAAAAAAGGAAAAAAATGAATAGCAACTCCTCATCAGTTGAAGACCAGCGTAGTAAGCCAAGTTACTCCAAGTATAATGTGCTCTCTTCTCCCCTCTTGACAGATTATTAGCACTGTTGGAATTTGCTGAAGAAAAAATGAAAGCAAGTTATGTCTTTATTTGCTTCCGAAAAAGCAGAGAAGACAGAGGTGAGTGCTTTAATCCTGTATTCTCTTCTCCAAGGAGCAAGCAAAATAGCTGGAACCTGTAGCCTTTTGTGGAGTAGCATCTGTAGGCTGTGGTGATTGGTGTCAAGGCAGGAGACTCTAATCAAATAACCAAACATTTTTGCTGAGTGGAAAAATCCGATGTCACTTGGAGTGTACATGAGATTTATCTGATGTGTGCAGTGATGTGAGATTTCAATACTGCTGCTAGTTGGCAGCTGTATATTACTTCATGTGTTAAATGTAAGCATGTGATCCCCATATTGTAGCTGTAGCTACATTTTGTAGCTATTGTAGACTTAAGTGCTTATGTAAGGGCACCTGTTGAGTTCCTGGCAGAGGCGATGTTTGAAGCAGGGAACTCCCAATTCAGTATGCCACACTAGCTTTGGCTGGAATCAGGAAAGCACTTTCTTCTGCAATGCTTACATGATAGTGAGGCAGCTTTATTTGGCTGGCTGCCTGGGTGCTCATCAGTTTGAAAAGAGTGGCTATTAGGCTGATTCAGCTTTCAACACTCCTGCCCTTCCATGATTAAAGTGCTTCCCTGATCCTTCCCCAGTGTGAAGGCCAAGGACCCCAACTACAGCTCCCAGGGGTCTTTGTGACTAGCCACTTCCAGGGTCTGCCACCCCAGCAAGCCGTATGCCTGGCATTCCACACCGAGGTGGCTGGCCGCAAAGACCTCTGGAGCTGTAGTTACAGCCTTTCACAGTTTCCCCAGCGGAACGCAAAGTGCCATTTGACCGGGGGAAGATTCCCCCTCCCCGCTGCTTTAGAATTATGCACTATCTGTGTGTACATATTAGATTAACAGCCCAATTCTATGCTCTAGCAGGGCCTGTTTAGTACAGTGGCTCTTAAATGGCTGCCGTTGTATCCAGCAGGGCCAGAGCAGCAGCTGGAAGTCTCAAGGGAACTGATGTTCCCTTGCCCTGTGCAACGTTCCTGCGCCCCCAGTGGGTCTGCCTAGCTCTATGAGCGCCAGTTAAGTTGTGCAGAACTGTGATCTATGTCAAGCTCCATGACTTGGGAGTGGGGGGATAGAATTCTGGACTGCCCTCCCTCTGCCCGTTTCACCCCCCCCCACTGTCTTTCCCCACCCCAAAATACCTCCCTGCTGAGCAATGGGATACATACCGCCAAGCAGTCTTCTCTGGTGTCCTGCTGGCATGGAGGCCCAGCACTGCACGTTCATGTTGTCTGCTAGCGGTGAAGAGCCCTACATTACTTTGCAAAGCCCTTGCTGGAGCAGTCTGTGAGATGCTGCCCCAGCATTGGATCAGGCTGCCCATTGAGGACATTTTGGGACATAAAGAGTGTAGTGTCTAAATGGCCATTAAATTTTGTATCTACATGGGATTCATGTTGGAATGGTGGTGAGACCCATTTAAAAGAAAATGCTCTTTCCCAGAAGAGTATCATCCGATTGTGTGTGTAACCAAGTCCCTCTGCTGCTTCTAGAGGACATAGATCACTATGGGGCTGGTCCCTGAGCCCAGTGAGGACTGAACCAGCTTTTCATGACAGAAAAGGGATTTGCAGCTCTTTATTAGCCTGAGCTTGTCTATGAAGAACTCTAGCACCTGATGTACAGCTCTGTTCATCATTAAATGTAAAGCTGATTTAGGAATTTACTGTGACTACTGACAAACTAGTATTATTTTCACTAGTAACATTGGCATTGAGGTATTGTTTGGTAATCTCCGCACTAGTTCGTAACATGGACTAGAAAAGCAATAGAGACTGAGGGGCTAGGAGAAGATAATCAAGATACAATTTGCCCTCTTGCATACAATGAGATGTGTGGAATATTCACTGGGGTGGGTACATGTAAACAAATTCTACCTATTTGATGTTGACAGTCTCTGTCTTTACAGCTCCATTACTGAAGACGTTCAGTTTTTTGGGCTTTGAAATTGTGAGGCCTGGCCACCCCTGTGTCCCATCACGACCAGATGTGTTGTTCATGGTATACCCCCTGGATCAGGTCTCTTCTGATGACGATTAGACCCAGTGCAGCACTTCAGTGGGACCCGAATATGCTTCAAGGACGAGAGGGGGCTAAGATTCCTCTTGTGAGGAAAGGAAAAACAAAATTCTTCTGGACTGAAACTGCATTTCTTATTGTTAGAGTGACCTGTATATCTTCTGAGTTGACTTTTCCATTGAAATGTGTTACCTAGCGAATAATATAAAGTCTGCACATGTAATCGCACAATAGTAAATGGAAGGTAAATGGAGCCCTTTCATACAGCTCTATGGTCTGCTGGTTAGCCTAGTGGAGATAATGCTGACCAGACACAGTGGGCAAGGAGCTCATAGGTGGAAAGGAGAACTGGCCTCATGACTTGTTTAAATTAGTGCTGGGCTTCTTGTTCAGTTGGTTGTTTGGCTTTCATTTTAAATTGTATATTTTTATGTTCACTCAGATTCTTAAGCAGGGGCATGCTTTGAGGGTAGAGATGTGAGGAACATTAACATTGTTTAGCAAACCATAGATGGCACCACTGGGGTAACCAATACTGTGTGGATTTCTGAAAAGCTTTTGTGCTCTTCTAGCCTTTTTATTAAGTGAATATTAACTCTGCATTAGTGCAGCTTTCAATAAAAAGGGGCATTCAAACGAACATGTGAAGCTGGCCCTGCTTTTTAGACAGCTGAGCATAGCTTCATACTGCATAGCCATGGGTGATCTTGGGAGTGAAACTCTCACCTCTTGCATGTATTGTGAATGGATACCAGTACTGACTGAAGTATGGAGGAGTGCACGCAAAAAGATGACTATCGTTCATTAACTTGGTGTTAGAGGACATGGGGGCCAATTTCTGCAGCCTGAGGTTGAAAATCTGTCTAAAGCCCTGCTAAATGCTCATGTATGCAGCCTGTCCTTAAAACTTAGTATAGCTCAGAATAGCTCAGCTATTCTTAGCCTGCATACAATTGGGTTCAGTAGGAATTATGTCCCAGCAGATACAGTGAGAGTTAATGCTGAACAAACAATAGGCTGAGGCTGTTAGCCATGGAGACACTTTCCCTAAAAGTAAATATGGGTTTATGTTGCTGAACCCCCTCATCTCTTGTTCTGTGTTGATGCCTCCTTTTGGATATTGGATAATAGGGATTGTACTGATTTCCTCTTAAGCCACCTGTTGCTTCAAACGCATTTATAACATGCATATTCCCAGTAACTTCCTTGGTTGTTATTGCTGTGGCCCTTGAACAACTTCGCCATCTCTGAAGAGGACTTCCGTTAGTAGCTGATTTTGTCATTTCTTGCACTTATTCTAAACATGAGCCAAATGGCTACTATAAGAAGCAAAGAAACCAAATGCAGCCTAGGAAGGAATCATTTTGTGCAATGTGTGTGCTGTCTTGAGCAGTCACTTTCACTTCCTTTGTTTTGGTGTTCAGTTATGCTGTTTCTTGGTTCTGGGTGTCTGTCTCACTGGAACAACCTCAGAAATAACTAGTAAGTACGTTTATTTGTGTGTTCTTTTTGGCCTGGCTGTGCTATGGTACACTGCTTGAAATAGAGGGTATAGAAACCTGAGCTGCTGGGGTATGAGAGAGGTGGTAGTATACAAATAAACAGATTGACACTGACCTCTCCTTTCAGTCATATGGTCTCACTGGCCATGGATGTTGGCTTAGGCTCTGTGTTATAACAAGGGGTGATAATATCAGTGACTCAGATTAGCAATTGCAAAGATTGTGTGTTATCTAACAGCCAGCTGTGCATAAAGGAGAAAACTATAGCAGTCTGCTAAGAAAACATAAGGCATATATAGGTGATCATTGCCTGTGATGTTTTTATAGCAAATAAAAAAAATTACTGGGTAAGCTGCTGTCCTGGCAAGTAGCATGGGGAAATTCACTCCTGTGCATCTATGGTGTTTTACTATAGAAATACTAAACACATACAGGATGAATTCCAGATTGGGTACAGAAGTGCAAGATGTTCTTCACTATGGGGCAGAACAACAGTCAGCACCTGTATGCTGTAGTGTTACCACTTGGCAAATTATCATTTGCAACCATTATTGTAACTAACAGAAACAGGGTTTTTCAAATATGAAGTAATTCCAGTTGGTTCATGCTTTTAAGGTGTCACTGTATAACACCCTTCATATCTGGGTATTTTTTATTGGTTCGTGTGTGTGCCTGCTAGGTATTGCCTAACATAAGCTTGCTGATCATGTAGCTTTAAAATGCTTCCACTCTCACTTGCAACTTCCAAATTTTTGAAGTCTCACTTTAGTGAAAGGATAAAGGAGTCCCTGTTACCCTTAACAGAGAAGTTTAGGCTGGATAACTTTCTAATCTTCCTGAACCACACGAGACCAGTTTTATAGTTCTTCCAACTCTTACATTGTACTTCATTCCCTCAATACAGCACCACTGATAAAGATCTTCAGACTCAGGAATAGATGAGGCCACTTCTGGACTTACCAAAAGAACCAAGTGGCAGCTCTTCTTCCTGAGCTTCCTTCTCAAATCAAATTAGGAAGAACAATCAACCCAACAAAAGATAAACTTTCTACAAGGGGCCATTCAACCTATCAGATTCATAGGAGACAAAAAAACATTTTGCATTTCACTTACCCACCAGCTGAGTAGCCAGGCTACCATCAACTATTGTCACTGGATTTCTTTTTATTTCCATCCAAAAGACATACATGCCTCAAAATGGACTTAGTGCTATTGAATTTTCTTCCTCTTTGTATCAGATTGCGTAATTATCTCAATGTTTTCTGATTTGCGCTACTATGTTATAGGTAGGAAACCACAATTGTGACACTGGTTGACAATGAAAATGCTAGAAAATAGGCTGGAGCAATTCCGTGATGTGTCTCAGATTTGAAAATTCACCTTTTATGTATTAAGATCCTTGCCTTGATTTGTTTGTAGCACCATGCTTGTTGCACAACACTTGAGTTAGTTAATATAGGAACCATAACACTGCTTCCTGTAGCACCAGTTTCCTACAGCTCTTTGTATCACCATGATTGAAAGCTGTTCTAGCCCATAGGAGCCATGCAGTCTGGAAAGCATAGGGATGCAGCAGCAGCACCAGTTTCCTACCTTAAATTTTGTCTTCTGCAGCACTATTTCATACAGATCCCTCTCCCACATGGAGAGACTACCATAGAGTAGTCACTGTTTCTTGAAATTGTCTCTAGTGGGTAAGGCCACATTTCCTTTATTCAGAAAGCCATTAGCCATTCTTCAGATGCCAGGTACTTCCCCAGCCTGCTTTCATACATGTCATTAGCTGGAATAGATTGGAATACAGTATTCCCTCTTTGTGTAGTGATCCAACTGGAGCTGTATAGTTATGTCAAACTTTGTGACTGCCATTCTCAACTTTTATCATTCAGGAAGTGATGAAAAATTCCTGTCCCCACAGGGTCTCATGCATCTTATGGAAACAGTACTTCAGAATAAAGATTCGTTAGGCAGCAGGTTTTGTGTATGCTACACAACAGTAAAGAGTATGAGCAGCATGACAAGCAAGTTCCTAGGCATTACAGGAGACATATGTAGAGATATGTCCCAAACTGAAAAGATTTCCATTGGTCAGTATCCTTAGTTTCTTTCTTGCGATGACAAGAGAGGTAAACCAAAAACATTGGTTCAATTTGCATAATTCAGACTGCCTGCTCCACTTAAGTTGAAATATTTTAAAAATGTTTTCATTCCAAGAATGCTGTGCCCTGACACTGAATCAAGCTGCCTGTGAAACTCAGGAATACAGTCAAGGATTAATTAGCAGCAAGTCACTTTCCGAGGCAGTTTAAGGGGGCCAGGACAGGTGAGAGGCAAGTGGACTGCTCAGGTGTAGAGGCAGAACTAAAAAGGAAAAGCTAACAGGTCAAGGACTCTGCTGCTAAGCCAAACGTTTTTACAAGGTCAGAAACACTAAGGAAGGCCAGGACAACAAGCTATCCAAGTATAAGGACAGCTCTCAAGTGACTCTTCAAATCACTGGCATTAAAACCAGGTTGGGGTGGGAACATATGAATGATTACAAGTGAATTCTTGCATAAGCTGTGTCGCATTTGCTTCATGGAATTGGGAGAGACTACAATAATGTAGTCAAACCATCTGGGCCCCACCACTCTCCTTCCTTTTCACAACTAGAGAGCACTACAGTGATTCATATACCAACAGCTATCTTCCTGTGCAAGAGGCACAAACAAAATCCAGCTGAACTGACAGTGGCCTGTGTTGCAAACCTGGATCCCCAACAGGAACATTTCTAATTGAAATCAGCATTTCATGCTGATGAAAAAAGCAGTAACTAAGAGAAAAGTCACATAGGCCAGCATGCTGTTAAGACCACAAGTCTCCTTACATGTTCCTGTTGCAGAACCTGCCAGAACATACAAGACAGGAACACTGCTAATCACCACCAGGTTTCCTCTGGGCAGACAGGCCACTGCAGTGCATATACTTGCAGAGGTCAAAGGTTGCCATATGTATCTTAAAAAACAGTAAAAGGACAGCAGTCAATGAGCAGTCACTCCTAAACAAAACTATTTACAAAACATCCTTCTATTTGTGCAGAGCTATGAGCTCCCCAGTGGGGAGAAAAAAACCAAACAACAAATTTCAAACAATTCCTTTTTACAGTATATACAAAATTGAAGAGGCAGAAGGTGGCCTCACACAACATATAGACAAGAACAAAAGACCAAGCCAGGGACTTGCATTATTGGGACCGACACAGCACCAGCTTCTCATGAATTGGCTAAGGAGGGTAGGATCTTTCCACTGCTATTCAGGTTGACCACCCTGTAGTGAAGATCTTTTTTTTGGGGGGGGGAAAAGGTAGGAAACTTATTCCCGCAAGTTGGGCAGAGTTCCAACTGAAAGCTTCAGCAAGGAACACCATCAGGGGGTTTGGAGTGAGAAATCCAGGCATTCATTCAGTGATACCTGGGAAAAACCTTCCCCATTACAGGAACCAGGACAGTCTCTGAGAGCACCCATGGGGCACGTAGCAAGAGGAGGTCAATCCCTAACTGCCTTGGGCGAACACTAGGGATGCCTAAAGCAGGTAGAACCTGCATCTGGAGCAGGTTTTCCCAGATCAGTAGCCAATTGCTTAGGCCCTGCCTTCCTTTCACAGCAAAGCCAAGAGCTCCCATATTGCAAATCTCACATGCCGTGCCAGGCACCCATCCTTTTGTTCTCTGCAGCGAAGGGATAATCTTGTAGGCGTGAAGAATGAAGAACTGCATGCCTGAAATTTAACCAGCCCCATCTGCACGCTTGGATGTTATAGAAACAAAAATATTTTCAAAAAGAGTAGGGTCTAGAGAAGACAGGAAGGGCAGGTACCAATGGCCTTCTAGCAGAGTAGAACAAGATGGCTGCTAGGTAGCAGTGGAGACCCATCCCAAGGGGAGCAGGGCCAGCCTGCCAAAAGGCTCTATTTTATGCAGACCTGGGTGTATTTTTTGTGCTGTAGAGCCTAGAAGCATCTGCTGCTGTAACACACAAGTCCTGCCAGCAGGGAGAAGGCTCAGAGACCAGCCAATGGAAAGGAGGGCCTTTCAGGGAGCAGCAGTCTTATAGGCAAAGTGCTACAGAGTTTCAGTATTGTTCCCAGCAGAGGAGCACATGGTTGGCTTTTGCTCATTGCAGACCCTACTCCCAACCTCCCCAACTCTTTTTCCCAGGCCACCAAGAAGCATGTGAATAATCTTTCCTATGGTTTCTGCGGGATCCTGCCTACCTGCTTGTACCAGGTGACCGCTTATCACTAGTACAAATGTGTCGATCTGGATGTTCGCCTTCAGCCAGCTGCACAGTAGCCATCTTGGCTGTACCCCAGGAGCAGGTGAGCCACGGCCAGAACTCAGGGCTAAGGTGCCCACCCTCCCCAGATTCCAAATGTCCTGCGATGCCACACTGCTTGGCCCACCACCACCGAGTCCCCATGCTAGAGAAGTTCTGGAAAAAAATAGGCCAATCAACTCCAAGTCAGCTGAATAAATATTTCTGCAAGTCCATAACTCACACATACGGGGCTCGGCTTGTGTTCAATATGGGTGGGGGCAGAGTATGCCTCACATCATGGCCAGACTGTCAAGCAGAACAATCAACACCATTCAACTGATGCCTAATGCAATTTCCAGGGCTTCCTCATGTGAGCCAGTCACATGGCTTGGTAGAGCCTAGGTTATCCGATGTGAATCATCTGATCTGAGTCCGACCTGTCAAAAAGAAAGGAGAAAACAACTTAGTGCCAGCACATTCAGTCTGAACCACAAGATGGGGCTGGAGTAACAGCAACCAGAAACTATGCGTTCTATTCCCAACTGGAGAGGCAAGTGAGCTAAAAAGGCTCTAAGTCTAAGAAGTAGGTTTCTATAAGCAAACAGGATGAAGAGACACAGACACTAACATTCAAAGAACCCTTGCAGCCAATATATGGTGATTTTCAAATGCTGGGCTAGAACCAAAAGAAGAACCAATTACAGCTTGGGAAGCAATAACTAGGAGAACTGGAGACATCTGAGGTTAAATGGTGCAGGAATGAAGGACATTAATGCAGCTTTTACCTTGTCATGTTTTGCCTGCTGCTATTTTGCCACATAGCAATAAGCAGCCATATGGCTCTTTCAGTCATCAACTTTCCCAACTGATTTGCTTGTAGATCATGACAAGCAATTGCATTAATTAAATCAGTTCTAAAAGAAAGCTCTATCATATTAAGATATGATGCCGCCTTCTACCAGATCAGACCATTGGTCCAGCTAGCTCAGTATTGTCAGCACTGACTGGCAGCAGCTCTCTGGAATGCCCCTAGCCCAGTGTTCTTCAACCTTGGGATTGGGACCCCAATGGGGTTGCAAGGCCTCAGTTGTGGGGTCGCAGCAACTTACAGAAATGAAAAAGGTTGAAGACCACTGGACTACAGCACCAGTAGGTAAAGGGGAAATCTTCTGTTGAACCCCTTTAGGTAGCAGAAGATCGTGTCCCAGTCCTGCTCAGCTTCTTGGCAATTGGGCTAAAATAGCTTTCACTAGTGCCAGGCTTCAGAGTAACTTTTCCTGTTCTCTCTATTAAGAATATTTAGTTACAGTAAACAGTGCTGGGAGTGGGAGGCAATAAGGGTAGGGTGGGCAGACAGATCCTGGGAGGGGGTGGGATTGACAGCAGAGTCCCGAGTATCATACTTCATTCATTCATTCATTCATTGGGGTCATGGCACAGAAAAGGTTGAACACTAGCCTTATCCGGAGATGCCAGAGACTGAACCTGGGACCTCCTGCAAGTCCCATTTACTTACCACTGCTGGGAGGCCTGCTCTACCTGGAACAGAAATATTCTGTGGCACCGCCTCCCTCCCCTTCCCCAAACCCAGTGATGCCGAGGGTAGCCTTACCGGTTTCACCTTCGGGGTGGGGGATATAAGGAAGGAGCAGAGCCTTGCTGGCTGGCAACAATGGCTGTAGATGAGAGACCTGTGGGGAAACAGAATTATAATGCACAATGGAGAGAGATGCTAAAGTAGCCTCGAGCATAGCAGTAGGTAAATAAAGGCTGATGATGGGGACCTTTTACAGACTTTAGAAAGGAGCTTCTGAGACTGGACAAGGCACTCAAGAAGATGTGAATGACTGTTGCAAGAACCACCAGGCTTGATAGTGCCTAAGTCCCCAACCCCCAGTAACATCCTATGGACTCCCCCCCCCCCCGAGATAGAGAGTATCAAATGTAACTTGTCCCCATCATTTGCTCTCACCTGTTGCATAGGGCAGGTTATACTGGGCAGGTAGCAATGAGTAGCCCAGGTGGTGGTGGTGGTGATGCGTGGACATTAAGCGCTGCGAAGGAGAGGAGCGGGGACGATCAACACTTCTGTCTGCACCACTGGCTGCACCTACACTGCTGCAGCTCGCGCTGCTTCCTCCCACCCCACAGCCACTCCGCTCCTGAGAAGCCTTCTCGCCTATCTGTAAAGTAACCACAGAAAGAAACATGCTGAAGTCCAGATGCGAACCTGCAAGGGGAGCAAGTCAGCCAACTGTCAAAATGGGGTAAGAACAGAGGCTGGACGTCCCAGCCCTTGTGTGGCTTCCCTGCAACCTGGTGACAGGCTTATGCTAGCCATCACCAAACACACACTTCCCATCTTGGCACCAACCAGCCAGAAATCCCCAAGGGCAACCCACTTAGCTTTACAGCCAAGGACCAGAGCTTGCTGGGAAGTACTGACTGCACACTGGATAGTTCAGGATTATCAATAGCACAGATAATCTATTTCCCATCCATTCCTGCACACCACTCACCGTTGGGGACTTGCTCTTGTAGTGGCTGGCATGCTGCTGTAAGATGTCCAGAGCCTTGGATTCAGAGCTGGATTTACAGCCAATGCTGGGGCTGGCCCGAGACTTCTCATTCTCTTCACTCCCAGAGGCTTTGCTGCCATATGGGGAGAATGAGTAGCTGGAGGGCAGATACGAGCCTGTGGAGCAGATGCCAGATTGAGTCAACTGTCATCACAAATTTTTTAAGGGAAAAAGTGAGAGGCGAGGAACAGAGGACTGAGCCACAGTCTTGATAGAGGGACCAGTTTAAGGCTAGGTTGCACATCATATTTCTGTGCAACTGGTGAGATCCGGTACAGAATTTAGTGTCCTGATGGGGAGGTTGTTCGGAGAGAAGGATCGCCAGCACTAGGAGTGCAAAAGACGCCTGCTTTGTAGCCTGGAGTGCCACTGCCAATCCAAGTGGACAACACTGAACTAGCTAAACCAACAGCCCAATTCCATGCAAGGCATTCATATATGTGTTCACTCATATATGTTGTCATGTCGCTGTTTTAAAATTTGAAGTGTACACATTATGTATTAAAAGCATCCCCCATTCCACTCCTCAAACACTTCGAGAGTTGCTTGCTTGATTTAAGTTATGGCTAGTATAGAAGAATTCCCATTTCTGCAGCCTGAGCTATCATTCCATATCAGAAACATCTACTCCGATCATCATAATACTTCTAATTCTCAGCTAACTCCAAGGCTGAAAATGATTCTCTCCCTGAAAAAAGCCTGTGTATCATTTTGAGAAGTCAAACCTAAGCCAACATACCTGGGTAGTTTTGCATCATGACAGTGGGCATGCCGCGGTAACTGGGGTGGTTGGGGTCGTACGACTGGCTGTAGGAGTAGCCATGCATGTAAGGGATGTAGGACTGATGCTGACTGAGGGGTGAGGACACTGGCACATGGGTACTGGGCCTGGCCTCTTTCCCCACCAAGCGCGATTCCTCGCTAGATGGCAACTTGCAATCAGAGCTTGCACTCTCCTTCCCATCCTCCTTTGTAAGGGGCTCTTTGCTGCGGCTCCTCTCCTCCTTTAACTTCCGGTCTCTCTCTTCCTTCCAGCGCTCGTCCTCTGTCTTGATGTCAGAGTATTTAGCTGGATAAACATAGGTCCACATGCGGGGCTCTGTCTCCTGCAGTAACAGATAATCAAGTCAGACAGGTGCCTAAAAACAGATGGAGCACAGAACCTTTCTAGAAGCCTGCAAATATGTGATTGCTTAAAAGGTAATGCCTTTGTGGGTACAATGGGAAAACCCCTCAAGGCTTGCTGAAACCTTGTTAACAAAAAAAACAAGGCTTCTTCACAGTATATTCCTCTACCTTCATCAGCATTGTCCTATAATAGCTTCTTAGTGCTGTCCCTCCTCTTATTATTCAAATCCCTATCCAGAATTCAACTTTCCTCATTCCACAGAATTTTGAAATCTTAAGTTAAGCAAACAAACTCAGGTAAATAATCCTTATTTATTCTTGATCACTGATGAATCACCTTGGGTGAATCTGTTTCCACTATGTGGAAATTCTGGTTGTGGAAATGGTTTGCTGGGGAGTTGGAAGGAGTTAAAGAAACTCTTTGTGTGCATTAAGATGAAGCATGCAGCTGAGCAAGTCCTTCCTTAGGCAGCAAGCATTCTGAAGCGCCAATACAGGAAAGCTTCGCAGCCCTCAGCACTTCTTGGCTGCAGGTTCCCAGCCCAGACACCAAGGCCCCCCTTTCCACTTACTCCTGTTCAAGATCAAGGTGTCACCCAACCAAAACCAGAAGCCTAGGAAGACACTTCTACTGCCCACTAACAGGCTGTTTCTCTCCAAAACTCTCTTTCTTAGCTTTTGAATGTTCACTGTCCTAGCTATTGCTCTCCCCTCTAACTTCAACATGCACGTACACTTACTTGTCTATACCAGAGTACAGAGTCCACTTCAGCCTGCCGACCACAGTCTGAACCTGCCTTGGACTCTACGGTCTCCTTGCCCAGGTGGCTGCTTTCACTTAGCTTTCCCTTGAGGCCTTCAGTGGCTTGGCTTTGGAGCTTTGAGGAATCCTCCAACTTGGGAATGATGACAGATTTGGCCACATCAGCCCCCTGATCCTTGGGTTTGCTCAGTCCTGATTTGACCAGGTCAGTCAGGCTGGGTGCTTTGGTCAGAGTGGGAGGAAGAGAAGGCTTCTGCTTCCACTCTTCCTTGAGTGCCACTTCCCTCTCTTTCAGGCCCAGCTCCACTTTCTTGTCCATTCCCCGCTGCTGCTGCTGCTCCAGGCTCTGGCGCTGCTTTTGCTGGTCTTCGTATTGCTGCCGATAGGTAGGATTAGTGCTGAGCAGGTGGGCATGATAGCCTTGCTCACTGTAGCCGTAAGGCGGCACATAGGCATACTGGTTGTAGTAGAGGGACTGCATGTACATATTGGACCTCTGCTGGATGACAGAGGGCTGCTGGCTGGAGGGCCCTAGCTCAGCCTTCTTCTCCTCACAAGCCTCATTCTTTACTTTCACTTCGGGACTTGTTGGCTCCTCTTCTTTCTTTAGTTTCAAAGCCTGACTGTCCACACTGGCTTGGCTGTTGGGATTGATGGGGCCAGGACTCGACTGTGCATAGCCTGGAGAGTAGTAAGCCTCAAAACCTTGATAATAGGGAGAGTCTTTGTTTTGAGCCTGAGAAGGAAACAGGGCTTTTTTAGCACCTTCCTTGGCAAGTGGCTCCGTGTCCTTGGCCTTCACACTGTCCGGCTTACCTTCACCATCCTCCCCTGCATCTGAGATGTCTGAATAGGCTGGGCTGTTTGTTTTCACAGAGCTAGCTTCAGCACCATTTTGGGTGACAACGTGAAGTGGTGTCATGGGTTGTGAGGGTGCTGTGCTATCAAGTCGGCTGGTGCCTCCAATGGATGGGCTTGGGGCATTGTCAGTGAAGCTGTAAATCTTATCTGCTTCAGCCTTGATGCTGGCAAGGCGGCTCTGGTGAGGGTCAGATGAACCATTCAGAAGGCCCTCACCTTTAGCTCCAAGGTCACTGGGTTCTCCCCGGAAGGGGCTCTTGCCTTCCTCCACTCGACACACTTTTCCAGGAGTCAAGGGGCTCTCTATCTCCTTGGACTCCTTCTTCTTCTTATCCTTCTTCTTCTTGTCCTTGGCAGGAGTAAGTGCTGGGCTGACTGTGAAAGGCTCTCCCATCACGGTTGGCTTAGGTTGGATGGGCTTCAGCTGGGGGCTGTTCGGCATGGCCTGAACAACTGTGGTGGTAAGGCCAGTGGAGGAGCCAGGACTAGTAGCCGTGAATGTTGCTGTCTGGAAGGTGTAGATCTGTGGTGGGATTGCGGGGGCAATGGGTCGGGCAGACTTGATGCTCTTCGAAGAGACTTTCTCAGGCTTCACGCTGATTGGCTTTTTAGCTTTCTCCTTGTCACTGCTCCTCTTCTCCACTGAGTCAAAGCCATCGTTGCTCGTCTCATCAGCTACCAATGGTCCATCCTCGGAACCATCATTGGACAGAGTACCTGAGTCAGGGTCTCCTTCACCACCCAGTTTTTTCTTGCAAGGAGTCTTGGTGTTGAACTTGCTTGATGGTGAGGGGCTGTGTGGTTCCATCAGCCGCACTTTAGGGGTGGTTGACCGGGCTGGAGATAGAGAACCCTTCTGGCTACCAGAAGCACCATTGCAGCTGCCTAGGTCAGCTGGAAGAGATAAGTCCTCCCCATACTCACTGTCCCCATCAGCCTCAGGCTTGCTGTCATCATCTGTGTGTGCATGAGCCTGGTGGTATTTGAGTCCATTAATGTGCTTGTACTTTTTGCTACAGTTGGGGTGTGGACAGTCAATGAGTATGGGGGAGAGGCAGTTCCTGTCCAAGATGGATGGTTCCACCTTAACTGTGGTGGCAGCTGCAGCAGCTGCTGCTGCCGCCACCACCAGAGGTGGGGCAGCTGAGCCCATGGAGTTCGTGCGGACACGCTTGCTCCCTTTGGAATCCTCAGAGCTGGAATTCACCTCCATGTCAGACAGGGGCTTACTCTTTCGCTTGGTCACTGATGAGGGGCTGGCCTTGACATCCTCAGATGCACTGCTGGGTGGGAGGCGGTGCTCTGAAGAGTTCTGGCTACCTCGGCGTCCCTTGCTGTTGGCTCCTGCCCGTGTCTTACTGCTGTTACTGGTCCCCTTACTCTCTGAGGTTGCTGTGCTCTCATTCATGGGGGGATTGCTATTGGGCCGCATGCGCTTGCCCCTCCCTCTACCATTTCGCATCTCCAGGTCACTGGTTGGAGAGTCGCAGAACCTGGGGACAACAGAGCAGGACTTGGATACCGACAGACAACATCAAGCCATTGCCCTCTCTCTGCAATAGGGTCTCTTTATATTCTTACAAAGTTATGACAGGGCACCTGAGAGAACAGCACAGCTACTAGCACAATTCATTATACATATCTGCATGGCTATTACATACATAGTCTGGTTGAATTTGCTTAGAGGGAACAAGCAGAAGATTAAGAATTTATAAAGTAGAAGTAAACGAGCCACAGGGCCCAATGTAATTTCTTGAATCGCATAGAATCTAGTTAGATTCCCATCTTTTAATTATTTGTCTATTTTGGAATTTTAAGGATGAAAGAATGTTTGAATGTGTGAGGGACACATGCAGTCCCCGTTGGTCAACACCGCTCACTCGAGCCAATCAATCTGTTGAACTGTTTCCTAGGAGATGGGGTTGGAGTAGGTCACCCAAGAGCAGCACAGGTAACTATCCATGAAGCCCAATAGTGAGAAGCAGCATCAACAGAGACATATCTACAAAGTGCATGCCCTGTCTCAAGATCATGACCCCTGGAAGGTCAGATGAGGGAGCAACACTGGCCATGGATCACTCCAGATTTAAGTAAGATTTATCCATCCTGTCTAGGGAGAGAAGGTGGTAGGCGCTACACTTCCCATCCCACAGACTGGCAAAGGAAAGTTGGAGTAGGACACATTCTGCAAGGGGAAAATGGATGTGAATCTTATCAGTCTTAGTGCTGCCAGGCTCAAAGTATATTTCCTCTAGCAGAATTTCACATGACAGACAATTACTGAGTGGGCAGGGCAGAAGGGAAATAAATCCAACAACACACAGCAGGATGGCCTCTTTGCTGTACCTCGGCGGGGCCCAATCATGCTGCGTACAGTCCAGTAGTGTCCCCACGTAAGTCTTATTCCTCCAGGTGACATTCACCACCAGCATACCTACAGGAGAAAAACAGAGGAGATTGTGAACATCTAGCTGTCTTGGGGCAGCCACATTGGCCCAATCCTCTCCAACAAGTCTCACAGCCATAATACAATAAACCTCCCATCTAACAAGTCAGAACAAGTGGGACTGGAAAGGATAGCCCTTGAATTCAACTATCCAGGTCTGCAGGTTTGCCTTGGGCTTTCTATCTACTTGGTTCCTTGGTCAAGATAGCTGAAGATCCCTACCAGGCTGGCAGCAATATGTACTTTCTAGGAAAGCAGAAGTAAAATGCTGTCAGTGTTCAAAAGTGCTCCCACTATCACTCTCCCAAGCCAGTGCCCAAGGAACCACCCAAAACAATCAAAACAAAATGTGTTCAAAGGTGGTACAGATCAATTTGTCACACACCTGAAATTAATGAAAAATCCATTGGCAGTGGTTTTAAAAAGTGGGTATATTTTTTGGCTTACTTGTTTTCTTTGCCAGCCACTACATTTTCTTACCTTGCAGCTACTATGCAAGAGGACACTTAAAAGGCTTCCAGTGAAAACTCACTGTTGCATTTGTCCTCTGTGACTGTGATCCAACATAGCTTGTACACGTAGGAGGACCCAGCACACAGTCAGGGCCTCCTGGCATTTCCACTGCAGTTTCTTGTACTGCTGGTGAGGCAAGCTGCTTTTAAATTTAAATTTAAAGATTTAAGCTGAAAAATTGGTTGCCACCTCAATGTACAAGGGATACACTGATGTTCAGTTCTTTAGTATGTTCCACAATTATTTAACTGACCAGAGAGAGAGGCCAGAGTTGCAGAAGGCTAAAAACAGTCCACCTTTTAATTTTTCACAACAAAAGCAGTGGCAATTATCTTTATGCTGCCAAATCTGGTATGCCATCAGCACCTTGAATCATGCTCAAGAAACAGCACAAAGACAGTGCTGGCTCTGGACTGTGCTGCAGAAGGGGACATATGGGCAGAATGGAGAGAGTGACAAGTAGACAGACCCACAGCAGCAAGTGTCACCTCTTGTTCCTATTTGTTGTAGTTGCCAACCACATAGGATTAACTCAAACAAGACAAGAGTTGCCTAGCAAATTCTTAGTGGAATTATCCATTGTCTGAAAAAGGCTTCCTCCTGTAACAGTTGCAGGATCATGAAAGCCAGACCCGATCCTAAGCAGTGTTGGTAAACTGGTAACTTAGTAAACTCCTTGCAAGCCCTGACCAACCAAAAATACCTACCCATCCCAATTGTTTCTCCCTTCATCTCTACAGATCTTCTCTAGCCACACGATTTTCAGGAGGGTGACTAACTAGCAATGTTAAGCTGGCAATTCTATGCACACTTACCCAGAAGTCTCATTAACAAAATGGGACTTAGTTCTGAGTAGACATGCATGTGACTATACTGTTCATCAAGTGCAGCACACACACACACAACTGCTAGCAGAAGCTTTTATGGGCTAGGGAGGACTTCATCAGATGCATACACATGCATTCTGACAGAGGAAAAAAACCCATTACCATGTGTAAGCATCACAGATTCTCACATTCCATGGCCTTTCAACCCCACTATTTGCAACTGTGTGTGTGCAAAATGAGGCTAACCTTTCCTGCAACTGATGGAGTGACTGCTAGTCCCTGAACACTATGGCACCATCAGCATGTTCGACTTAAGTGCCAAAGGCTCTTCGTTGTTTTTTTCTTCCCCATCTACAGGAGTAATTTCTTTCCACTGAAGGAAATCAGAGCCTGATGTTACAGCCAAATCCAGGCACATTCCTCTTAATGGCATTTGCAAAGTTAATCCTGTTGTGAAAACATTTTTTTTTTAAAGAGATAGTACATCTCTAGGGTTCTGTAGGAACATGAGTAGAAGGATGGGCTTACACCTTGCTTTATTTTCACACAAATACAGTTATTACATAAATAGCAGCAATTTTATACATTGAGATTATGTGATGAGTCACCATGGACTCTAGGAAGTTTCCAAATGAGACACAAACCCCATGCAGAATCACAAAATTCACATGTGAATCACTAATGATGTACTTAGCCCGAAGTTACTACCCTGAACCTAATTTCTCTTGAGTAAAGCAAGAACAGACAGCTGTGACCCTTTAAACTCAAGTGTCACAATGCTCATGAGTAAGTTGAGAGAAAGCATGGCCACAGGATATTTGAATTCTTCAAAAAGTGCATTTGCACTCTTTCTCATGCGTCTCCTAGAAGAATTACTACCACCCTCGAAAGACATGTGCTCCCTTGTAGAAGGAAATTTACTTCTGCTTAAATATTGCTTCATGATACATGAAGGAGAAGCTGGGCAGGGGAACACATGGATCATGTGTCTCTGTGCTCACAGTGTTTCGTTTTTGGGGGGGGGTGTTTCAAAGCACCTGCCTCTGAACCCTTGTCCAAATCCAAGACTGAATCACTTCTTTCAAAACATACAGATACACACATTTTCTCTCTGTCAAACAGGTAAGCCTGAGCCAAATTATTGACAGCCCAACAACAGAGCCAACTTTTGAAGATCTACTGAAGTGCAGTTACCATTCCCATCTTTATTCATTCTGGACCACCACCAAACTGAAGAGGGCTCAAGCATTAACAGAAGGCTCTGGTCCCATTCAAGGTTAATTCACTTCCTGGGGACTGACAACTGCCCTACCCTACACTCATTTGAGTCCCAGTCCTCTGGGCTGCGCTATTATGTCATCCATGCACTACAGGGGACCTAGCAGCTTTCACCAGTCACCAGAAATAATGTAAAACAAGACAAGGATGGAAATGGAAACATTAGTGATTGCATAATTTACGAATGTACTGGTAAATACTTCCCAATTTAGGCATGACTCAAACTACTTCTGCCTGCAGATTTAGATTCCAAGGAGGCAAGGAGGAGCAAAGATCACATGTGAGAAACCAAGACCAAGGACCTTTTTACTCTTAATTTCAGACTGAGGGGGAAAAACAGTTTCCCCATTGCCTAAACCAATGGTTCCCAATGTGGGACACATGCCCCACAGGGGGGCAATTTGATTTTTAAGGGGGGCAATTTGAGAATGAGCTATTAACAGTGAATTTTTTGAAATTTTTTTGTTATTAACAGTGAATTTGAAAGCCTACTAATTGTTCTTATATTTTATTATTCATAAATTTGGCTAAGAATGTTTTTTAAATTTCCCTCTTTCCGCGCCATCTTTTATTTTTCCCTTTCATGGATGCCATGTTCTTTAGAATCTTGTTTAAACCAAGTTAATGGCCTTTTAGGCTTCCTCCACGTGAATAGGAGTTCACTTTTTGAATAATAAGAATTATATGTCACCGGGGGGGGGGGGGAATCAGGATTTTAGAGATGCTTAGGTGGGGCATGGCCAAAAAAAGGTTGGGAACCACAGGCCTAAACAGTTCTTTTTAACAGCTTGTGATTTCTGGACTTTACCGAAGAAATATCTGGGTTTTTCCTGTCAGCCTCAACCACTGTCTATTGTGGACACTGTGTAATCTGTCCAAGTTGAAGCTGTTGAAACGTGACTATATGAGGATGTTAGACAAGACTGGAGGCCTATTATGTATTCATAATATTTTGTGAACCTTGGTGAGAGTTCTTCTGACTGAGGAGTTGTAAGAATGTTGGATAGTACCCACAGAGCTCTGACTTTTCTTTTGGCAGGAAGCAGGTAGACAAATCCCTTTCATGGCCATTTATAAAGCTTGTCTACAATTGGGGCACCCGCTTATGCTCCTAATTGCTAGGCCTCCCTCAAGTACCACTTAAAAACTATGAGCTAGGGTGGTTACCATAGTGACCAAAGGATACAGGATACATAGGATACAGGACCTATTGACGGTCTCCTTTGGCCAGCAGCATTAAGACTCATTCGTTTTGTAAGCTTTGCATGTGTAGATGGTGCCCTAAAGCTGAATATTCCACATTTTCAGTTTTATACAGAAAACATGGTTTTGGCTTTCACTGTTAAGGTACTTGGAAAAAGTGCATACCACAGACATCATCAAGCAAGCAGAAATATGTGCAGGGTTTACTCCTTCCCCAGTGGAGCCTTCGCTGGCTGCACCTGTGAGAAACAACCCAGCTGTGGGTGGCCAACATGAGGCCAGAAGGAACATGGCTGGGGAAGGGATTTATAAGAAGATAGGTAAAGGGGGTGACAAGCAGAGAAAAGAGCCTAAGGCCAGCAGAGATGATCCACTGAATGGTCACCTGGAGACGGAAGGGAGTAACTCAGCTGCTGCACTGTCACAGACCTGGCCAGAGGACAAGAATGGTTGCACTGAGAGCAAAATGTAAAAGATGAAGCAGGTCACACAGAGAAGAAATACCCGCTTGAATCTTTTCTGCTAAAGCAATGAGGTTATTTAGCATAGTTGTTTTCTGATGAAGAAATGTGCAAGCCAGGCTGCTCATATTCCGCAGCAAGGGAACTCAAATTCTAGGCTCCAATTTAAATTATGAAGAGTAATACATGTATGCAGATGTATATTCTGCAATGTAAACTATAAAAATCAATACATGTATATTTCATGTAAAATTTCTAAATTTCACATACTGTGTTCTGAACTTATGGCTTGAGGTACCATTTGGAATCATCTGACAAAAGGTACTTGGCAAAGATAGGTGGCGGAGTATGGGAACAGAGCCGTTAGAGGGACACGTCAGCCTTGCAGTGCTGAGGAGGGGTACCCCAGGTGGGTAGTTCCACATTATACAGGTTCATAGGGTTTAAGAACTATACCATTCTGAATGTTTTCTAACAACCGACTGTTTGCTGAGACTATGATGACAAAATATTGTAACAGGTTTGCTGTCACTGGTGAGTTCAACAAATTTTCATCTTGTATATATTGATCCAGTATGGTATAGTCATAGTGGTGAAAAAGAATCAGCCTACAACTGGGGAAGCCCAGGTTCAAATGCCTATGTAGCCATGAAACCCACAGGGTGATCTCAGACCAGTTATTCTCAACCTAATGTACCTTAAAGGGTTATTGAGAGGATAAATGGAGTGTGGGACCATGGATGCCACTCTGAACTACTTGGCGAACAGATGGCGAGAAACATAAATAAGTACTGAAAATGAGATTAATATTAAAGCAGCCAAGAATAGCAGTGTCCACTACCTATATTTCCTACCTGCTACAAGATTACAAGCAGCCTAGCTATTTAAAAAAACAGCCTAACTGGAACCATAAGTTTATACCACATCTTAAGCCTGAAAACATGACTATCAACATTTTAAAGGTTATTAAAATAAAATGCAATAAGGGAAGAGTTATCAATACCAGAAAGTTGCTGTTATCTAGAAACCAAGCTGAGAACAGGAATAGCTAGGAAGCTGATATGTGATGGAACACTACTTGGGATTGGAGCACAAAAACTTAAGTGCTCAAAACTAACAAAAACCAAAATCACTACAAATACTTTGCGTTTCTCATATGGTTTCTTAAAAAAGGAGAGAAAATCATATTCTTCAAATACCTTCAGAAATTCTATAGTTTTACATCTCTTATCCTACTTGCAGTGCCTGCCCCCTTATGCATTAGACAGATGCGTGCTTCCTAGGAAACACATCACATAACCACACACACAAGTGTACAAACACTGCTTTAAAACATGTTAAGAAATGACTATCGTTTCTGCAGTTTGGATGCTTAAAAATCATGACAAGCTGTTGGACCCATTTTACAGGGCTGCAATGGCAACTTCAGGAATGCACACCAGCTGTGTGCATTTCAAAAGCAGTGGGCCTATGCGAATGCAATTTATACTTATATTTACGCTTGCAGAATGTCAGGTGTGAAGGAGAGACACATGTATCCAAAAACCGAAGCTAAGTGTTGAAGAGCTACATAAGGTACAAATTGGCCTTTAGAGGAAACCATCTTTGAGATTTCCCCATCCCAAGAAAGATGAAGTTCTCCCTTGCCCACACTTCAGGCGGAGCTGATGGTCCAAATTCACTGAAGCAAGTTTCAGGATCATCATCTGGGCACTAAGCAACTGTAGAAGTGTGCCTGATGCCCTGAAAGAGCAGCATGGCCTTGACAAGCATGAGAGTGATAATATGTCCTTTGTTCTAGGCAGGAAAGCAGGGCCTTGGAAGATTTTGATTTTATATAGTGCAGAATATTGGCCACAGAGTAGAAAAGCAGCAATTTCATATTCCATATGTGTAAATGAATATACAATCCTCTCATTTCAGCCCTGTAAAGAGCCTTGAATGGGGGTAAACGGATTCCTCCCCACTCCTCATTAATTAAATGTTGGCAGAAAGTCCCTACCATAACGGTTCCACTGCTGTACTCCAAATGACGTTTTTGAGTCCCTACAGCTTCCCTTTCTGTTCCAGGAGCCGTCTTCCTGCAGGTGTCACCATCATCTAGCAGGCCCCAGCTCTTCAATGGAAGGCTGTTTTTGTAAGGGTTTCAGCTCAGGCTTCACACGCTGCTTTCCTGCAGAGCCTTACAAGTTAATTGCATGGCAAGATGCCAGCAGCTGCTTCCATCTCTGAGCTGGCAGGTCAGATTAGGAAGGACGTTCTGGCAGCTTGCCCGCTGCCATGATCACAGGAGAAAGATGAAGAGCTCTGTAAAGCAGAGACCTCAGTGGTGGTGGAACTGCCCCCTCCTTTGCCTGCTGCTCTGGCAACCAAACAAAGCACAAGACTAATTGTAACTCCTGCCTGACACACAGTGTCCTAGATTTAACCTACCTCAATCAATTATGCGAAAAAACTCTTCCAGCAAATAAACAGAAAATTATTTTGCAAAATGCAAGATGATTTGCACATCAGCCTTTTAACCCATCTGCCTCTGAAAAACTACCCTTGTTGGGAAGGAGGGGGAGAAGAAAGCAAGAAGGAAAATGATTGTGCACAGGAAGCACTACCAAAACAGAGCCAACAATGATTAAAATATTCAGAATCAATATATATATTGGAGAAGAAAAAGACTTCCTTTATCACATCACAAATCCACCACTATTGATAACAAGTCTAGTTTAAATACTATTCCTTAGACTTTTGTCTAGTGCTTTGTAAACCAAATCAGAACAATTCCTACTTTTTAGAACCAGAAAGATGTAGCAGTTTGACTAAATATTTATTAAGACCAGCTTCTGAGCCAGGATTTGTTGAGTTGATGTGGGAACTGCAGCCCTTTTTGCTGCTGGCCAGTTCAGAATTAGAAAGAAGGCAACTGTTAAGACGAGTGATTCTTTTCAGACTACAGTCTTTTGAGTGTATTGTTTTTCTGCATAATAAATATGCAGCTGCATCTCAGTTGGCATGACAGCATCCAGACATGCTTCCCACCCCACCAAGGAAACACTACTACTGCAAGGAAAATGCATTTCCTTGACAGTCTAATGACCACCTTTTATTGCCAGAAAAATGCATTTCTTGTGACCGCTGCATGGAATATGGCAGCACAAGTCTCATGGGCTCTGACAGAAACTATCTTTGTTATGACTGAAAATCAAAGAGACATGTTCTTCCCCTATTCCACACCACTTTGTCAACCCTGATGTTCATGGGATTTAAGTTGTATGACTAACATTTCTCACTGTTTTCAATGGTGCTTTAGTCACATCTCTCTCTCTCTCTCTCTCTCTCTCTCTCTCTCTCTCTCTCTCTCGATACAACTCATTTCATTCTTTGTGTATTTAAAGACTAAGTGGTTTCTCACTATCCCACTTGCATTTTAAAAATTCTTTTAGGTCTTTCCAGTCTACTCACTCACCTGATTTTTGTTTGTTTGTTTTGTGCCTCATGTGTAACAGATTAAAAACCTGAAATATTAGTCAAGAGCACAATCCTAACCAACTTTCCAGCACTTGCATAGCTGTACCAATGGGGCATGTGCTGCATCCTGCAGTTGGGGGGGGCAGTCATAGAGGCCTCCTCAAGTTAAGGGAATGTTTGTTCCCTTACCTTGGAGCTGCATTGCCCTTACCCTGGTGCTGGAAAGTTGGTTAGGATTGCGCCTTAATTTTGTAAAGCAATTAGTTAGGGCTATAAAAATAGATTCTTCTGGGTGACTAATTTCCTGAGGATTAGTTCCACTGGGCTTGCCCACAGTCAGGAAACATGACAGATTTTTTTTTTTAAGTTGTATGTAAACTGCTTTTGAGAGGCTTTGGCCTAAAAGGCAGCATACAAATACTTAAGTACTACAAATACATAAACAAAACTCCATCCCAATATTAGAGTCAGGGTCTCTAAGAAGAGAAGCAAGAGCCAGGGGATTAGAAAAGAATGACATTTTGTTTCCTTCCCAGATATCTCCCTTTCACAAGTCCTTTCCCATTCCTAGAGTGCATAACTACTAGACCTTGTGGGGGAAGTTTCCCCAAGCTATTAAAGCTGCTGCAGCTAGGATTATGGAGTGTCTTTCTTTAAAAAGGGGGGGCATGTATTATTTAATTTGCACCCTATAGCCCCATCACTTTGAGTTTTCTTGTTGGAGAATCTGGAATTTAATTATGCAACATTCAAAGGGTTTTGAATTTAGTAAACCACAAAGGCACCACCTTTTCATTTTCATTTCTGCCAAGTGACTCAATGGAACTGCCTGTCCTCTTTCAGAGAAAATGCATACCTTTCAAAAAAAAAAAAAAAAAAAGAACACTGCAACCCAAAGTGCCTCTCATTCCTAAGATAAAAGGGAAGGAGAGAGATTTGGAGGAATATGCTTCTGACGTTTCCTTTGTGCAGTCACTGCTGTTGCCATGCAGTGATCCTTGTTGCTATGAAGATCTCCATGTCAGACAATGGCTTTTTTAGCTCCAAGCACTTGTTGCTATTGGCTGAGAGATTTCCCAGGTGAGCAGCTATGGTGCTTGAATCATCATCATTTCAGTGGTTGGCTGGTACTGGTAGCTCCCAAACAAGAGAAGGTCTAGGGAGACTGAAGGTTCTCTTCAACTACTAGGCTTCACTCCAGGTGGCATTAATCACAGCAAGTGGAAATGGGAGCCTGGCAGCTCATAAGGCAGCAGTTGGAGTGCTGCATTCCAGCATAATGAGATCCATTAATGATCAGAATAATGTCTAACAGAATTAGGGAACCTGCTAAGACAGCTGCCTTAAAATGTCCTTAAAGGGGGAGAGAGAGAGAGAGAGAGAATGAGAATGAATACAAGCTGTAGCTTGGAGATGGAAGCCATGCTAAGAAAAAAACCACAAATGGTTACATCCAAGGAGCACACAAGAGAGACAACATGCCTATAATTCTTCCACAGGTTAACAGTCACAGGAGAGGATACCAGACAAAACGGACACCAAGGAACAAAGCCTAGTTATTTTGTCCTCCTATAGTTTATATATATATTTTCTTTGCCCTCCTATGAAATAGTCTCCTCATGCAAGATGTTTCTCTGAATTCAGGCCAAAGAGAAATATCTGAAAAGCACAACTGGGCAAGGAGAAAAGAGAATGATGAGACATGACCACAGGGATTTAAGTAACTAGATGAATCATGCACACAATGGCTCAAAAATTTTAGTAGCTCATCCAGCTTAAAAAAACATCAGCAGGGTTGACCTTATAATGAGGTGAGCTGACGCATTTGCTTCAAGCAGTACTGTTACTGAGGTGGCAGAAACTGCTACACTGCAGTACTACAGTGCCTTGCCATCACACTTTCCAGCTCCAGTCAGCAGCTCCTCGACAGCAGCTTTCTGTAATTCTGCTCCACCCCCATTGCTCACAGAGCCTGCCTGTGCATGTGTACTGAGCTAACAGCTCTGCATACATATGGCAAGTTAAATGAGCAGCAGCAGCAGGCACTCACCATCTTGCTGCTGAAAGATGGTGCACTGTGGTGCCTAAGCTGGTGCCTAAGCTTGGCTTTTGCTGTTGTCAGCTCCTCCTCACCTCCCCTGGCAGCAATCTCCGTGCTTCACAGAGTTTCTTTCCTTTATCACACAGGTACACTCCAACAAACTTGGTTTCTTACTCAGCAAGCATCCTCTCCACTTGGTTTAACGCTCAGACTGTTAGGCCTCTCTCCTCCACCTCCCTTCCAGGCCAGCTTGTGCCTGCAGCAGCTGATTAATGCCACTTCAGCCAGTGGCCCCAAGTCGGTGTGCCAACTTCCAGTCCAGTAATGTGCTGTTACCACTTGCTCCACTAGTAACTCATTCTCTTCTCCCTCATTTCAGGTAACAGTCACCATATCTGAACCATGACAGATGGTGGTGTTCCCCTGCCCCAAATGTGCTAACCTTCCAACTTTAACCTTGTCCTGAGCTGTCAAGAAAGCATTCAGAGCCAGAGGAACCAGGGCACCTGGCATAGTCGCCCCTTATCCAACACTGCGTGTGTTCGCTCCTCCGAAGACACAGAGATGGGTTTCATATCTGTACAGAGATGGAGGTGCACAGACAGGGCTTTGACTGGAAGTTAAGAAGTTAAAAATAGGAATGCTTTTTAACTTCCAGTCAGAACCAGCCCACCAAGTAAAATAGCCAGCAGCAGCAGCATTTTGGAGGCTGGCAGAAAGGTGTTTTTCTCATTTGGATTAGGGTGCCCTGTCATTAGTGGCTAATTGGTAAAATTCCTGATGCTTAAGACACCAGTCCAAAGCAACAGCAACAGTTAGTTAGGAAATGGGATGGAGATCCTACAGGGATTGTGAAAAGAAAAACATGCTAAAATTCAAAGTTTTCCACCTACTCACCTCAACACAATTATTAGAGAGTAAGCCAGAGGGAATGTGTTCAAAAGCTTGGAGAAGACCAGGATGGGGGGGGGAGAGGAAGAGAGCCTTTTTTTCCCTTTGCACTACTTAGTTTCTTCCAGTTTCCCTCCCATCTGTTTTGTGACATTTTGTCTCCCTTCCCCACCCACATCTAGCATATACAGTTACTGAAGAATGCCCATTAGTTTTAATGGAATGTCTGGGTAAACACAGGCATATGCACATAAAGGCACCTCCTCCCTTAATGCAGATAACCGAGTTGTGAACATTGTATCATGAAGAGATTCTGTTTGATGCACAAGAACATTATGTTAGCTTTATGTTCCCCCACAAGTCCAAGTTTTTGCACTTAAAGCAATATGACAAATTCTAATTACTGTAACTAGATTGCCACTCCACTACCCATGCACACAGAAATGTAATGTGCCCAGAAAGAAATGCTGGGCTGAATGTTCTCCCTGACATTCTAAGAGAGAACACTAAGCTTTGCAATCCAAGAAAAGTTTTGGCACTAGATTTTGCTGTATAAACTGGCTGATACTTACTTTGGGGAGTGGGAGGGCTTGCGGTCTAAATCTCTACTTGTGAGTAGGAACTAAACAGACTGCAGGCTTAAAACAGACTACCTTCACTTTTCCATACCACTAACTCTATGGCAAGACTCTCGGCCCGAAACCATGCATAAACAAGTCCCACTGTTTTCACTGGCACTTACTCCCTAGTAATTGTGTTTGGGATTGTAGCCATTAGGAGAATTTCATCAGATACTGTTTCTTCTATCACATACCCCAGCCATCACCAAACTCCGACTGGTGGGCCGGATCCGGCATCTGTCCAATCCTTCCTTGGCATGAACAGCTTTTACCATTCCGCTGGGGACACTTCCGAAGACCCCAACTGCAGCATCCAGAGGTTCTTGCTGCCAGTCACTTCTGTGTGGAACTCCACGCTTGAGGCATGCTGGGGCAGCAGACCTCGGATGAGGCTAACCCCAAAAAACCCTGGGGGCTGTAGTCAGGATCTTTGGAAGAGCTCCCAGCAGAATGGAGAGTGCTGTGCGCTGCAGCAGAGAAAAATGTCCCTGAAGCAGTCTCCAGTCTGGAGACCACTGACATTCAATCCTATAAATTTTTCCCCATTAGACAATCTCACTAGTATGGGGGGGGAACAATTTTTATCTGCCTGATGCCAGCCCTGCATGTCAGTGATTTGTGGGTACATCAGTGGCATAAAAAGAGAAAGAATCTCCACTTTTTGCAGTACACAAAAAGCGTCCCAGCCTAAACACCTGGAAGAGGGAGATTCTTATTTGCTACAGGCAATCATGTGAGTGGATTTAAAAACCTGAATTAGCTGGGGCCATGACATTTGTTATCAAATTAGTTTTGTTAGTCAATTGCTATTGGGAGTGGCAGCTCAGGGGTCCTCTGCCACTTGCCCATACTGTTCAAACCCACAGGAAGATAATAATTTGATCTCATGAAATAGTGCAACAGCCACTCTGCCTTGTTATAATGTGAAGCTTTGATTTTGACTCATACAGATTTCCACATCTAACCACCATCAGGGTTACCAGCTGAAAAGGGGTCAGCCACTAAAATTGAGCATTGGGAGAGTTAGAACAGATAAAAGGAAATACTTTTTTACTCAGCAGATAATTAATCTGTGGAACTCCTTGCCACAGGAGATGATGAGGCGCCTAGCCTAGATGCTTTCAAAACTAGATTGGACATATTTCTGGAGTTAAAAGTCCATTGCAGACTACAGGCTATGGTGGTGGTGGTGAAATGCAACCTTCTTATTTTAGTAGGCTACCTCAGAATGCCAGTGTAGGAAGTGGCAACAACATACAGATACCTGGTTGTCTTGTGTGTCCCTGAGCCATCTGGTAGGCCACTGTGAGATACAGGAAGCTGAACTAGATGGGTCATTGACCTGATCCTGCAGGGCTATTCTTAATCAGTGTTTACAAGAGGCTTGCAGACTTTAATACTAAAAATCAGAGGGGGTGGGCTGGACTGCTGATTTGTACAAGGATGAATTTTTCCTATCCCTTTGATTTTAATAATAGTTGAGGGCAGGGAAATAAATTCCTGTCATATATCCTGTAGAGTTTTCTGGCTCAGCATCACAGGTCACAGAAGGGAAATGCCCTCAACCAGCAAAATTCTCAAATCTGAAATCCTAGCTCCACTGTTAGTTTGGGTGTGGGAGAGAGAATGGGACCAATATCTGCTCTGGTAAACCAACCAGGCCCTATACTAACACAATAGTACAGAGCTGATTTAAAAGGATGCACAGTGAGAATCATCATTCCTGACAGCAGGGACCATGCAGCAGCCACAGTAACCTGGCAGGCAAGATCTCTGCACACATTTGCTGAATGAGAGCAAGCTAAAAATAGCTAAGCTGCAGGAATCACAGCATACCTCCTAGGCAAGACCTGAAATTATAGCTGTTCTTAAAGATCAGCTAAAGATGGAAGGACAAGCAGCACAGGCAGAAGCATGGAGGGGGGAGAGAGAGAGAGAGAGAGAGAGAGAGAGAGAGAGAGAGAGAAAACAAACTGTAGGCTGCAAAAACCATTAAAGCTTGACAGCAAGAGCAATGACAGCCAGCAATCTAGGACAAATGTCACACCCCATCTGCCTGCTGCAGTAGCTTTCTTAGAAACATGAGCAGGAAGGAGGACCGTTTTAGTGGGCATGAGCATATTGTAAGAGGTGCAACTACATCATTGCAGTGGCTGTAGCTTCCACTGCCAGACAGCACATGGAATGATGGAGGTGTCACACATCAGCTAAAATGAGATAAGGGAATAAATGAAAATTATTTTATTAGCATAAAATGTCCTGACTAGAGGCCAGGATGAAGAACATTGTATTTATTGAGAGGATACCAGCATCAAGAAACAAGGACTATGTACTTCCTTTTAATCAGTAGAGCAGGATCTAATCTTTGGAAAATGCCATCACCCAACAGGAAAGAGTCTTAAACTCTCAGCTGAAGGAGGGCTGAGCTATCATAATGGAAGCAAAACATAATTTATTGTATTAATCTCTTGTTTCATGCTACTTTTCAGGTCTGCATATATGTTACGATAATGAAAGATAAAACATGAATCAAAGGAAGACGACAGAATCAAGAAAAGTCCAGCAAAACCACATGAGGGGATTACAGTGCTTACTTATTAAGCATCTTGTTTTGGTCTTTTTCATGGAATTTCATACACTGCACCAGAGACACCAGTGTGCAGGCCCCAGCAATTTGGGAAAGAGTACTCGTCAGCCTCTCTGTGTCTTTTCAGATTACAACCTCTTAGATCTGTCAAGTCCACTCTGGTATCACATCAAGATGAATCTGTAACAGGTCAAGGAGATACCTTTTGCATCTCAACTAAACCTGATTTTTGTATCACTCTCACTCAAGATAATTGACTAAAAGCAACAGGAATGAAGACGATGAGGTGGATGTTGGTGGTAAAGAGCACACACTGACTTTGACAATGAGGAAAATGCACAAGGTGGGGGGAGAATTTACTGAAAGGGAAGATGCCCCAAACAAATAGAATATTCACACATCTGGTAAACATTTATTGTACTTCCAATACTAGTAAATGCTAAAGAGACTAATCAAAACAACTGCCTGACGAGAGGACTAGAAAATGCCAGGTCAAGAAGTGAATCTTCTAGCTGTTAAACACAGAACAAGTCACCCAGTCAAAAAATGAAATAGGAGACCCTTAGGAGACCAGATCAAGCTAACCATACAAGTGGCTGACTTCAGACTTAGAATAGTTATACACCTTGATACCCAGGTGCTGGCACATAGCACTGAGGGTAATAGTGAATGAGGGAAGATAGAAGAACACAGAGCATATCCCCAAAGTATCTAGGGCTGCTCTCATTTTACATTGGAAGGGGAGACTGCCTGAAGACTGCTTTTGGCTCAGGCAGCACTACTGCCAAAACAAGGGGGAAGCAATAGATTATGATCAGTGTGCGAGACGGAACACGCACTTATTTCGTGCAAGGCTGCACAAAATCCGTGCACAGGTTAGAAGCTGCATTTGGGCCACCAGCTGATCAGCACTGGTCTCAAACAAATGTCACTGAAGGACACCTACCGTCTTCTGTCTCCTGCCACACGATGCCCTCCAGATTGACGCTGGTGCCAGGTTCACAGGGGCCCAAGCACTCAGGCTCAGTAGCCAGTGCCACATCACAGGTGTTCACCCCCACAGAACGAGTGCGTACCATTATCTGCTCACATGGTGATGAGATATCACTGTTGACAACAGGGACAAGAAGATGCAACGGTAGCACTGCAGGGGTGGACACTGGAGACTCCATCTGGAAAAAAAGAAATACAGCAGTTACGACAAATGAGTACAGATGAATGAGGGGCAGTTGGGCCCCTCTCCCTCCTTCTGCAACACCCAAAATCAGGATGCTCTGGCTTTAAGCCCTGCACTTAGCTCAGGGATAATGAGATTCTCGTCCACTGCACTCACCACTAAACAGAATCTAGTAAGATTTTGATAGCGCCAACTTAGGTATGGCAAATCCCATATTTTATAAACTAAACCTGCACTACTGAAGATGTCACTGCAGCCATCTGTTGGAATTGTTCATGCACAGCTGGAATTTCGGAATATATAACATAGCCTGTTTCCAAGACAAGCCCTTCTCAATTCAACATCCACAATTTAATCCATTCCCCAGATGGTATCTCCCTAGCGTGCTTCCTTTGTTATGGAACATTACAGTTATGGAACATTAGTTTGAAAGGGGTCTACTCTCATTGAGATGGTAAGCCTACACTCTAGTTGTACTACTAACCTGACAGAATGTGCCCCCTACAAAAATACATTTATTTACATGAACACAACAGGGAGAAGGCTGACTAGAACCCACCCACCCCCTCAAGTTTTTGGCAGGTGGGGTTTTTTTTTTTTACGCAGATGCATACAAGCCTTTCATCTTTAGTCTAAAGTGGTACAAGCCAGACAGGTTTACCCACTCTGTGAGAATTAACCCAAGTCAGCCTAGGTCTTAATCACTGATCTCTTTAGAAAAGCAAATTTCTATAGCAAGCAAATTATATCAAATGGAGTAGATACAAGTCATGCTCTAAGACTGGTATGAAGTTTCAGCATTGCTGTTATAAAAACAATCAACCCACCCCCACAAGAGAATAATCACCAATATTCATCTACATGCACTGCATATAAAAGAAAGGCAATTCTGGAACTTTGGTCACCCTATCTATCAAATTTAAGAAAGAATAAT
Organism: Lerista edwardsae; assembly: GCA_029204185.1. Taxonomy (NCBI): domain Eukaryota; kingdom Metazoa; phylum Chordata; class Lepidosauria; order Squamata; family Scincidae; genus Lerista; species Lerista edwardsae. The sequence continues at coordinate 3,979,779 of JAJKFI010000020.1, forward strand.
CTTGCTCTCCCATTCACGTAAATTTCTCAGCCATGAGCTGAAAGGAGAGCTGCAGCATATAATAAGGATGCTGGCTACTAACACAGTTAGATAAGACTTCCCATCAAAGGTGGTCTCCAATTTGGCTTTTAGTCACTAGCGAATTCAAAAATTGTACCACATGCAACTCAGTTCTTAAGTGATGGTCCTGGATGGCTGCTGGTAAGCAGAGACACATTCTAGCCAAAAGGATAAAGCCTGCAAGCTGTCACATTGGGAAATCTGTCTGTTAGCTGGAGATTACAGGCCTGCCTCTCTCGACTCAGATGAGCCAAAAGCAGAAATCTCCAAGCTCCTTTGCCAGAAGATACCCTATATCCCCCCTCCCCACAGGCATTCGTGACCATAAAGTCAAAGTTATTTATGGAACATTACTGCCAACAGCCACACACTCCCATTCAAACTAATTCTAATTTTTGAACCGTTGCCAAATCATCCTTAGCCTCTCCCCCCCTTTCTCTCACTCACACTGCTAGCTGTGTCTTTTTATGAAGCAATTAAATGCAGCGAAACAGAAAGTTCAATCTTGTATGCCCAATGCTGCTCATCCAGCACAACAAAAGCACACCTCATGATTGTTCTCACAGTGCTCTCCAGGGTGATTTGCAACACAATCAGTTAATTTCCTAAGCATTCCTGACATTCTTAGGGACAATCTTGTCTAGAGGAGAAGGAAAAAATTGTAGGAACAATAGTTATGCCTGCTACTGCCCCTGTTGGAGAGGCAAGAGGCAAAGGCACTCAAGTTTACCCTTCAGTGCACACAATCACATTAAAACTTTCCTGTCACACAAGCAATAACTGAGGGAAACAGCTGCCTCCCCTTTGGCAAGGTTCGGTACCCAAAAATGTGGGCAATGTTGAGCTCTGGGGATGGATTTTCACTTCCAGTCATGTTAACATAGCAGAACAGAACAGAACACCCAGATTGTCTTTTGCCTGCTTGCCTGCATTTGGCTCCTTTTCCTTGTACATCCTTGCTCTGGACAGCTAAACAAGGCAAATCCAATCTGATCAACATTTAATACTGACTGCCAGTTTAATTGGCAGTGACTGAGCTGGATGAATCTGTCCAAGCAGTCAACAGAGCCAATGGGCCAATTTCTCTGAGGCAGTAAACCTGTGCTCTTCTGCAGCTCTTCAGTCTGCAGGTGGGGGCTTACATGATGTTACTGCTCTCATAAAAACAAAAACAATGTCAGAAAACACTATGACTTTCCTAGTACATCTCATGCGAACAATAAGCTGCAAGTAGGCCTACAAAACTCTAGCATGTTAAACCAGTTTGGTTCAATTCAGACAATCTTTCAGATCACTAGGCAAGTATGATCAAATTAATTTGAATGCAGACCTGGAAGTCATAAGAACATAAGAACATAAGAACATAAGAAGAGCCCTGCTGGATCAGGCCAAAGGCCCATCTAGTCCAGCTTCCTGTATCTCACAGCGGCCCACCAGGTGTCCCAGGGAGGCATGTAACAACAAGATGCTTACATCCTGTTGCCACTCCCTTGCACCCGGTACCAGTAGCCCACCACCTTTGTAAGGAGGTTGCACAATCCATCATTGCCTATAGCCCATGATGGACCTTTCCTCCAGAAATCTGTCCAATCCCCTCTTAAAGGCATCAAGACCAGATGCCATCACCACCTCCTGTGGCAAGGAGTTCCACAGATTAACTACCCGCTGGGTAAAAAAGTACTTCCTTTTATCTGTTTTAACTCTCCCAACCCTCAGCTTTAGTGGATGCCCCCTGGTTCTGGTGTTTTGAGAGAGGGAAAAGAACATCCCTCTATCGACTTTATCCCTTCCATGCATAATTTTGTATGTCTCAATCATGTCCCCCCTCAGGCGCCTTTTTTCTAGACTGAAGAGCCCCAAACGCTGCAGTCTTTCTTCATAAGGGAGGTGCCCCAGCCCCGTAGTCAGAGCTAACCATTGCCTGATATAGACACCATGGCAACAATGGTTACAGGAAGGCAAGAAGATCAAGCACAAGAGTAGAGGAGCAGGGGTGGGTGGGTATGAAGGAATGCAAGCATATGACACTTTCCCAGTCTTCTAACCATGATTTGGACAAGTGGATAATAACTGAGTCAGGTCTACATCTGCGACAAATCTGTGAAATAGAGTGCATTTTTAAGATGCTTCTAAGAACTCCCTTTTTGGAATTCAATCTACTTTATAGATGACAAGCTATACCTGCTGAAATTCCCACTTCATGATTGAAAAAGGTTCAAGAGCCCGGAATTTGAAAGTCTGGCCACCCCTGTTCTGAGCTCTGTCTGGTCTGGACACCTCTAGTATGAGAAATACATAACCCTTCTCTTCTCCCAAGTCTCCTATGCATAGATGCGAATACGTGTGTGACATTACACTCAACACGGCCTTAGGGAGGAAACTGGTGAAGGCCCTACTGACTTGCTTCATTTCATGTCAAGGATGGCACTGAGATGTGAAAGAAACCAGATTGTCCAAGAGCTCAGTGAAATCCTACTTACACACATTTTCCAAGATTCCTTCTTGGCCACTACGAGAAAAGCTTTTGCAAACGATTTTTCAGCAGTGACACTGTAACCTCCTCAACCCAGTCAACATACAGTCAACTTCTTGCAGACAACACCATACAGCAGAAGCCTCACAACAATCTAAAGCAGTGCTTCCCAACTTTTTAGTATCATTACCCACTCCCAGTCGAAAAAGTCTCCTCTCCCTCCCCACGTGCCATCATCCCCTGCTGCCTGCCTGGGGGTGGTGGAAGACCAACTGTTTGTGGGCTATTCAGCCACTCTGGCACCAACTGACAAGGCGGGGGCCAACACCTCACTGTCAAAGCTGCTCAGTGCACCCAGGGCCAATGCCAGCTTTGGCAGCCAGGTAGTACCCCAGTGTCTTGTGACATGGCAGCTGCCACCTGGTCCACTCAAGCTCATTTGGGAGCAGGAGCAGCTGGCCCTTTTTGCAATTCACAGTTTGGGAACCACTGATCTAAGGCATTGCAATACTGTTCACCTTTTTATCAATGCCTCTGATTGCACACCTAGGAGGGTGTCATCTTCAGTCCAACACAACAGATTCACATTTCAAACATTTCAGTCCTACTGGATTGACAAAGGCTAGATCTGCTTCAGAAAATCCTATTTGCTAATCCTTGAGCTGTTCCTTTGTCTTAGAGCAAAACATGGACAATCAATTCCTCTTGGAAGATGGAAACTAGTTCACTACAATGGATCCCTGGATGGAGTCAGGACACTACTTGCTGTGATCAGAGAGGAATCTCGGGGCACTTGCAGGTTTGCACAATGTTCAGCTGCTTTCTACTCTGAACGGTAATCAGCACTCAGCAGAAGAACGCTAATTGCCGCTCCAGCTCTACTAATTATCATTTGGTCACATTTGTAATCTGCATTATGCCACAGCGCATAATAAGCAGCTTGCTGAGCATCATCTAATAAGTGAGGAGGCTTTATGGGATTTCATATTTCACTCTGCACTGGAACAAACAGTGTCATTTATAAGCTGTTGGGGCACAGTAAAGCAGGAAGGAGTATATATGCAGCTCAGTCTCTCCTGCAGCTTTTCAAATAAAAGAGAAGAAAAAAGGGAAAAATCTTCAAGAGACAGTTCCTAAAGCCGCCATGAGAGAATACACTGCTACTCTGAGTACATTTCAAAGAAAGGAGAGGGGGAAGAGGATAAATTAATGCCTAGCTTCACCTAGAGAGCTGCTCATTTCCCACCGGCAAGGCTCTGCTGCTCTTCACGTTACTGAGCTGCAGATGAGAGCAGGGTATTTACTCAACATAAAACTGAGACAGGCAGAGTGATGGGGAAAGAAAAGAGCTGGGATTCATTAGTCTCCCCACGGGTAGTAATTACATTGTGTTCTCCTCCTGAGCAAAGCTCCTTCTAGACTCAGGATCCATAACAGATGGCCTGCCACAGCCAAACATGCAATGAAAACTATTGGCAATTGCAGAAGTTGGACAGCTGAGAACAACTCTCCAAAAATGTATATCAGCCACAAAACTATGGACCGATTCAAATGCCAGATTTCCGGCAGATACAGTTTATTAGAACAATACCACATGTTCCACACTTCCAAGTACCCTTGAAAAAGCCCTGGGTATTTTTCCTTAACGATTCAAGATTCCTTGATCTAGGGCAGTGGTATTCAAACTTGTGAGACCAGGACCCACTTTTTAGAATGGTATTTGTGTCGGGACCCACCGGAAGTGATGTCATGAACCTGAAGTGATGTTGTGGCAGGAAGTGACATCATCAAGCAGGAAGTGCTGTCATTGTAACATAATAAAAATGACACTCCTGAAATGCAAATTGGCATTCTTGGGCTGTAGCAATTGCACAACTATGAAACATCCCTGACAGAAAGCAAGATTAGGACAGGATATTATGTAAAAGCACAGAACTAAAAACAAAATTAAAAAACAACCCTCACTTGAAAATTCAAATACTCAAAAAACGAATATAACAAGAGTAAGGTCTGCAGTTTCCAAGATGGCTACTCCCAGCTTTCCGAGACCAAGCTGACATCAGATCACAACCCACCAAATGGGTCCCGACCCACAGTTTGAATACCACTGATCTAGGGCTTCAGCATCTTACTGAATCCAGAATTCTGATATTTACTTTACCTGGGATGCAGGTAGCTGACTTGTATCTAGCAGTAAGCATGTTCATCTGCATGTAAACACTTCAAAGGAGATTATTTTCAGTTGGCCTTAGAATCTCACAATTTAGGCTACTTCACAGAGAAGTTTCCATTTGTCCCCCATATGTCTCCCTGGTGACCACAAAGTGGAGTGACAGGTCAAAAATGCATGCAGTGGCATGCATTCAACACATTATGGTGTTTCTTGCTGAGACACAGGGAAGACACATATGGAAACACATTTTTCCCAAAACATATGAAACAGACCCTCAACAACAATTTCCACCTGTGAAGAGAAAATGACCACTATGTGACTAAACCAAATATTAATTCTTGCAAATGCAATGGAGACAGTGAACTATTCCTGGATTATCACTCCAGCTCATGGATAGGGTAGAGCCTGTTAAGGATCATGCAAAATGAACAAGTGCAGTGGTACTCTTCATGTGCCAAGCAGCCTCTAAAAATAAACCTTTGGATTCAGTGGAGAACCATTTCTCCTCATTCATAAAGGATGTTGCAAGTAATGACAAGTAATGAACAAGACACAGAATATCCAGTTTTCACAGATCAGAGCCCCTGAAGATCTCCATGACACAAAAATGCTATGCCAGACTCATGTTCATGGAAAAGACTACAAAGAACATAGGGCTTCAAAAACGTCATTTCTCCATAAGGCTGGGTTAGTCAGGCCAATTGAATACTTATTACAAATCTTTTGTCAACCATTTCATGACAGTAAGAATGCCTTTGTATAAGACTGGCATCTTTTTTTATTTGCATAAAGGTCCACAGTCAATACATATAAACAGCCAGAATTAAAATTTTGGGAAAACTTCCAGTATACTTTGCCACAAAGTAGCTTTTTTGAAGCCACCAACACCTCAAGAAAGCATAGGATGTTTCTTTCAAAATGGTGCCAGACTGTGCTGAAATACAGCATTACGATCATGGGCTGGTACAGGTCACTACCACACCCACACCTTGCCATCCACTGCTCCTCCCCTGAAAAGCCCACTAACAGGGCAATGGGCACAAAAATATTGACGGCTGGAGTAGGAAGTAAGAAAGTGAAGCTGCAGTGGCTACTAGAAACAAAGCTTGGCTATCAACCCTAGCCAAAATTTGCAGACCCCAAACCATAATGCTGCTTGAAAACCAAGTAAAGAGTGAAAACTGTCTGCGGACCTGGAAAAGTCAGAGTATGAATATACATGATATTCAGGACAACCAATTCCACGGCATCTCTCTCCAGAGACCTTCCCTATTCTCTCACCTCCTCACCAATCACACAGGGTTGTAGAATGTACTGTTTTATGTCCCTGGTGTCCTGAATTAAAAGCTGAAAAAAGAGAAACTGATATTTTCAATAATTTACATACTCATACCTATCATAATGCTATACTGTAATAATGAGCTATTACACCTGTTTAGAGTTGAATTTCATTTTTCGTGTTACATCAAACTAGCAAGACTACAAATACAAAAACAGTATTAAACAGTTTTAAACAGTATTAAAAAATAAAATGTCAGCATTAAACATTTAAATTTGGTTCTGAAATCAAAATCTATACATTATGTTAACACAAAATTTTTTAAAAAGGAGTCAGTCTTTTGCAAGCTCTGTAAACAGTATCTAGAACAGATCCTCATCTGTTCACTCAGAAAACAGCCAGCATGAAGAAAATTTAGAGAGAAGATAATTACTCACCAGAAACCTGCAGTTTTGGCCACATCTGGCTACATGAACAGGTGTTTTTAAAAGAATGCTCCTTCTCATTTACATAAATTTAGCATGCCAGACACATAACATGCATTTAAATACATTTGTCCCTCGTTACTCTTGTTTTAGAAAATATCCTCAGTTTTTAAATGCCCCCTAGCCTCCTTTTATGGAGGGCCTTGTTGAATCCTTTAAATGTAAACATCACTGGAATGATACTGAGACAATCTTTTCTGAGACAGGATAATGTTGCATGCAAGTGTGCTAGCTAGTAGGTAATGGGATGACTTTTAAAAAGGTTCATAACTACATACTTCCTACAGTTATTACATTATCTAGGGCCAAGGACCTCCCATTTGCAACCTTGAATGCCACATTAGTAATTATGCTCAACTTCTCACTGAAGGAATTAAAATGAAAGCAGAAAAATGAAGTGCACTTGGACTGGGGAGGGGTGTCTCCATGAACCCATCTTGGTAAAAACTCATTTAAAGTAACGTGGTACAGCTGATAAGTGAGAAAGTTTACCATTCAGCATTTTTTAAATGCATCCCTTTAGGAAGTTGAGCATTGAAGGAAAACTGAATAAGTAATCTTTCCTGTACCCTTGTCCTAGCTATGAAGTTAATATGTATATATTCATGAAAGTGGATTCATCAAATTGAAAAACCTTATTTCTTAATTGGGTCTACTTGATCCCAATGTCAGATCAGAAGGTACTTCTTTCAAGACAATTAAGGAAGCCACACCTATTTATACTACACTGAAATGCATTGAGATAATGTGATGTGAATAAGCTTATCTGTATACATATTCAAGAAGCAAAAATTATATGCAAAAATGGCCCACAGAGAACTGCATTTACAGGACACCAAAGCACTAAGACTGAGAACAGGATTGAAATAGTTTCTGATAAACCATCGTAAGCTCCTGGAAAAGCTGTCTATAAATTATTTAAATAAAGCCTATAATCAGTACAGTCCTTTCCAAAAACATGTTTCAGAAGCTACCAAATTCATAGCAATAACAAAGTATCAATGCCATATGATACAGTATAAGCAGAGGAAGAAATCTTCTGGGTACACTGATTATTGCAGCTGTATCTCAGGTTGTTGCATGAACTGACCAACAAGACTGTACCTGGATCTGTAACTCTCAGTCATATACCTTCACCAACCCCCTTGATAGCATCCAATTCTCCTTTGATTCCACCACAGATCTGGGGATTACCGTTGCACTGTTTGTATCATCATTGCTCTAGCACTGGAAGATATCATGGATTGGCCCACTTGTCTAATGTATTGTCTAAACATCCAACAACCATCAACATGGAAGAAAGAAGGGGTAAAAAGTCAAATAACTATATAGCCATCCCAGGAAAAACCTACACCCAGAATCTGCAGTAATGGGTACTCTCGTCAATGCTACACTGAATCTTATGCTCATAGTAGTTATACTATTCCCACCCACATGAAATTGAAGCTCAGTAAACAAGCCTATTTTGTCTTAAAACAACACATATTCTCTCTCAATTCTTTGCAAGAATCAACTATGCATATGGCATACCAGGTTTTGCTTTACCCTTGTTGTCTAGTGAAAAGCTATGCCCAAGTCTGGCTGGAAAGAAAAAGAAGAAACTAAGTTATCCTTGATGGTCTCCAAAAACGTAACACAGAAGTGATTACACAATGCAAAATTATTGTCAAACGTTCTGCTAACACAGCTCCTAAATTAGAAGGTATTTCCTTTTGCTGTCCTGGAATTAGCAGCATTTCTCCATTGCTGACTGGCTGATCCCTCTGCAGAAGCTATTAAGCTACATAGGACTATGCAGCTGGTCCCGCCAAATCAAAGTTTGTGGATGACAGGGTTATTTCAGGCCAAATGTTTGGGCCACTTTCCAGTGCGATGGCATGACCTTAAAGTTACCACTTTGCAGGCTTTCAGCAAAGCAAGGCCTATTTCAGCCATCTGTGTGTGTGTATCTAGGGTGTGGTGTCTGGACTCCTCTTAGGCTGGGCTAACAGCCAGGGCTGATTTCTCAGTTACAGAAGGTAACTAAGCCACATATAGTTACCACTAACCACATAGTCATGCTTCAATTTACCCTTGTGATACCTGTATGAGCAATATATTTAATGTTTCAGAAGACACACACACACTCATAATTCGGTGTATTATACTGTTCCTTTGAGATGCTTATCTGTTCTCCCACTTGTTTTTAAAAAGCTGATTCCAAGTAGCAATTGCTGATTCAGTGAGACATCTAAAAGTACACTTCTAAAATAAAGTCACGCATTTTATAATTAATATTGCTTCAGGTACTTCCCTAATCAATCAATACCTATATAAAGATCAAGAGAACACAAAAAACCTTGCATAGTTTTTATGCATGTGAACTTCTCCTGGGACAGCAGGAGGAATGGGCTGGGTTAACACTTTCTGTACAACTCCAGACACTGCCAGTAACACAAGTGGATTAAGGGTGAAAGAAAAATCTAATTTACATTTCAAAGGCAGAATAATTATTTCATGTTGAGCTTTCCTTGGCACTGGAGGAATGCTCTGTGATAGTCTTACTGGCTGCAGAATTGTCTTCAGTGAGTGGGGACAGCTTCTGTTGTTGCTTTTTCTAATTTTAGATAGCCGCATTTTAACATCATCTCTACAGCCAATGAAAGAGCAGTACAGGCACGCCCCGGTATCTGCTGGGGTCCCGTTCCCCACCATGATACCTGAAACCGTGGATACTGGGAATACCTTTTTAAAGATAGGGGAACATCAGTGGTTTTGCTGCAACAAGGTAAAAAAAAAAAGATTTGTTTAATGTTGTTCTATTTTTTTAACAGGCATCCCAGTATCCATGGATAATTAATCTTGGATACCAAATCAGTGGATACCAGTGCGAGCCTGTACATTTTTGTACATTCTGCCTTGCAACTGAAAGCAGAGTACTTGCTTCTCAAACCAAGCCCTCAAATACCCGGAGTTGACTAGAAAAGATAACGGATTGTCCAATATACAGCAAACAATACTATGGCAACTTAAAAGGCTAACCAATTATAGCACAAGTATCCATTAACTAAAACCCATTTTGACAGATGCATTTAATACTATTCTCACCTGGAAAAGTGTGAGAATGTATATAAAAGTAAGAACTGTGGAGCCTAAGGTCCATGGCAGAGGTTCTCAAACTGGGGCATTGGGACATACCTTCACACTGTTAAACCACACTGGTTGCAAGCTTCTCAGGGTTAACTATAGCTTTAAAAACCCACTTCTAAGTTTCTTGCTCTTCCATTGTCACTCCGGAATGGGATGTGTGTCTTTAAAGCTATTTTTCTACTGATTTGGTACCCACTGGGGGTTTCTGAACAGAACCCCAGCAGATAACGAGGAACGACTGCATAGGAAAACAGGCCCAGCGTGACTCTTCATACAACCAACAGGCTGAGACTATTCAGGTTGGGACTGTTGGCACAGCTTACAAGAGCATTTCATGACAAGCTATTGAAAAGTTAAAAGAACAAAAACAAAGAGTTGACAAAGAACAAAAACAAAAAGTTGAGTTGATTAAACTGCATAGGTCCCTTGAAAACCAGCCGTTTGTGAACTCAGGTCACTACATTTTAAGCCAATGTAATTTAAAATCACTAAGGGAAGAGACAACTTTGAAAACAGAGTTTAAATTTAAAGTTCCTACTTGAATTTCAATAAGACTACAATTGCTTGGTATAGTTAGTTAAATCTGATTTTTAAAATTCAGTTTTAAAAAAGCCTCTTTATTTTGGAGCACTCTCACACCAAATAAAGCATTGTCTATATGAGGACCCCATGAGTGTAAAGCCCTGGAGAAGAAACACCAGCACACTGCATTGCACATACATTGTACACAAGTATGGCTAGAGATTAGAAAATGTTTTCTGAGGAAGGTGACATGTATGTTTCAGATTCAATAAGTGGGGAAGACAAGACATTTCAGAGCTATTTATCCCTTGGGCAAGAAGCAACATCTTCCTCAACTCTATTAAATATTAAAGTCTCTGGTTTGCTATGATGTGTATGTCCCAGTCCTTGCAGGCTGCATGCCTCAAAGGAGGATGTTCACTTACTCTCTTTTTTCCATTCTAACCACTTTTTAAAATTTAAAAGTTGTAACAGTCTCTCATAACAAAAAGAGGCTCTGAGTGACTACAGTACATACCCACGTAATAAGTCAATCTCACGGATAGATTGAGGGCAAGTTTTAAGGCTAAAAATCAAAGAATTTGCTATGGCCCATGGATAAGTTGAGAGGAAAACTTGGGGATGGGGATGAAATTATTTGAAAATGACTTACCAGTTCTGAGGCAGGAACAGCCAACCAAAAACAGCCATCTCCCATCAAAATCTCAATTCAGAAGGGGTAAGACAGAACTGCCTTTTGGCTCCCACCCTGTTCTCCCTCTTTTTAAATGATCTGGCCCCCTTCTTATCCCAATTTGATGGCCACCCCCACCAAGGATGGGATCCACCCACACTCCTCTCTTACTCTATGCAGATGATGCAGCCTTGATTTCCCATTCATGTGTGGGTCTGAGTCTTCTAAACAAATGCCTACACTAAATGACCAACAACAACCTGATCCTAAACTTCAAGAAATCCAGGGTCATGGTTTTTCCCCCCAAGACTTGAAGAACAAGGGCCTGGAGGAAAAATGGGGAGGTTTTCAAACAAGTAAAATCATTTAAGTAGCTTGGAATTAACCTCCATTACAAAATTTCGTGGGCCCATCATTGGAAATCAGCTCTCAATTTAGCCACTCATACCTCTAAGTCTATTCTCTGCTTTTCCTTCAGGCAGGATCATAGCTCTATTCTGGTCACGCAAAAAGCTTATAATTTTCCAAGGTCATCCCATAGTTCCTTTATGGAGTGCCGGTCTGGATGGAGCTAGCAGTTACTGCTTTTGAGTCCCTACAAGCCAGGTTCTTCAGGCATCTGATGGGTCTCCCTAAATGTGCCCCTAATGTGGCAATTTGCCTGAAACGAGGCCAGTCTTCAGTAGGAGTTAGAGTATGGCCAGTGAGGATCAACTACTGGCTGCACTTTTGCTTTCATGTGCACCCCAATAGTCTCATCTTTTAATCATGATCAGACCCTGTACCTCCTAAGTGACTGAATCGAATCTAGGAGAGAGTGAGATCCTTGGGTTTATTGCCAGAGACCTTAATTATGCTCCCAGAGCCAGAGGTGCGCAGATTGCTGTTTCAAAGACTCCTTGACACAGACTTTCAACTTCTCCATGCCGTTGCCTCTAAAGCCTGTCCCCCCCTGCATTTCTATATCACATTATCCTTTGGACAATCTTCACCTTACCACCTGTCCTTTCTAACGAACCTAAGGGAGCATCAGGCGGTATCTTGCACCAGATTTAACATCACTCCTTCCCAAGTCTCTTTGGGAAGATACCATAAGGTTACTTTCCCAGACCGCCACTGCTTCTGTGCCTTGGGTGTGGTGCAGACACTACCTCACATTCTTTTCCACTGCACAAATGTGGCAGCTTGATCCCTCTATCTGGTATTAAAAAACAGATCAATTTTGCAGGGTCAGGGAGAGCTGATCTTTCTCCTTAATGGAAACACCTCTGAAACGATGAGGAAAGTAGCAAGGTTGTAGAGCAGAAGTTCCTTGCCAGACAAAGCGTAGTCAATAATGACATTTAAACTTGCTTGTTTGTGTTTGCAAGTTCAACGCCACCCTTGTGGGAGTAGTTTGTATATATATTTTTATTTTCTTATGCCAGTAAGGGTTACTTACTTACAGAGCCATTTCACTTTCTTCTGAGGCAGCACAGAAATGGAGCTAATCTCCAAACAAGAAGGAAGAGAGATGAAAGTGCCTATGGGAGTTGTAGGCTTTGTAAGGAATATAGTACAACCCATCCATAGTAGCAGCCCTCATAACAACTACAATTCTTTACTTCTCTGCCTATTTGGAGAAGAAGGAAAATGGCTACGGGTCTTTTGCTTGCTATCTGTTGGTGCCCGAGAACAATTATTGGTAAGTACAATTGCTCCTTTTTTCCCCTCCCCACCCCCGCTTTCTGCTTCTTAACCCACTGACCCCCAGCTGTTGCTGGAAGCTTTATTAACTATATTGACCTGAATATAATTCGATCCATGTTTTCAGGATCAATTTTCAGGCATAAGGTTTTAGTCTTATGCATAAGTATATAGGGTAATTAAGAGAATGCAAAAGGAAGGCTAACAAACAGATGCCCTGAACTGTATGAATATCCATTTGAAATTGCATACACTGAGCAAAGCATCATCATAGGGATACACGCACACGCATGCATGCGCGCGCACACACACACCTCTCTTCATTCAAGTGGGTGTAGGATATAGGCCAGATGGGTCAGTGGCTAGTACAAAGCAGCTTCTTATGTGGAGAAGCCACAGCTTAGCAGTAAAGCACATGTTTTACATACAGAATGTTCATGTGCAGCAATGAATGGACCAGACTCCCATAAGCTTCTCTTACAGGAAAGTCCCTAGGGCTCAGTAGCAGAGCATTTGTGGTGAGTACTGTACTCATTTTCTATGCAGAACATCCCTGGTTCAGTTCCCAACAGCTCCACGTAAGCAGAATTCAAGTAGCAGGAAAAGGTCTCCCTTCCTCAAAGAGTTCGGTCAATCACAACAGCCAGTGTTTGGCCAAATGTACCAATGGTCAAACAGCTCGTGTTATCAGCTTCTGAAATTACAAACAGCCAGCTTTGTCTCTTTTTTCCTTTTGCAAAATGTATTTGTGTACACACACACACACACACACACACACACACACACAGAGAGAGAGAGAGAGAGAGAGAGAGAGAGAGAGAGAGATTTAAACTGGAAATCACTTGGAATGAAGGCAGGATGTCAATGTAATACATAAACAATGTTCAGCTTTGCCCATTACTTTCTAAGGAACCTGTTCTGCCATGAATGAATAACTTGCATTTGTATCTTGCTCTTTTTGAAGAATACAGGGCAGTATGTTAGCCACAAAAACACCCTAACAGCAGAATCCAATGTGTTTACTTCAAAGTAAAGGTAAAGGCAAAGGTTTCCTCTCAACTGAATGGTCTAGTCATGACCGACTGTAGGGGGCGGTGCTCATCTCCGTTTCTAAGCCGAAGAGCTGGCATTTGTCCGAGGACAAGTTTCTGTGGTCATGTGGCCAGAATGACTATACACCAAGGCTCACAGAATGCCGTTACCTTCCCACTAAAGTGGTACCTATTTACCTACTTGCATTTTTACTGCTTTCAAACTGCTGGGTTGGCAGGAGCTGGGACAAATTACAGAAGCTCACTCTGTTGCATGATCTTAAACTGCCAACCTTCCAGTCAGCAAGCTCAGCAGCAGTGGTTTAACCCGCAGCGCCACCAGTAAGTCCTACTATATTGCCACTGTATTCAAAGGGTCTTACTCTTTAGTGAATTTGTTTAGGGGAGCAGCGTAAATTAGTTAGCCTGAGATACTTACCCTATTAGCTTAATTGCTCAACAGGGATTTGAATCTAAGTTTCCCAGATTGAACATAAATTCTCCAACTCTCAACCATACTAGCTCTTCAACACCTAACAATTATATTTATGGCTACCAATTTTCCCAGTTCTATGTACCCTTATTCTATTTCTTGGCAGCTTTTCTGTACAAGTTCATTTTCCAGCACCCCCATTCTATCATGCAGCTCCCTATACTGGGGACAGCCCTCTACTCTTTATCAGGTCACTTCCCAAGCCCTATTTCTAATGCCCCAAACCTTTCAGGAACAAAACTAATTCCTTCTGCCCTCAGCTTTGCCTTAGCAACACTGTCACATTCAACTTAAAATATTGCATGCTATCTAAAACATGTAGATCCAAGATGTCACTTCTGTATACCAGCAAGCAATAATGTGTATCAATTTGTAAAAGTAGCACCCTACCTGTATCCTCTCCCCCAGGCACCACAGAAATATATTTCAACATCTCGCTGATCATTACAACAAAATTCTAATTGACCCAAGACAAAGAAGTGTTAAGTTCACTTGCTACATTTAGCCCACAATCCTTAAGGTCAGTATTGGAGCTGACTATTGTTGTTGTTGAGTCGCTAAGTCGTGTCCGACTCTTCACGACTCCATGGACCACAGCACGCTAGGCCTCCCTGTCCTCCACTAGCTTCCGGAGCTTGCCCAATTTCATGTTCATCGCTTTAGTGACACTATCTAACCGTCTCATCCTCTGCCGCCCCGTTCTCCTTTTGCCTTCCATCTTTCCCAGCATGAGGGTCCCAGCATGAAGAGTCCTCTCTTTTCATGAGGTGGCCAAAGTATTTGAGCTTCAGGATTTGTCTTTCCAGGAAGCAATCAGGCTTGACTTCCTGTAGGACTGACCGATTGGATCTCCTTGCATCCAGGGGACTCTCAAGAGTCTTTACTTCTCCAACACCATAATTCAAAAGCATCTATTCTTTGGCGCTCTGCCTTTCTTATGGTCCAGCTCTCACATCCATACATTGCTACTGGGAAAACCATAGCTTTGACTATGCAAACCTTTGTTGGCAGGGTGATGTCTCGGCTTTTTATTAAGCTGACTATTGTACACATATACAAATGCACTAATCACATAGTGGGACAAATATGAATGAGAAAAAGACTTTGCATATAACTATCAACATTCATATCCTCATTCAGGAAGGTGGTCTTGCTTTGGCTGCTTTCCAATACAGGATCCACAGCAGCCATAACAAGAAACAATAATTAAGACAGATGCTTTATCTTGAATTATTCATGTGCTTTCACCTTGATGGGTATCCATCTCTTATGCCACATAAAATAACCTTGCAGTTAAGCAAGGCATTTACACAAAACAGCTTGTCTCCTGTTTCATAGTGCTAGTCTTGATCCAAGTTTGATTTGCTCTGATCCAGACATACCAGCCTATATGCAAGAGATAGTCTGACACAGTAAAGCAATTCTTATTGTCTTAATGCGGTGTGGAAGCCTGATATATTCTCCCCAAGGCAGTGGGGACACAGCTTGGCAATGAATGTTCCTAAGGTACATATTATTAGATGAATACCAAATCAATAATCATGCCTTTGCTTCCAGCTGCAGTACCGAACACTCCCATGTCAGAGCACTGATGGCAATGCATAGTGGAATCCCCCTCACCCTCCTGACATCTGACTGCTGCAGTCTAAGAGAGAGGCCTTTGCTTGTAGAAAATATTTATCTCTTTTTACCTCCAACAAATCTAAATAGTGTACCCATGATGCACTTCTAAAAAATGTTTCCTGGAAATTAGTGCTGGTCTCAGATAAAATGAAAACTTATTTTACTGTATAATTGTCTACCCATTTCCTGTTTGTGAATGCTATATTAAGTCCAGATCCATTCATGTTGATAAAAAAATAAAGCAAACCTTCTATAATCCTCAAACACCCTATATAAAATGAATTTTAGAATCATCTCACAGGAGGCAGGAATGGAAAGAAATGCTTATGTCAACACTGTTTCAGAGTCCCTACCTACTGAGGATATGCAAAAGAGCAAAGATGGATCTTGTTACTACTAAAAAAACTGTACGAGTCACCTTAATTTACACATATATTCTTGGAAATCATAATCTACCTAGGCTTTGTCAAAGGCTTGCAGTCTGTTTAGGGAATACAGACTGAGCAAATGAAGAGCCACAAAAATGCACACAAGTGAGAAAATCTTATGGTCATTTCTCTTTCACTATCACATGCATTATAAAACACTTTCAGGGCTCTCACAGGCAAAGACGGACTGTACCTCTTCACAAATAAAAGTTTTTCCTATCATTTGTTTGTGGCTGGTTTTATGGGACTTTGCAGTTGCCACACAATCCAGCAGCCTATGATTTCCCCACCCACAGATTCTCCAAGTATGATGCTTGCATGGTCTCTTCGCTTGCCATACAAATTGGAAGTTACAATAATCCACAGGGCCTTTCCAAATACTATCGACTCCTTACCACACTAACCAGCTTTTGTTCCACCCTAAGAATAGAGGGCACCTCAAAATGTCTCAAAATGTGTGGTGTTGCCTATTGGAATAATCAATTCCTCTCACACTGTCGTGACATCTCCTTAGAATGCAGTTCTTCTGTGATAATGTCACCAAATAATTCGAATGCGCTTGTGAATCTGGATTCAAAGGGCAATGGCAGGCAATAAGAACCAAGTAGTGGCCATCAGGATCTGCCAAGGGAAGAAAGGGGATGAAAAGGACACCTCCGTAAGAACAGTGACATCCATGACACAAGATAGAAGTTCAGGAGAGAGGTAAAGTAAGCATGTTAATCACAAGAAAATATAATATGCCATTACCGACATGAGAGCCAGAGGAGGGGGGTTGTGAGAAAGACAACAGAAAAATATCCCTTTTAAGTAAAGTATCTCAGAAACATCTCCCTACTCAGCTTCAGAATCACAACTGAAAGGGCACAGGCTCAGCAGAAGGGGCTCAAAGGTTTACGGACAGTGGCAACACTGGATCAAAATAAGCAAGTGTTACTGTCTCCTGTAGCTACAGCAACACCTCTCACTTGAGTTGCTGTCTGTGGCTACAATCATCCTAATCTCTTAAATAGGAAAGAACAGGTACCACTGTCAACACACAGCCAGGAAGGAGTGGAAGCACTGAATAAGATGGCCCTAGAGCTGCATGAAAGCAGAGCTTAGAAGCTGTGAACATACTCTGCTTGAATTGCATCAGCAATTATCAACATGAGCAGCCAACAAGGAAGAAGAGGAATTAAATATAAAGAGATAAATTCAAGAAGACAGAAACCATTCAGTATGCCTGAAAGGAGACTGACAGCCTACATGGACCAGGTATCCCTACCACAACATTCTAGCATGTTGAGTGAATGGCTACTATTTCTACTTCAAGGTGTTTCCACCAAAGCACTCAACCCTTCCAATGCAAGAAATAAAACATTAGATCACCTTTTGCCATATGTCTAGCCAAGACTCATACCCAGACCTAGGGTGACTTGCCTGTTGAGAAAACTAGTCAGGTTTACAAATCCAGTAGAAAACAAATATGCGAACTATCAAAAAGGGCACCCTGAAAGCTGCAAGAAATACAAAAGACCACCATAGCAAAGAAAACATTGTTTTCAATCAGTTACATAGACACAACTTTCACATCCAACATCTTGTCCCTCAGCTATTCAAGGATACAAAAGATATAATAAGAGAGATGCACTTTTACAGAAAAATGCCCTTCAATTTAATATATAAGGACATCACAACATCTTACCTGGTTTAAAACTAGGTAAGAGTCTCTGGTTTAAATTTTAATGGGTTTTGGATCATATGACTGCCTGCAAAAGAGGGAGTTCCAGATACTCAGAACTGAATGACCTTGGAACCACTGGAAAAATCAGAAGATTACTTTTTCTGCAGAAGATTTGGGAGAAGTCAGTGGAGAGAAAGTAAACAAGTAAGCCATATTTATCACTAGATAAATCAAACCTCCAACAGGGACAAATCCAACAAGGATGTAGAAATGCCATTTCACTACCTTTGAACAACTAGGAACTGAGCACAAGGGTAAAACAAGAAACAGCTGAACCCAGGAACTTATGAATGACCTGGGATGGCTTTTCTTACATAGCTTTGCATCAGAAAAGGCACATGCACAAAATTGGAATTTCCAAAATGAATACAGTACCACCATCACCTTCTCATATATTTCTGGTACACCTTTTCAGTGTTTAGATGTTTTAATTGCAATCCTTCACTAAGGATGTAGAAACTTCTGGACCAAAATATGCAACACTGATAGAGTTCAGAATCTCCCATGCATAAAAAGGCAAACATTTTGGTCTAGAAACAGTAAGTTATAAGAGAATTGCCATACAGGGCTAGGGAAGTGGCAATGGGGGATATTGAGGAGCCTGAGATTGCAGAGAGGATGGAAAGGAGGAGATGAATCCAAGCTCCTCTTGTTCGGTATAGGACAGCTCATAATTCTCACAGGAAAAGAAAGCAACTGACATTAAACGCTCTGCAGCCAACAGAGGAAAACTGAACAAATGCCTTGTTCCTCCCAGCCAAACAGGCTTGTTCCAAAATGCCACATGAGCAGACGTCCTGCTCACAAACCAACAGCAGATGGGCATCACCCTTGACAGAGCAAGAAACCCAAAAAGGTACTGAATTGACTTGACCTCCTCTGGACTTGGCAAACACCACACATTAAGCAGGCAGTGCTCCTTTCCTGGCTGGTTATAGTTGGTCAAGGGGAAATTCTGTTAAATTGCCTTCTACTTTCAAAAACAAGGAAGGCTTTTACAGAATTAAATGCCAGTATGCTTAGAAAGGTGAAATCAAAGATTAAGTATGTGCCAGATCCCAGAAGGACAAGCTGTGTCAGGACAATCAGATATAATAGGGAAGCATTTGTAATAATCATTCACCAGCTGACTCATTGTGTCTGCAGCTAACTCTTTCCTTCATGGTTTAATAGTTTTTCACTTCTGCTGCTTCCTTCTTTATTGTGTCAAAACATTTGCTGCACATGTTGCAATCTCTTCAAACTTCAACTATGTCTGCTTGGCTGCATACTACATTAACTGGACTGGAATGAACTCCACTTCTCAACTGATCACACAGTAAGCAAGACATATGCATCACAGCTCACAATCCAAGATCCAGGAAATGGGAAGCTCACCATTACAGCTGAAAATCCCACAAACACCTTCAGCTTTGCTTCATCGCAGTGCTCATCTTGGTTATCCCTGCCAATCTCAAGTAACTGGCACAACCAGGAGAGAATGTTGTTGTGAGCTATGCTGGAGTTGGCAGATCATGGTAACGCCACTGATCCCAGGACACTGAAAACACGCATGGTTTTATCGAAAGCCATCAGAACAGGCATAATGATAGAAACAGAATTAGGCAATGCTTAGCTAACAATGACTAACAAAATACTATGACTAACAATGTGAGAGATAAGCAAGACCAGAAGCTGATACAAAAGAATAAGACACTATTGCAGGTCATGTAGGGTGATGAGCAGGAGGTGTGGACTGATGGTTGAGCTGCTGGTACTGCCTGAAGCTAAGCAGGAGAATCTGTGGTTTGTTTTTGGATGGGAGACAGATGCCAGGTTGGGACAAGCTGCAGTACCTGTGGTGGCAGAACAGAGTCACTGTGGAGCTGATTACTAACTGCAAGTGAGAGTTGCGGGGGAGTGTGTGAGAATGCCCTTGAGGACCTGTCCAGGCTTGACTTGGGATTGCCTTTTGAGGCTTGATGGCATGCAGCCAACGGAAAGAACCACACTGTGAAGGCGACATCTAGGACTGAGGATTTGGCAGATCACAAGAATACTGTATATTTGTAAAAACTCAATTGAAAAAATGGTGGTTTACATTAGCCTGCTCATGTAAACCGCATGGGAAAGGCGGGGTATACATTCTTCAAATAAAATAAATAAGTATTGATAAGAAAATTGCTTCTTTTGTGGGCTGAGGTGATGATCCCTGACACACATAACCAGAACAAGAGAAAAGGTCAAAATGCAATCATTTATTTTTATGTAGAAGATATTCTTGTGCCTAATGCAATGGCCTCAAAGAAGATGCTACATGTGCTGGCAATATGCCTAGCAAACAATATCCTGGTAACCGGATTTTAATGGATGATAGCTACTCCCTCCCCCACCAGTTGACTGAAGAGCATTCAAGAGTATAGACCAAGAACTCAAAACTTCAGTCATGCATTTCCTTTAAAACGCCTTATTTAATTGGTTAAACCAGACAGACATAGTAGAGCCAACTGACTCACCACCTACCCTAGCCATTAGCTACTGGGAACGAAGCCATAAAGATTAGGAAAGCAGAGGATGTACAGTTAATGGGCTTACTTATGTTCCAAATAGCCCCCAAAGCCATCTCATTTACCAAAAATTATGTACCGTTAATGTTCTCAACATCTCTTCCAAGAAATTCATACTTAGCTAGACTCTTCAAAGGCATGAGCCGAATACCAGTACTTGTTGTTCAGTCGCTAAGTCGTGTCCGACTCTTCGCGACTCCATGGACCACAGCACGCCAGACCTCCCTGTCCTCCACTAGCTTCCGGAGTTCGCCCAATTTCATGTTCATCGTTTCAGTGACACTGTCTAACCATCTCATCCTCTGCCGGCCCCTTCTCCTTTTGCCTTCCATCTTTCCCAGCATGAGGGTCTTTTCTAAAGAGTCCTCTCTTCTCAGGAGATGGCCAAAGTATTTGAGCTTCAGCTTCAGGATTTGTCCTTCCAGGGAGCAATCAGGCTTGACTTCCTGGAGGATTGACTCCTTGCAATCCAGGGGACTCTCAAGAGTCTTCTCCAACACCATAATTCAAAAGCATCTATTCTTCGGTGCTCTGCCTTTCGTATAGTCCAGCTCTCACATCCATACATTGCTACTGGGAAAACCATCGCTTTGACTATGTGAACCTTTGTTGGCAGAATGATGTCTTGGCTTTTTATTAAGTTGTCTAGGTTCGCCATAGCTTTCCTCCCAAGAAGTAAACATCTTTTAATTTCATGGCTGCAGTCACCATCTGCGGTGATCTTGGAGCCCAGGAAAGTAAAGAAGCCAGTAATGATGCCACAAAGAACGAACAATATACGAGCAGACATATAAGAGTATGGCAGTACCTTTATTATGACTAATTAACAAAACAAAGTAGTAAGCAAGTTATTAAATAAAGCAAAGGCTGGATTTTAAGTAACACACAGGGTGGGGGAGAGAGAATGTTGAAGGGCAGTATAAAAAAAGCTCAAATTTGCAACTTGTAGAAATCCACAAACTGTTGTAGATTGTTGTGCATGTACAGGGCAATCCTATTCATATTTACATGGAAGTGTGCTCTCACTGGGATCTATTTTTAGGTAAGTGCGCATAGGACTGCAGTCTTAGACTAGGCTGTGCTTGGTGCAGAAAAAGGCAACAGAGATAAATAGCTGCTTTCCCTTTGATAATAATCAAGTCAGCAATTTTTCAGTTCTGCCTCCAGCAATAATGAACACATGCCACTATATCACCTTAATTCATTAGCCAACCTGAGGCCAGAAAGAACTGAGGCTGGTTCAAACAATAGAAAATGAGAAAGGTTTCCTTTTTTAAACAAGTCCCATGACTCGCATTTTAGCAGTTCCCTGGCACTTGCAAAACAAGACTCCTCATGAGAAACAGGACAGTTCAGCCTTGTAGTAGCCAAATTGATCTTGCAGAACAAGAAACCCAAACAGAGTGCAATTCAGGAAATTCTTGGCTTGACAATTATGATATGATGTACTAGGAAGTGATACATTACTTCAGGCCATAGGATAGCCAGCAACCGAACAAACACTATGCAAGGTTACTAACTTAACCTAGCAAAAGAGCTCAGTGTTCTGTGTGGGGGAGTGGAAAATGATCACCAAGTTGAGGGGGGCTATTAAGTTCCAAGTCTCTGGGCCGAGCTCCCCTCTAGCTAAGACTTGTGACAAAAATGTAAGGAGGGGTTTTGTTAGCTGATAGCTTAAAGGATTTAATAGAAGGATTATCTGTACCTTTAATACTCAAAATACTGAGGCAAAACCTGATAATGAACCATGCATTAGAAAAGGTTGCAAAGGTGGACAGTTAAAAATATGAGAAGTGCAGAGTTTGCTTTGCATAAGGAAGGTGCACTGGTCCATATCAATCATTCTGAAATTGTAACACAGAGTGGAAGAGTTGCCTAAGGACTTTGTTAGCACAATGGCAATGACAGTACAAATTCTACATAGCTACTATGCAGCATTATGGATAATTTAGACCAGTGTTTCTCAAACTGTGGGTCACAACCCACTTGGTGGGTTGCAACCTGATGTCAGGTGGGTCGTGGAACCATGGGAGCAGCCATCTTGGAGGCACAGACCTTACTGTTGCTATATTCCTTTGTGAGTGTTAAGAATTTGGATTTTCGAATTTGGATTTTTAAAAATTTTGCTTTTTGTTTAGTGGTTTTACATAGTATTTTCCCTAATCTTGCTTTGTGTCAAGAATGTTTCATAGTTGTGCAATTGCTGCAATCCAAGAATGCCAGTTTGTATTCCAGGAGTGTTATTTTATTACATCACAATGATGGCATTTCCTGCTTGATGATGTCACTTCCAGCTATGACATCACTTCTGGGTCCCTTCTCCTTCCTCGTTTAACGATTGCTGCAGATGCGTCACACCCATAGCACGTGGTGTAGAGGCTGCCATGGGCGCCAGTGAGAACTGGATAGACTGCAGAAGAAAGCGGTGCGGAACTGGACCTTCCCGCCCACCCTTGCCTCCATTACACTCCAAAATAGAGCTATTCCGGAAGCAGGGGGCGGAGAGGCTGCACAGAGGGCACAGTGATGTATTTCATCACCGCCCCACCCCAGGCGCAATTAGAGCCTGCTCCCACTCTAGACTAGCATGACATTTGCTATCCTCCAATCATCTGGCACCATGGCAGTTTTAAGGGACAAATTTAAGGGACTGCACTAGCAAGGAATATTACATGCATTATTTAATTTGGAGTGACCAGCACTCTCATGACATTGAGAGCAGCAGAGCCATTCTTAGAACATTCCTTTCCAGGAAGGATTTGCCTATCTTTACCTGCATTCTTCCAGAACCCCAAATAGCTGCTAAAAACTGGGTGTCCAGGCTATGACTAAGATTGCTTTGATAGTTAAGGTCAGAGTAACTAACTCTGCTTTAAATTGACTAAAACTTGTTCTTCAGTCTTTTTATGTCACTATATATCTGCACGCTGCAGTTTGTTCATTCATATAGTGGGACCCTTTGGGAGTACCAAAATCTATATTCTCTGAGGGGGTCCTGAGAATTTCCAGTTACATCAGTCGTTGTCCTGAGGCCCAGAGAGGCAGTGTTCGGGAGGCTTCTCAGAGGTCATGTGAGGCCCTCCCACGCGGGTCAGCAACCATGTTGAGTCAAATCCACAAGTGCCAAAACTGAATGCTAGAGTTTAGTCATTTGTACAGTGATGTCAAATCACGCATGTCAAACCCACAGATAAGGAGAGCCCACTGTATGTTTGTTTATATATTTGCTTTTATTTTACCTTAAAGGTGAAAACATTTTCCTAAAAGTACTTATTTTTGCTTAGGGCTTGGTTTGAGCGGACATAGCCTCTAAGTAGGTCTTTCAGCTATACAGATGCCATATACCAGAAGAGTGGGTGGTGAATATAGAAACCTTTATATGATATGCTTTATGTATTAGAAAGAATATGCAGATTCCATGTCAGTCTCAGATACTATTGTATGTAGGAGAAAACAGGGTTGGGCCCAGTCATGAGACAAGTTGAAAACTACTCACCAGTTTCCATGTGGGAAAAGGATGCAGCTAGTCTCCAATCCTGTGGCAGGCTAGGAGAGATGGTGAGTGGGTATGGGGTACAGGACACCTGCTGCCAATTTGCTACTTTGTACTCCCTCTGCCACCAACTATGGAAAGTGGATGCACTGGAATACGAGGAGGGAGGTACACTCTTCTCATATTCCTGAGGGAGCACAAGAAGATCAGGTGGGTCCCTACAAAGGCAGGTGAGTGGAGCCTCCCTTGAGTGGACATCAATTCCCACTGGCTGGGGTAGGAGGAGGCTCAGCACAGATTACCCTAGTACCGAATACCTTGCCTACTGGGACCTAAATAGGAAAACATGGTGGCAATGCCCCCAAGATCCCATTCAAGGTAAAAGCTGGTAATAATCTGATAGTTATGGGCTTGTTCAGTCTCCATTCTCTGTCTCTTTCTTTTGCACACGCACTCAAGTATGTAAAATTTATAAACACAAAAATATGTTTGACATTATTCATGTCAAAAGTTGAAAGATTTAAATATAAACAGAATCTAAAAGAATCACTCTAATCTGAGATCTGAATTTCACTCCAGAAAAAATAAATAACTTTTTCTCCATTAGCAAGGAAACAGCTGTTGAAAGCTACTCTGGGTACTTAAGAAACCTATGGCCAATAATCATAAATCTACTATTAAAACATCATTACAGTCCAATTCCAGTACAGTGCAATTTGCCTCTAGAATTTCTTGGCCCCAGAACAAGATGACCCAACAACAGCTACCCTAACCCTCACTATTCAAGTCCTGATGGCTTTTCTGACAGTTCTTTAGCGAAGTGTCTGCTCATTCCACTCTCTACATATCATTCTCCATCACTGAGCTGACAGGTGCTCTCCACCACCACCATTCAGAATAGTAGCTGATCTTTATCCAAAGGTAGCAAAAGATTCTTCACACATACCTTTTTCAGATACAAGCTTTTTTGGGGGTGGTGGGGTGGTGGTGAAATATGATAATCATGAGAATGGCATAATATGCAAGTGTTCTCATGTAAAATCACTAGAAAACTCTATAGCTCCATAGGTTTGAGATTATTTGTTTAATTCAAAAGATCAGAGCAAACAATCAGCTGCTGCTATAGGGAACCTGTCAAATATGCATCTCAAAAGAGGTGGTCAGAGATAAAGTACGCTACAGTCCCAGATTAAGAAACACCATTCTGATCGCAAGCATGGCTTATCCAGTGGCTCTGAAACATTTTAGCACTGGGACCCACTTTTTATAATGACAATCTGTCTAGGATCTGCCGGAAGTGCTGTCATTCTGATGCCAGAGTCTGCTGCTTTCCTGAGAATGCAGCAATAAGATGGAAAATGGCTGAGAAATAACCCAATACCAAAGTGAATTAGAAAGAAAAAAAGCCTTTACACAATCAAAATAACCACACACCCCTACCCCTTTCCAGCATTCCGTATTCCCATATACGGTCCCGACCCACAGTTTGGGAACCACTGGCTTGTCCTGTTTCCCTATCATTTTCAGGAGCCACACCTTCATAGTTCTGCCCCAAATTCCTACAATCATGTGCTCAAAATCTACTTGCTAGTAATGAATAATGATGTATGCTCTAGCAACTAGCACATTATTCTTTCTGATGAGACACAGTTAACCGTTCCCAAGACCTAAAAAGCTTATGAATCACAACAAAGGCATCGCTTGCTCAGGAAGCAAGCTAGAAAGTTAGGAAACATCACAGAAACAAAAGCACATCTTCCCTAACACAGTATAAAATAAAGACATTATATTCATATAGTCCAACTGGCTGAGGTTATGAACAAGAGAAAATTCATTATTTCAAATTATGAAAAGTTTACCTGGGTGAAAAGTTTGATCCAGTGAACAGAGTATTCAATCATAAAATCCAAGAATGTAAAAAAAATGGTTAAGAGCAATTAAGCAAGAATGGGAAGACTGCCTCCAGTCAGTGTGTGGATGGCAAATACCCAATCAAAAAGGGAAAACAACTTCCAAGAGCCATCCACTAATAGTGAGATGCAAAGCCAAGGTTTCATAAAGCCAAGAACATTTCATACAGCATAATAATCCGTTGTCAAGAGAACTTTGATGTCTGGTAGTGTTTTACAGTATTTCAGAATGCAGTACACCAGAGTTTACAATGAACAAAACAAGAGATCTGGTG
This sequence comes from Lerista edwardsae, assembly GCA_029204185.1. Lineage (NCBI taxonomy): Eukaryota > Metazoa > Chordata > Lepidosauria > Squamata > Scincidae > Lerista > Lerista edwardsae. Next base: position 4,005,784 of record JAJKFI010000020.1, read on the forward strand.
CTAAAAATACAATTAAATATTTTCTTAAAAACTAAAATATTGGAGCCTGCTAGCTAACAAACTATCCATAAGGATGCATGCATCTTGCTGTCTTTTGTACTCCCTTAGGCATCTGGTGGGCCACTGTGAGATACAGGAAGCTGGACTAGATGGGCCTTTGGCCTGATCCAGTGGGGCTTTTCTTATGTTCATAATAGGATGGTTAATGTATTAAAAGGTAAAGGTTTCCCCATGACCGAATGGTCTAGTCGTGACCGACTGTAGGGGGCAGTGCTCATCTCCATTTCAAAGCCTGTAGAGCCAGCGTTTGTTCTCGGACAAGCTTCCGTGGTCATGTGGCTGGCATGACTATACGCCGTAGTGTACGGAACGCCATTACCTTCCCACTGAAGTGGTCCCTATTTATCTACTTGCATTTAGGTGCTTTGGAACTGCTAGGTTGGCAGGAGCTGGGACAAGCGACGGGAGCTCACTCCGTCGCTGCAGTCTAGAACTCCCAACCTTCCGGTCGGAAAGCCCAGCAACAGCGGATTAGCCCGCTGCGCCACCACGTCCCTTAATGTATTAGCCCTACACTATTCCTCTCAAATCTAGATGCTCTCATTCTCAGCCTCTCCAAGGCTGCTGCCCTCATTTTCAGACAGCAGCCAATCCTTGGAAGACTACTTCAGCGTTATTTCTAACGAACACATTCACAAACAAGAACAATAACCCAGTCAGGAGAAATATGCCAGTAATTGGTCATCAATCTGCAAAGTCAGAGAACCAAAGAATTCTTGGGCTGGAGGGGAATCTGAAGGTCAGGGCTTGATATTCTAACACACCCAACAATTAAGTAAGATAATAGACATAGCCTTTGACAGAAATGCAAAAGATCTGTTCAGGAGGTGATTTCTTACTCTTGTTCTACCAGTCTGAGGATAAATTTTCTGGATGCCAAAACCTATATCCAGAAAGCTCCTCACCCACAACACAAAAACAAAGTGAATGTCAACTTCTGAAAGGATCTACCTAAATGACAGCTTAGGGATGTGGTGGCGCAGCGGGTTAAACCGCTGCTGTTGGGCTTTCGACCGGAAGGTTGGGAGTTCAAGACTGCGCGACGGTGTGAGCTCCCATCGCTTGTCCCAGCTCCTCCCAACCTAGCAGTTTGAAAGCATCTCAATGTCAGTAGATAAATAGGGACAACTTCGGTGGGAAGGTAACGGTGTTCCGTGCGCTACGGCGTATAGTCATGCTGGCCACATGACCACAGAAGCTTGTCCTCGGACAAAACGCCGGCTCTACAGGCTTTGAAACGGAGATGAGCACCGCCCCCTACAGTCGGTCACGACTAGCCCATTCGGTCGTGGGGAAACCTTTACCTTTACCTTAAATGACAGCTTATGAGTTTCACAACAGAATAGAGACCATAAGTGCAAAGATTACTCCCTCAACCATACCACTTAAGTGCTCTCTGCACTGAAGCAGGATCAAATAAATAATCTTTATACCAGAAAATCCCTGAAGCAGAGGTGTTTTAAAATTCTCTAAAGGAGAATAGTTGTCACCAAATCCAACACACCTGTAGGATCAAACCCAAAGATGAAATAGGTTTAGAAAACCTTGTTAAGGGATAGGGAAGACTAGTTGGCTCCTGGGCTAAAAGAGAGTCAAATGCTGAGGAGCTAGAAGACAACCGTCAGAGAACTGCACTTAACAATTGCTGCAATGGCAAGACAAGTCTACTAATAAGCTCAGTCACTATCTTTCGAACATGAAGCAAATGGACATTTGCAATAGTTACCCCCACCAGGGTGCAACACATTCACTGAACACTTTTGTGATCATCAAATGGCAATCACCATCTTGCAAATCTAGGGGAGAGAGAACCAGAACTAAATCTTAAAATAGTCCAGAAAAATTAAATGCTTCAATTCAGGAACAAAACCTTGAGCTCTTTTATAAACATCTTTATCTAAGCTCCAGCAGAGAGCTTATGAACTCCCTCAGTTCATAAAAATCTGCAGCCAGCATTTCTTGAAATCTCCTGTAAAGGAAGGATGGAGTCTATTTACACTGATCTATGATCCACAGACTGTAGGACATAGTCTTGACAGACAAATTGACTAGCCAGATCCACATTTCCACTGGATTATCCTAGTTACTCATTCAGCACAAAGGAATATATAAACACAGTATGGACTACTTATACAATCTGTTATAAACTCTGTAGCACTTCCTTTAAAAAAAAAATCAGGTTTGCAGTTCACAGGTACCTCTGAATGGGATTGGAGCACAGACTGGAGAGCATTTGCAGTAGGGGGCAGCAGGAAGACACAAGGCGCAGAGCCCTTCTCATTTCGCCACAACCACCCCAAACACGCCACTCAATGCAAGACCATCAGTCTGCATTATTAGGCCCCCGAGACTACAGCATGATCCTGCTGCATTTTGAAATTTGCTAGACCAGGATCTGCTCCATGTTCCACCTCTGTCTGAAGTACAATCCCTGAATACACAGGACTCATCAATCACAGCACCAAGACACTGGAACTATATTATAAAAATGCAAGAAAAGTCCTGCAGAATCAGGTCACAATCCCATCTAGTCTGGCAGCCTGCTTCCTACAGTGACCAATCAGTAGAATGCTTTGTGAAACAGCAATATTGGCGACATTCACAGGCAGCCCAATCCTGAATCTGGTGGTGCCCAGGGTCCCGGTGGAACCAAAATGGAAACTGCTTGATCCTGAGGCTGCTGCAATACCACCAGAGGTCTCCTCAGAGGAAGGGAGTGTTTGCTCCCTTACTCTGGGAAGACTGCGACCAGTGGTAATGTGTCTCCTTGGTTCTACGGCCATACAGTTGAGGAGGCCCCTGTTGGGCCACATGGCTCAGGAAGGAAGATGCTGCCATCATCTCTACCCCCCTCCCAGGTCTGATCCTCTCCTTTTCTCCCCCAATTCCACCCCCACCCCAAAGAGGCTTACCAGGCGCAGCCTGTGGAACAGTCCTCGTCTGCCATTCAGTCTTCGTCACAGCACTGGGACCATAAGAACATAAGAAGAGCCCTGCTGGATCAGGCCAAAGGCCCATCTAGTCCAGCTTCCTGTATCTCACAGTGGCCCACCAGGTGCCCCAGGGAGGCATGAGACAACAAGATGCTTGCATCCTGTTGCCACTCCCTTGCACCCAGTAACAGTAGCCCTCCACCTTTGTAAGGAGGTTGCACAATCCATCACTGCCTATAGCCCACGATGGACCTTTCCTCCAGAAATCCGTCCAATCCCCTCTTAAAGGCATCAAGACCAGATGCCATCACCACCTCCTGTGGCAAGGAGTTCCACAGATTAACTACCCGCTGGGTAAAAAAATACTTCCTTTTATCTGTTTTAACTCTCCCAACCCTCAGTTTTAGCAGATGCCCCCTGGTTCTGGTATTTTGAAAGAGGGAAAAGAACATCCCTCTATCGACTTTATCCCTTCCATGCATAATTTTGTATGTCTCAATCATGTCCCCCCTCAGGCGCCTTTTTTCTAGACTGAAGAGGCCCAAATGCTGCAGTCTTTCTTCATAAGGGAGGTGCCCCAGCCCCATAATCATTGTTGTCGCTCTCTTCTGCACCTTTTCCAGCTCCACTATGTCCTTTTTGAGATGCGGCTACCAGAACTGGACACAATATTCCAGGTGTGGCCTCACCATCGATTTGTACAATGGCATGATAATATTGGCTGTTTTATTCTCAACCCCTTTTTTAATTACCCCAAGCATGGAATTGGCCTTCTTAATTGCTGCCGCACACTGGGTCGACACCTTCATTGAATTGTCCACCAGCACCCCAAGATCTCTCTCTTGAGCTGTCACAGACAGCTCAGAACCCATTAGCCTATAGGTGAAGTTTTGGTTTTTTCCCCCAACGTGCATCACTTTACATTTGTCTATGTTGAAACGCATCTGCCATTTGGCTGCCCATTCCCCCAACTTGGAGAGATCCTTCTGGAGCTCTTCACAATCCTTTCTGGTTTTCACCACCCGGAAAAGTTTTGTGTCATCTGCAAACTTAGCCACCTCGCTGCTTATCCCTGTCTCCAGGTCATTTATGAATAAGTTGAAAAGCACGGACCCCAAGACAGATCCCTGGGGCACTCCGCTTTTCACCTCTCTCCATTGTGAAAATTGCCCATTGACCCCCACTTTCTGTTTCCTGGCCCTCAACCAATTCTGGATCCATAAGAGGACCTGCCCGCTTATTCCCTGACTATGAAGTTTCTTCAGCAGCCTTTGATGGGGGACTGTGTCAAACGCCTTCTGAAAATCCAGGTATATGATATCCACAGGTTCACCCACATCCACGTGCCTGTTGACCTTTTCAAAGAATTCCAAAAGGTTTGTGAGGCAAGACTTACCCTTACAGAAGCCATGCTGACTTTCCTTTAGCAGTACTTGCTCCTCTACGTGTTTTAGGATTTTATCTTTGATGAGGCTTTCCACCATCTTACCCGGAACAGACGTTAGACTGACTGGCCTGTAGTTTCCAGGGTCCCCCCTTCTCCCTTTTTTAAAGATTGGCGTGACATTGGCTATCCTCCAATCCTCTGGCACCGTGGCCGTTTGAAGGGACAAGTTGCATACTGTAGTTAAGAGGTCAGCAACTTCGTTCTTTAGTTCCTTAATAACTCTTGGGTGTATACCATCTGGCCCTGGTGACTTATTTATATGTAGTTTATCAATTTGATCTAAAACACCTTCTTTATTAACCATTATCTGCTTTAATTCCTTAGTTAGGAAGGGCTGTTCTGGCTGAGGTATCTGCCCAAGTTCTTCGGCTGTGAAGACGGACGCAAAGAATTCATTTAGTTTCTCTGCAATCTCCAAGTCCCCTTTTATCTCCTCTTTCCCTCCCTCCCACCATCCAGCGGGCCAACCACCTCTCTGGCAGGTTTCCTGCTTCTAACATATTTGAAGAAGCTTTTATTATTCCCCTTTATGTCGCTAGCCATGCGTTCCTCAAACGCTTTCTTGGCCTCCTGTATCACCTTCTTACTTGTCTTTTGCCAGAGTTTATGTTGTTTTTTATTCTCCTCACTGGGGCAAGTCTTCCATTTACGGAAAGAAGCTTCCTTGCTCTTTACAGCTTCTCTAACTTTGTTTGTCAGCCATGCAGGCACCCTCCTGGACCTTGTCGAACCCTTCTTTCTTTGTGGTATACACTTCCGCTGGGCCTCTACTACTGTTATTTTAAACAGCCTCCATGCAGCCTGGAGGGATTGGACTCTTTTTACCTTCCCTTTCAATTTCTTTCTAACTAGCCTCCTCATCTGAGGGAAGTCTGCCCTTCGAAAGTCAAGGGTTCTTGTGTCAGATTTGCTCTGCACTCTTTCCTGGACATGTATGACAAAACCAATTGCAGCATGGTCACTGTTCCCCAATGGCTCAGTAACACTTACATCCCTAACTAGGTCCCGAGTACCACACAATATTAAATCCAGAGTCGCCTGTCCTCTGGTCGGCTCCATGACTAGCTGCTCTAAGGCACAGTCATTTAGCACGTCAAGGAATCCTGTCTCTCTTTCTTGACCAGAGCAGCAGTTGACCCAGTCAATATGAGGATAATTGAAGTCCCCCATGATTACAATCCTGTCTCTCTTGGTCACTGCCCTGATTTGTTTCCTCATGTCAAGGTCACCTTCACGTTTTTGATCAGGAGGACGATAGCACACCCCCACTATTACATTGCTCTTACGGCCTGGTAGTTTAACCCACAGTGACTCTATGGTGGAGTCCGGCCCACCTTCAGTTTCTACTCTGCTGGATTCTATCCCTTCTTTGATATAGATGGCCACTCCTCCGCCAACACGCCCTTCCCTGTCCCTCCTATAGAGTTTATAGCCTGGGATGGCAGTATCCCACTGGTTCTCTGCATTCCACCAGGTTTCCGTTATGCCTACTATATCAATGTTTTCCCTAGCCACCAAACATTCCAGTTCCCCCATCTTTGCTCGGAGACTTCGGGCATTCGCATAATAACACCTATATATGGGGTTCTCTGTTTTTTGATCCCCTTTCCCCTCCTCTCTTTTTACTGGACAAACTGTCACTTACACTCAGGTTTGAAGTTCTATTTCCTACTCCTCCATTACTCTTTGGTACTCCTCCACCCTCCTCTTCCGGTAGGGATGAGGAGTTCCGAATCGGCTCCTGTCGGCTTTCCCCCAGTTTAAAAGCTGCTCTGCCACCTTCTTGATATTAAGCGCCAGCCAGTGGCGTTTCTACAGGGATGGCAAAGCTCTAAGTTTTGCAAGAAGCCTTACCTTGCAGTGGAGATTACTCCTCTCCTGCACAGTTTTAGCCAATCTTGGCGTTGCTTACTGGCTACAGCAGCAAGGGAGAGGAGGGATTTACATGACAGGGTAAGGCTTCTTGCAAAACTTAGAGCTTTGCCATCCCTGTAGAAACGCCTCTGGCGCCAGCAGCCTGGTTCCATTTTGGTTCAAGTGAAGCCCGTCCCTCTTGTACAGGCCTGGCTTGTCCCAGAATGTCCCCCAGTGCCTAATGAATCTAAACCCTTTGTCCCGACACCACCGTCTCATCCACGCATTGAGACCCCTGATCTCCGCCTGCCTAGCTGGCCCTGCACGTGGAATGGGTAGCACTTCTGAGAACGCTACCTTGGGGGTCCTGGCCTTCAGCGTCCTGCCTAACAACCTAAATTTGGCTTCCAGGACCTCCCGGCTACATTTCCCCACATCGTTGGTGCCAACATGCACCACGACCGCTACCTCCTCCCCAGCATTCCTTACCAGCCTATCTAGACGAGATATGATGTCCGCAACCTTCGCACCAGGCAGGCAAGTCACCGTGTGGTCCTCACATCCGTCACAGACCCCCCCTCTCTATATTCCTAACTATAGAATCGCCCACGACAAGGAGACCACAACCCCCCTCCCGCCGAGGAGCATCCTTAGTGCGACTGGATGCGGGCTCGTCACTGGAAGAAGGGGCCCCCGCTGGGGGATTGATTCCCTCTGTTCCAGGCTGACGTCCTCCAGCCCTGAGACTCCTTTCCCCAGCAGCTGAGGAGCTGCCTGTCTGAGGGTGGGACGAACCCTGCAAGTCCCCGGATGTCTCACCATGGACCCTCACTGCCTGCCTCTGCTTCTCCAGGTCCGCAAACAAGGCCTCTAGGGAGCAGACGTGTTCCCTGAGTGCCTGGAGCTCCGTGCACCGAGGACACACCCACAACTTATGCCCCAGAGGCATATAGTCATACATGTGGCACTCTGTGCAAAACACTGGATAGCCCCCGCCCAACTGCTGGCTGTCTGGCTTCATCTCTGTGTTTATTTAGGGATGAGCTGCTCTGCTTCTCAGAGAGAGGGCAGAGTCTGGGGCAGACCCAGTTTACGACACCCAAAGCCAGCAGTACGCTCATACTGCTAATGCCAAGAGGCTCAGGAATGAGGCCCTAATAAGCAGGAAATGGGCAGTGATTGGCCCAGAATGCACTGCTCTCATTGGTTAGAACGGCTGTCAATTATGCTGAGGCAAAAGAACTGTAAAGAACTAGTGATAAACAAAGCTGTGGTATTGAAAGTAGGACTGTATTCTGGTCCTTCTCTTTGGCAGAGTAGAGATCTAATAGTCTCAAGTTACAGGACAGTAGATTTTGATTGAACATTAGGAGAAACTTCACAGGAAGAACATTTTGACAATAGAAGCAATTACCTAGGGCCCTCACTCACTGGAAGTCTTCAAGCAGAGGATGGACAGCCATCTGCTGAGGGAAATTTAATTTTCTTTGTTTGCCTAGAGGGATTGGACTAGATGGCTAACAAGCCCCTCCAACTCTATGATCCCTATAGTGTTTCTGAGTTTGTGGTTAGTTGTGAACCTTCCTGAAAAATATTTTTGATATACAAATATATATATTTAAAACATCTGAGGCCAGCTGCTATCATATTAGTATTCCTATGTCTCAGCATCCAATCTGTGCATTCCAGCAAAACAGTGTCATTTGCAGCAGGATTACTGAGAAATAGGTCAGACTATAGATCTAGTACTATAATTAAGTACTAGAATGCCTGCTCTTGTTTCACCAAGTCCAGATTTCTGAAATTTCCGCTAACCTCCACCTTGCACAGCAGTGAATAGTCACTCTATAGGGGAAATAAACACAAAATATAAATGCTTCCTGTTCCTTCAACTGTTAATACGAAGAAGGCCTTTCTATTAGAAAACTGTTTATGTCTAAGACAAAGTGCTCTGAGCAACAGCAGCAAAGAGTGCCCTAAACCCTCCAAACCATTATCTAGGCCAGTCCATCTTCCCAGAAAATAGGAAAGACTTTGCTGGCCCATGAACTAGTTCTTATTTATGAGTTCTCTACCACTCAAAGAGCTGCTTGGCTCCCAGCCTGTCCTTTTTCTGTGGGATCCTTTTAGCTTCAAAATGGAACTGCCTTCTTGGAGGCCTAGAAAGCTCCTAGTCTAGCTTCTCTTTTTAAGATAATTGATTGGCCCTTGCTGTGCAACTTCAAAACTCCCTAAGCTGCCTTTCTCCCCCACAAAGACTGACTTGGCAGAAGTCTGGGGGAAAGGGGTGACAAAGCTACAAAGGCACAGCTTAACTGGTCAGGAAGAACCCTGTATTTTGGCCATAAAAGCAAGCAAAGCCCATGGCATTTTCAGAACCAGAACACAGACGGTTGTAACACAACACACATGGAGAAAGCGTTTTTCCATAGATTTATACTCAAGGAGTAAAAATACTTTTCCAATAAAGGGGTCATTGTTCCCAAGCTGAAGGACACAGGAGACAGACAACATTCTGTCTGGAAACTGAAATTTCAGAGATCCTTTCTAGTCTGCCTCATATGGGGGGGGGCATGCTCAATATTGGAGACATGCTGCAGCAATCCACCCATCTTTCCCATCTAAGTAGTCTTACCTGCAAAAGGAAGACAGCTACAAAAAAAGGCAGCTAGTTCATTCTGAAGCAAAAAAACTAAAACACATACATCCAACTTCCATCTGTTCAACAGATGTGAGGGGATGATCTCTTGAACAAAGAACAGCTGAAACCAACCATGTGCTATATGGGTAAGGCAAGTTGTTGCTCTCATTAAGATCTACAGGACATTCACATTTTGTCATTTAGAAGAGAATCAGCAAAAAATGCAATTCTTCTCCAAGATGCAAAGTTTATAGGCCTTATCTTAGACTGATTCAAAGGCCAGACTAAGGAAGAGGAAGAACCTGGATCCTGATAAGGAACAGAAACTTACAGTGCTTCAGTGGGAAGTATGCCTGAGGACAGAAGTAACAATTAAGAGAAGAAAGGCTGGGCAACTAGGACAGAGAAGGAGCAGGGAAATATTAAACTAGGATTGACAATGGAGAGCTAGATAATCTACTCTAGCAACTGTAAAGGGACCTTTGGGAAGATTTAAAGGATAAGTAGTTTCCATTCCATTTGGCTTGAAGCCAGGGGCGTATATTACCTGTGGCAACCCATGGCATGAGCCATGGGCGCCGTCTTGCAGGGGGGGGCGCTGTTGGCATCGCACCCCCTCCCCCACAACATGGCGGCCCGCCACCGCTTAGGACGAGGCTCTATGGAGGTAGGCACGCGACTGCCAGGCTAAAAAATTTATACATTAAAAAAAACGCAGTTGCTATTATTACTATTTCTCTAAAACACACCTGATACCAAATATCAGGAGAAAGCGCGAACGCAGTCCCCCACTACCACAAATTATGTTTTCCACATTTGGGGAAATTGCAGGGGTCAGCACACCCGCAGTGCAATGGATGAGCCTTACCCTGTCTTTCCTGCCAGGTAACTATGCTTTCTGGTGTCCGAGGCGGCCTTGCCCATGCCAAAGGACGCACTCCCAGGCCATGGTGGATGGTGAGCCTGCTCCTCTCGCACTCCCTGCGCACGTTGGGGCAGCCGCCCACAAGATCGCCAGCCTGCAGAGTGCCAACGGGGGCACGCGCCCCCCTTGCGAGGCCGTGGCGGACCCCAATTCCTGCCACTCCACAATGCCCTGCTGCAGCTCATCTGCATGCGGCCAGCCGAGCGCCTCCCTCTTTCGCTGCTCCTCCCACCTGCCGCCATGAAGCGAGGAACTGGGGCTGCAGCTGCTGCTTGTAACACTTCGTGCTGTGATCCCCCCTGAGTAGATGCTCCCCATATTGGGCTTCTTGTACTGAAGTATTTTCAACTCAAATCACTATTTTGTTATGTTTCCTTGGATGGCATTTAAGATCCCCTCAACAGTTATGACAACTCTATTGAGCGTTTCTTCCGCCCGCCGGTGCAGTTTACAAAGTGCCTGCCCTGCCCTGGTCTCGCTCTTGCTCCCCCAGCTACCTCCGGCGTTGAGGAGGAGCGGCTCCCAGCAGCACTGCGTTGCCTGCCTCCTCATGCTCGCACTCACGACCCACTCCTGGCTGAGGGGAGTTTCCTTACAGGAACGGTGCTCAGGGCTGGAGAAGTATTGGGTGGTCTGGAGAGCCCTGCTGTGTCGCCTCCTCCCAGCCCAGCAGAACTGCTGGAGATTTGTAGAGGGCGGGAGGGGAGACCCCGTGCAATGCGCCTCCTCACCCCTACCCTCTGATTGGCTGTGTGTCTTGGGGGGGGCAGAGGCAGGTGGGAGACACCGTATCCTTTCGCCTCCCCTCCTCGCCCCCCAATCTACTGACTGAGGAGGCGTGCGTCTGATGTTGACGGCGGCGAGGAGGCCCGGTAAACAAGCCGCGGCGGGAGGGCGGAGAAGGCACGAGAGCGGGGGGGAGTCGAGTCCTCCTCCTCCGCCAGCTGAGGAGTCCTCCGATCAGGGGGTGAGGAAGAGAGGGGCAGGCTGGTGCCTTTTAGAGGCACTTTTAGAGGGCGCTTTTAGAGGCGGAAAGGTGGACTGGCGGCCGAGACGAGAGACCCCGTCTTGGCCTTGGGCAGCGGCTCCAGCTACTATCTGGTAGCTTGCTCCAACGCTGCCATGCTCACATGGAAGCCTTCCTCTCAGTCTCTCTCCCCCCTCCCCCCCAAAGTCGCAAGGGAGGCATGGCTGGGCGACGCGCTGGGGGCACGATTTCATCACCCTGCCATGGGCGCAGTCAGGGCTCCGTTCGCCTCTGCTTGAAGCTCAACATTAAAAAAACTAAGATCATGGCAACCACTCCCATCACTTCCTGGAAAATAGAAGAGGAAGAAATGGAAGCAGTGACAGACTTTATTTTCCTGGGCTCCAAGATCACTGCAGATGGTGACTGCAGCCATGAAATTAAAAGACGTTTACTTCTTGGGAGAAAAGCTATGACGAACCTAGACAACTTAATCAAAAGCCGAGACATCACCCTGCCAACAAAGGTTCGCATAGTCAAAGTGATGGTTATCCCAGTAGCAATGTATGGATGTGAGAGCTGGACCATAAGAAAGGCAGAGCGACGAAGAATAGATGCATTTGAATTATGGTGTTGGAGAAGACTCCTGCGAGTCCCCTGGACTGCAAGGCGATCCAATCGGTCAATCCTCCAGGAAGTCAAGCCTGATTGCTCCCTGGAAGGACAAATCCTTAAGCTGAAGCTCCAATACTTTGGCCACCTCATGAGAAGAGAGGACTCTTTAGAAAAGACCCTCATGCTGGGAAAGATTGAAGGCAAAAGGAGAAGGGGGTGGCAGAGGATGAGATGGCTAGATAGTTTCACCGAAGCGATGAACATGAAATTGGGCGAACTCCGGAAGCTAGTGGAGGACAGGGAGGCCTGGCGTGCTGTGGTCCATGGGGTCACAAAGAGTCGGACATGACTTAGCAATTGAACAACAACAAAAAGTTTCCATTCCAGCATGCCACTCCAGGTGTTTCAAAGGATGTTTAACAAGACATTCATAGCAGTGTAAAACCAGTATAACACATGCTTTGCATTTGCAAAGGTCCTTCATGGCACCAACAATTCTGTAACCAGAATGTACAGTTGCATGAGTAAAACGCATTAATCACTTGGGAATCATTTTTCCACATTTATGGTCAGTTCAATGGAAGTCAAAGACTCCAAGGCAGATTTCAATAAACCTTCATAAAGCGTACAAGTAAAAAAAAAATCCATATGTGTTTAAATATATCCATATTGCTACAATCTTTTCCTGGGCAGAAATTATACCAAAATCAACAGGATAACCAAAAAATGCTCAGGATTAGGGTGAAAATCTGCTGTATTGAAAGGACATGCAAGTGCCTCATGACTGCACTCATTCTATTTTTTCTGCATTTAATTTCTGCACACCTTTCCATTTAAAGCATTGGCTATACACTTCAGAGGATGTACAATGCTAATGTCTTCACACCAAGCATACCACAGCTATCACAGATAGCTAACTTTTTTCTTTTGGAACTGTACCAAAGTCTGTTTAGTTGTCACAGCCTCTAGAATGATTATGGAAATTTCTGCCTGCTCAGGTCTGTTTCGATCCCTCACTAATGATCCTTGACTTTCAATGCCTGCTCAAAATGTTTTTGCTTCACCATGTGTTTCAGTTTGCTTCATGGTGTTGGATCCTTCTCTCTTTATGACTGTTATGACCCCCTCATGCAATTATTCAAACTTTTTAGTTACTAGTTGCTGTTTTAATTTTTTATTTCTCCTTCTCTTACAAAAGTTCTCAAAGAAACTCTTTTTCCGGCCTGCAAAATACTTGGGCTTCCCCAGTGCCACAGTGGAGCTGTGAAATGGCACCTCAGCTGAAAGGGTGCTGCTGGGAGAACCCAGTTATGGTGCATGGTACCACTGTTTCATCTGTGCCACTTCACAACCACTGCTGAAAGGATGGCACATGTGATAATTGAGTTCTCCCAGTACCATTCTTTCATCAGCACTGCTTCTGCCAAGATGCTAGAAGGGACAGGTGGTGGCCTCAGAAGACAAGGAAAAAACAGACCAAGAGGTATGAGAATGATCTACATATCCATTTGTAATGGAGTTGAGAGGAAAGTGTCTGGCAACTAGGTTTGTGTGCCTTACTAGGTAGCATTTTAGTAGCCTACTATGTAACCCACGTAGCTACTGGGAAGGGGATTTTGATTCCCAATACTGAGGAATTTGGGGGGTGGGGTGGTGCTAGGCAAGACATTCTTGTTACCAACCTGCAGTTGGTTACCAGCTTTTTGCTTTTAAAAACTTGATTGTAAACCTCAACTTCTGTTGTTTGACAACATGTTTCACCTCAAATTTAATGCAGTTAAACAAGTAACTTATTCTTAAAGCCACATTTCCATATTTCATCTGTGGTGGTGGTTCTTAATGTAAAAGAAAATTATCTCCCTCTCCTCCTTTTTGTTCTAAAGTGCTTGCCTCCAGTTCCTGACTGGTGGAAAGAACTAGCAACGAAGTCTTCTCTAGGTACAGTATTTCTTGCTAGTCAGCTGAGTTAGCACCAAGCACCAGCCAACCAGCCTTTGATGTCCATTTAAAATTATAAGATATCCTGGACTGTCTATGTGGGAAGACATGCATAGGGCTGGTACAATGGCCAGTTTAAATGAATCACCTTTCCATAATCCTCCTGGCTCTTAAACAGGAAGTTATCTACTTTTTAATCCCCAATGCATCTTTCTTCCCAGGTATCAAGTTCCAAAGAGTAGAAAGGACCCACCAACGGAGTTCTTCAGAAGTCATTGTCATGTCTTCCTGACTCTGCATTTGTGAACCACCACCACCCCAACCAGCTGCAGCTGGGTCCTCACCTTTTAGAAGCTGGGACTAATACGCTATAACACACACACAATCCTAGGAAACACAGGTTGGTCAGCAAAGCATCGAGACACTAAAAGTGAAGACCCAGAGAGGGAATGCTTATTTTGAACCTTGTGGACTTTCTCCCAAGCCATCCATGACAAACAGTGTTACTCAGAAAGCAATCAGCCATTTTAAACAAAACAGATCTTATTTTTTTAAAAAAATTATGACTTACCAAAACAAAAAGAAAAGCTGAGTCCTGTACAGGAGGCAGCACTGCTTTTTTGTGCTCCCAAGACCCTAAAAAGGCAAGAGAGCGGGGCAGAAAAGTGAAAGGATATGCTATGCCTGGCTGTCCAAATGACTCGGAGTGTCTACTGCAAATTTCTCCAAATTATGCTTAAAAAAAAAAAAAACAGGATCCGTATGTCTATGTTCTGGGACACTAATGTATTTGGTTATAGGAGGCAAGCAAGCCTCCTATGATATATGTCTACATGATATATGCCTTTTCTTCATTGTTGCAACATAACACACACTGTTTCAACAGGCAGGGATTGCCACTACTGAATGTGAAGGAGGCCAAAACAACCTCTGAATCTCACATCACCAGACCTAAACACAAATCTCTTCAGCAGAATCTAAATGAGATGAATGAGGCTGACTGTGCAAAAGAGATGCAGCAATTCAGGTATGTTATTTCTAATATCCAAGAGAACATGCTTGGGGGGAGGGGTAGCAGTATGAGATGAGTATGAGGTTTAGGTTCACAGCAAAGCTAAACACATTGGAAATGACATTATATTACATACCTGCAAACAAATAAGTCAACCTTATAATTAAGCACCCCCTCCCACCTACCTGCAGGGACCAACAAGAAGGAAGCTTACAATTTTTTTGTTTTGTTGTTGCCAACAGAAGCAGCAGGGCTTCTCTCTCTGTCTCATTTTTTTCCTGCTATGCAGACAGCAGTGTCTTCAGCAGCACTTTAAGTGTCAATAGTCTTTTTGATGGGCATTGATCTTTTCTTTTCAAAACCATTTCGCCACACCTTTGTGGGAAAAAGCAGCTTTAGCAACACTTTGAAGCACTGAGAATTTTCTTGGCAGCTGGCTTCTGCCAGTCACTCTTTCTTTAGAATGTGCCAAGAAGTGACCCTCCAGCTATAGGCAAAGAAGCACCTTTTAAAGTGGTGACTTTCTTACATTAAATCTGGGAGGCAGCAGCTATCCTTATTCAACCCAGCATTGTGTCTTTTCCAGTGTCTACATGTCTATGACTTTTTTTAATGCAAGAGTTCCTTGGGAAAAAAGCAAACTATGAACACCAGAGAACGGGGATTGGTAAACTGGGCTGTTTGAGCCAACTACACAATGGGATCGAGAAGATGCAATATTAGTTGCAACTCCCACTGTTAGTGCTTGTTGTCAACCTATCCCAAATGATGGCACTGAAGGGTGACAGGATTAGGGTAGGACATTCAATTCCTTGTTGGGCCTTCTACCTCTCAGATAGTCCTGAAAATCTGAAAACTACCAGTAGTCAGTTGTGAAGCTTTATGTGTGCAACACGAACAAAAAAGATTGGAAGTAATGCCACAGAGACTAGTTGCTCCCAAGTTTCCTTTCCTCCTCCATTAGATGCATTTTTTTAATGAAGCATGGGTTTTTGTGGTAACAGGATCTTGGAAGGTATTAGACTTCAATGGCCATGACTAGATTAACTCTTGTAATATTTTAAACAAGTTGCCTTTCTCCAATTAATATTACCCCAATTGTGTGAGTAGGAAGAGCTGGTAACAGAATATTTTCTGAGGAAAGCCATTTTCCTCAGTTTATAACCAGCCTCCAGAAGCAAAAAGCAACCAAATCTCACAGCCTGCTTACATTTAGCAATAAAAAGGCACATGCACTTACAAAACACCTCTCCCCAGGAGCCAAATATCAAAATCTAACTCCATAGGTTTACGCAAGGAAGTTCAGTTTCCTCCTTTGTGACTCTTAGCATGCTGACCGACTGCTTTGTTCCTGGAGCAGGTTTTGTACTACAGGTAAGGGAATGATAGGGGGGGAAAAAAGAATGCTGTCAGGTTTTATCTTACACAAGGTTTAGGTTCAAAGCAAAAATGTACAGTCAAAAGTACCCTTAAGCCCAAAAATAAATATTTCTTTAAAAAGTAAAATCACACTGCAAGAGGCATACAGGAACTGGCCTGAGGGATGGCCAGCCATGCAGCTGCTGGAGACTCCTTGTATTGGAGGAAGGGGACATTCATTCCCTTCACCCAGGTAAGCCTGGAGATCCTGCCAATGAGTCCCCTCGTGTCTACGCCAGCTATCCCCTGCTCCGCTCCTCCCAGGAACACCCTCCCACCCTACCCAGAATTGGCACAATGCCAGGGACCAGCAAACTCACTGCACACCTGTCAAACATGGCAGCCTCCAGGAGCACTGCTCTGACGCAGCATCAGCGTGAGCAGTAACCCTTTAGGCCCGAGACGGTTGAGACTGGGGTTTGTTTGTTTAAGGTTCTGCCCAGCTCAGAGTAAGTGGAAAGTGTGTAGTTACTTCCCTTGATTCAGTTGCCTGCAGTCTGTGACTGTGACAATATATGCATTCAGAACATTCTTGCGCCTGAACCTGTTCCCATGTATATGTTGGTAAAGAACTTCTGAGACCCCTCCAATCCTGCATGCAGCGGCAACTTATTACTCCGTATAGGCCAATGGAGCATATTACCCCTGCTAACTGGGCAAGAGGCACTTTTCACGTGGTGCTCCTCTTATATTTAGCAAGGGGAGAGTAATTGTCCCTCTTCACCCCTGCGCAGTGTCTTTCTAGTGGCTGTTGCTGGTGGTGTTTTGCATATTTTTAGATTGTGAGCCCTTTGGGGACAGGGACCCATTTAACTTTATTATTACTATTTGCCTGTAAGCCGCTTTGTGAACTTTGTGTTGAAAAGCGGTATATAAATACTATTTGAATGAATGAATGAATGAATATTCCCACCCTTCAAAACAAATGTTCAATCAAAACAAAGCTGAAGCAAAAGTCAAAACAGAAAAACACCATTTTGTTCACTGTTCTTCTGACTGTCCCCTCTTATCGAGCATCAAACAGGCTGACAATAGAAGGAGCTGCCAGTTCATTGGGCTGCACCTCCCACTCCCACAGGCACTATAGGAGCTGCTGCCACACAGCAAGAACCTGCCATTTGCTAAGCTATTATCAGAAACAGCAGCATCACAACAGAGTACAAGCAGCTGCTGCCAGCCACACTCTCCAAGATGACAGAAGGAGAAACCTGAAGCACAAGAGAGCCATAGCACTCAGAAATAAGATGCCTTCCTCCCAAACATTTTTCTGTGATTGAAGAGGCAGTTCCCAGTAGAGGCACGCTCCACACACACACAGAGTGATATACACACACCAATGCAGAACTACACATTAGACCAATGAACTACAATAGTTAAAATGAATGCAGGGGTACGGTGGACAGTATATATTTATAGGTGAATCAGCAGGGCAGGAGTAGGATTTTTAACCCTTCCTATGCCACTGACTCTCCGCTGCAGGTCTCAACCCAGGCTATTTTTTTGCCTCCGAGCCCAGTTGGGAAAAACACAGTAAAAAAAGGCCAGAAAAATGGGTGGGTATGGAGAAAAGGCAACAGGCAAAGGAACAGTTAAGCACATCCTACCCACCCAAACTGGCACCAGGAACACTAATTTTCATTTTTCCATTACAAGGCATGCAAGAGGTTGGGAATCTCTCGTTTGCGTCACAATATGTCATTTTAGGCTTCATGAATTCTGTTCACTTACCTTTCATTTGCAGTGCAGCACTGCTTCTTATGTACTAGCCCACATGATGATGTTGCAGAGGTCTATCTGTTGCAAGAGAACAAGGCAAACTAGCTCTAGCTTCTGGGAAACACATTTATTTTCATAGGGGCCAACTGAAACTCATATTTCGACTTAAGGTTAAAGGCCCTTTTGTGGAAATGTAGCATCAATACTTCCTATAGGATGCCCTCCCTCACACAGCCAACTGGCCTGTTCGCGGTTCTGTAGCAAGCTCTGTACATGCAGATTTTGAGAAGAGATCCACTACTGCTAACCTCCAATTCCAGAGAAGATGTGGGTGTAGCTATTTGTTCATCATTCTCCCACAACTATAACCTGCCTCAACCTTTACACTTCCTGCTACATTTCCTTTACACTTCCTGCTGAAACTGCATATATACACACTGCTACAACAAAAAAAAAAAACTGTGGTAGTAATCTCACCCTAATTGTGTATGTGAAGAGGTAGTTTATAGCCACAGCAGGCAAATGAGCCATCTTCATCCCTCTGCCCCGGTTCAGACACCTGGTTCCATTTGCTTTTTTTGAAAACATCCTAATCCCTTACTTTGTTCTCATTTCAAGCTTGTTTCTATTATTTAACTTTATCAGAAATAAATCAACCGTCCATGATTGCCAAATGCTTAATTTCCCAACAGAGGAGATACAGAACACATTTGATGCAGACAAATTAAGTTGCTGAAGTGATCACAAGTCTCACAAGCATCTCCTGCAGAAAACTATTGCTACCTATCCGCCAACTGATGTAACAGGATAGTTTCTGCTGCCCTTTTTCAAGAATCACTTTATATAAGAGAGATAACAAGTGGTTACATGTATTTTTAGTACGCCTTACACCAGCATTCTGCTAAGAATCCTTGAAGTGCAGTAACACTTTGTGTTTACATTTTACAAATACCTACTGATGTGGGAGAAATCAAGTGTTTAATCATGGAAGGAAGAAATTGATTATTCATTAATGAAATGTACCTGATGATTTCAGGATGTAACAGAATGTGGAGAAGGGAGAGAGAAAAGGGATGAAGGAAATAAAGGAGGAGATATATGGATGAGATAGAGTACAGAAGTGAATGAAAACATTCATAGAGTGAATGGAAATGCACCCCTCCCGGGTCTGCTCAATTGTTCTTGAATGGAAGTATCAATCTGCCCAGTATCCCCAAACTACTCTATCTCTATTGTTCACTCAGTCACCACTCCCCTATGGACAGTATGCAATTTCCGATTGTATCTGAAATCATTTGTCATGACACTCATACACAGTCACTCAGATCCCCGGAATCTTCCTTATTCCTGTCCCATTGTTGTGAAGAATAGATAAACAAGGAGAGCGAGAAGAAAGGAAGTGCAGCTGTTAGCGCTGATGTTTTTGTAGTACCCCATTTTTTATAACGATAGAAATTTACACTGTTCAAACGTACCAATGAAATCATGTCTCAAAATGTAAACATTGTGCTTTATTTATTTTCAGCTTGAATGTACCAATGAATTCTAACTCAGTCATGTAAACAATGAATCTTATTCGTCCTCACATTTTCATAACTACAAATACCTCTGTATAAATATGTGGACCATGCGAAGTAAAAACCAAAAAGAAGTAGTCAGGTGGAAGAACTCCTCTTTCATTTCTGTTTTAAATTCTGCCCCCAAACCACCAACCTACTCTGTGCATATCAACCTATGTCCTTTTTGGTCCTCGTATCCAGGGGGAGAATTAAATAACTTTCTTATGTGTTTGTCTCCACTGAAGGTACCATGGAAATGTGTTCTGCAGCACTTAAACCAGAGCGCATCCCCTATCATTGCAAGCTTGCCTTCAAATCCCTGCTACGAAGGTGATGAACTTTGTCAGTTCTTCAGTGAACACTGAACAGTTTCCTAAAAGCATAAGCAAGACAGTTCCCTACAGAATGAAAGCAAGCATTCACAAATCCTGCCAGATTCCTCTCCATGAAGTCTAAGTCCTCCGTTGTCCTACTTGAGCTACTGATACACTCTCATATTAGTAAGTGAAGATTACAAGCAATCTAGAAACATTCCCTATGAACCAATGAGCTTTCACAAAGCCAGAATTGGGCATTTGCTGGACTGCCATTCTGGTTGTGGCCCATTCATTTCCACCTAAGATAAGCTGGGAGTTCTACCTAGAATAAGCCTGGCAAGCATCATTCTCTCTAAGATCTGACCAGCTGAAAGTCACTGTCCGAGAATTTCTTAAAGATAAGCATTACATGGTAAAGTCAGGTAAACATTGCAATCTCAAAATCTATAGCCTTGCTCCTTTCCCCACAAAATCTGTGAAATACATTACAAGCACTTGAATATGGACAGGTGGTGCATCACAGGTGTGCTGCAGAAGTGCAGCAGCATTAATAATATAGCAAATTAGCCAGAGAACACATTTTAGATTTTACAGCTTGCTATTGAAATCATCTGATGCACCCAATAAGTTTTATCTGTTCATTCCTTTTTATCTTGACAGCAAAGGTGACTCAAACCCCTCCAAACAAAGGAACAGCATGACAAGCTACTGCGACAGAACAGAAGGTCACTGCAGTCCCCCAACACACACACACACACACACACACACACACACACACACGGTAGAACATTCATAGATTAATCTGACTATCAACTATTAACAGTTCAACCAGATTACAACGCCAGGAGCAGAATCTTACATTTCAGAATCAAATTAAGAAACTCATATAAGAAGAGGAGACACCCATCCAAAACTGCCTTCATAGTCACCCGAAGACCATGTATATACCACTTTGCTCTTCAACCTCAGAGCCTCTGGGTTGCACTATTAAGAAGCAGAACCTGTCATTTTCTCTGCACTAGCATCCCAACACTAATGTCAATATCCTTGAAAAACAAGCTACCCAACCTTAAGGTAGGCTATTCAACACAGGAATGGGATTCCCCCCCCCCCAATCTGTATTATGGTCTCCTTAACAAAACAAAAGGGGGAAAGAAAACCATGTCCATAAGGTTCACAAATCTGTCACAAATTTAAAAGCAAGGCTGCATGCTCAGGATCATTTAGGAGATCCTAAGGCTGAACTCTTACTAGAGAACATAAAGACTGCCTTGCAGGATCAGACCCAAGATCATTTAGAGCGCAATCCTAACCAGGAGTTAGGCCAGCAAAGTTTGGCCGGTGCATGGGCCACCATAAAGTGCGTTTGGACTACTCTCTGAGTCCGGGAGGATGGTGCATGTCCATGTGCTGGCCTCTCTGATTCCGAGAGTAATCCAAACACACTTTACAGTGGCCCTGCTGGACCCTAACTCCAGGTTAGGATTGTGCTCTTAGTCTAGCATTTTTGCAAGAATTACAGCAACCTGCAGATAACTGGATAATCCACAGGAAATTACTCTGCAGTCTCCTGGTAGAAGATAGTAAACTTTCTTCCGACCCCTGGTTTAACACCAGAAAATAGTATGTAGAGAAAGCCCTCTAGTTCCAAGCAGTCAATGCTAACTAACCCCTGGCCCTCTAGAAGAGACTATAACCAAGAGAGCTAGTCAGTGGCTTAAATATTTGCTATGATCCTTCTCTTCCCAAGGAAATCTACACAATAATTGTGCCAGTTGTGCGTAAGTAGCAGTTTCTTTCACCCTTGATGTACATAGCCTAATCTGCCCTGTCAGTTTCACAAATCGCCAAAAATTGGGTCACAACCCAATGGTGGGTCTCAGACACACTATTTAAGAACTGATCTATAGAAAACATCCATGTATTTCTCACAGGACAGTCTACTTTTGCTGCTTTTCCACAGGGTGAATTCACACTACTTCTCCATCCTTTCCCAAGAGAGATCTAGTGACAGATTTCGCCTAAACGCTCCTTTTCCCAGTTATACACAACAGGTACACAAATATAAGCTTCCGTCCAAGTGCAATGTAAGAATCTATCTTCAATGTTCTGGAAGATTAAAATCAAGATCAATAGGTCAAAATCTATTGACCATTCACAGCTTTGGGATACGACATCTCAATATAAGGAAGATCACAGGAATGCTTTATTTCCACAATAACACCTTAATTTTCAGCAAATACTTGCTTGCAAGGCTCAGCCACCAGCCCATATCTTACCTTCTCAGATTTGACTTTTTTGAGCTGCCGGCACTCGCTGTCACCATCTTCCAGTTCTGATTTAACTCCCAAAGGATTGAGTGCAGATCCTGTATCAATAGCTATACTCCCAAGCTGCTCAGCAGCAGCAGGTGGCTCCGATCCTTGACTCCCATCATATTGCCCAACCCTGACAGCCAAGGCAAGAGGCTGGAGTACACTGGGCTCCTTTTCTGCTGGAGCACCCGCACCCTCACTCCTTTCCTTCTTGCTCTTGGAAGAACCACCCTCCTTCTCTTTCTTTGAGTTGGCCACACTGCGAGAAGCCTTGGATGATTTCTCAGAGCCCTTTGGGGCAACGGCAGCCACCAAGGCACCAGAGTTCACACTATCCCCAGGGCGTCCCTGAACCTCCTTCTTGCCACTGGTCCCTTCACTTGGAGTAAACAAGGAGGATCCTGGGGCAGTCTTTCCATTGTCCTTGCCACTCTTACTCCGTTTGGATTTGGATTTGCCTTCCTTGCTCTGTGGACCTGGCACTGGGGTCACAAACTTGATGTTCTCTGGCAGTGTGGCCACAGCATTCGGTGCTGATAGCCCCACCTCCTTGGAGCCCGACATTTCCAATTTCTGTTGGTCCTTTTCCAAATCCGCGTCCAGGTCAATGATGAGATTTCCTACTCCAATGTCCCATTCATCCCCACTGTCATACGTCTCAACTGGGTTTGCATCCACTCCTTTCCCTCCGGAAGCTCCACTGCTCAAGGACATCTTAGAGTTAACAACCCACCTCAATGTTCAAGGCTCTTGTCTGCTTCCTCAGCCTTTGGGTATGAAGTAGCTGCTTCAGCTATGTTCTCAAGCCTCCAGTAATCATGGTACACCCAGGCGACACCATCATTGCTGAAACAGAGAGCAAAAAACAATGGATATTGCACTGTGGTTACAGAAAGCTGGTCTAGGTGACAGCACACTATACATATACAAACATGTTCTCATGCAGACACAAAAGTGATCTCTGTGTGGGCATCCAAGCACACATTTGCTTCTCAGAACTGTTCTTATACAGCATAGTTTGAGCTCAGTTTCTCTGAACTTGAGAGATCCTTCATGAACAAATTAAAGGGACTAAAATTGTAACAGTACAGAGTCGTGCTACATGAGCACATCAACTAAGCACAAACCACCACAGAAGAAAAGTGTCACAGGGCAAATGAAACAATTGCCTTCCTGCCGCCATCCAACTATTCCACCCTACATGGCTATAACATATGAAAAGAACTGTAATATTGTTCCTTTCCTCCTGCAAAGTCCTGATTGTCGGACCCTGTTCCTTCAATCAGTGTTATTACCTGGTAGCTTATATCTCTCTGCTTCAAAAGGACAATATCCAAGTAGGACTTTGAAGAACACTGCACTAAACAAACCTAAAGACCACAGTCATACCACCACTGGAAGGAAAGTTGGGCACTGCCTATTGCTACTGTAATTTAAGACTGAGTACAAAGGCAAACAATATTAGGTATTTTTGTTGGAGTTTTGTTCAGAATAAGTATTGCGCTTCTGTACAATTCACATACTTTAATGAAAAAGAGTGGAATATTCCCTCACAATATATTCTTCTTAGTGAGGGGGAGCTATTTGAAGGCCTTCACTGGCACATCAGTATAGAATTATCCACCACAACATTTCTTTACAAAGGAAGCAACCGTCCCTCTTATGAAGGACAGAGGCAGGGACAGATGTGCGCCATCCTCCCCGACTCCAAGAGTGCTCCAAATGCGCTTTACAGTGGCCCTGGTATCAGCCAAACTTTGCTGGCCTAACTGTGCCAGCCTAACTCCAGGTTAGGATTGAACCCGCATTCTGGGAAAGGATGGACAATCCACACTCTGGTACTCAAGTGAACAAGCAGCTTTAGCATAGCAGTAGGCATTCCTTTAAAAAAAAAAAAAAAAAAAGCACAGGATATATTCCTCCACGCTCCTAATTTTAACTAATTTTTCAGGATGCATAGAAATAGGTTTAAAGCATTTTAAGAATTTGTGAAGGAGAATTTTTCATGAAAACAAGGTTTGATGGTCATTCCAAAACTGTGAATCATACAGGCCAATAGTTATGCACACAGAAAGGAAGACTGGTCAACCATATGGAGAGACGGCAACAAGCAGTGCTCCGGGGAACAATGGGCTTGTTACCAACTGAATGCAAAACAAAAAAGGAAATGTTCTGTCTCATTTTAAATATTCCCATATTTGGGAACTTGAAATGTGGGAGAGAGCAAGTGTCTAATCATGGATGGAAGAAATTTATTATGAACCTGACTTACTTAATGGACTGTATGAATTAATTAATGAATTGTACCTGATGGATTTCAGAATGTAACAGAGGAATCTGAATCTACTACTGTGTATATAGGTAAAGCTTATATTTGTACCTTTTGCAACTTCACTGCTGTTAATAATTGTTTGGTAAGGTATACTAACCTTTCTCTCTCTTTCCTGTTTCTCTTGGCTTTGGTCTTCACCCCATTTTTAATAGGAACTTGAAGTTGAAAGCTTTAGGCCAGAACACCATCATTGTAGTGTAGTACAGTAATCAGTAAATAGTAAAAGTTTTGGCCACAGTAGAAATGGCCAGCAACAATTCTTGGTGGGAAACACTTTTTGGCTAGAGTCCAACTGTTGAGAGCCTCTTAAGTATGGCTCTACACCCCATTGTGGTTATCTTGGCCCTACAGGTAATACTTGTGATTGCTATGCTCGTAATGGTCAGATGGCTGTGAACCAGATGCACAGAATGAAGGACCTGGAAAGAGGTAAGGTCAGGCTAGGATGTGATAGGAGTCCTTAAAAGAAACGGACACCACCAAGGGGGGCAGTGTTGAGAACACCCTCTCTTTCCCAAACAAGTGTGCACGCCTAACTCCATTTTAGTTAAACAGGCTGCTGCCCTGCAAGGAGGTGAGGTCACACAGGTTGTCCTCAGGAGATAATGCTAATTCCAGAGATATTAAGAACTAGTGCTAGGGACAGAATGTCTCATTTCCCCTTAGGGTCTTGCAATGCAAATCTGGGTTTCTGACAAAAGAAGTATGCAAGGACAAGTCCTGCCTGGAATATTAAATTAACTTCCTATCTGTCCAGGAGCCAGGCTGAGACAAGTCATCTCCCAACCTGAATCTAAAGGTGACACACACCTTGCTACACTTAATGTCCAGCAGGAATGTTTTGATCAGGGGTCCTCAAACTATGGCCCGTGGGCCAGATACGCCCCCCCCCAGGTCATTTACCCGGCTCGCGTGAGGCCCTAGACTCTGCGGAGAAAAAACTGTGGGGGAAAAAGAAGTACGCTTTAATGCTCTGCCACAGAGAGCAGAATCCACTGCAGGAAGCGCCCCAATTGCAGTGAGAGAGCAAGAAGGGCCTGCCCACTTTCTTTCCCACCACAATTCAGCACCCCAGCAGACCTCTTCCTCCTCCTTTATCCAATGGCAGGGAAGGGGTAGAGCCAGCCACTTTAAACGCTCCTCTCTCCTCTTCCTTCCCATGCAGCCAAGTGGTTCGTCATAATGTGTATGTGCGACCTCCTCACTTTCCCGCTTGCGCAATAATGTAGTATCCTCTTTGGCCGTGAGGCAGCGGCGCTGGTGGTGGCGGCAGTGGCACCGGGAGCTGGGGGATGGAGCAGCCGCCGCCGTAACTGCAGGAGTCGTTGGGTCGTCTCTGCGTAGAGGGCGGGGGAAGCATGTCGGCCACAGGCACTTACCACAGCCGACACGCTTCCCCCGCCCTGCTACGTAGAGAGCCTCCAGGGCCCAGAATCCCCCCCCCCGTGGAAGCCCCCTCGCCCCCCACCCCCTCTGTTGCCCCACACACCTTCTTCGCTGACTTCCCTCCTCAGGTGAGTGCCTTCTCTTCTCCCCCTCTTCTCTGCCCTTCCCCAAGTGTTGTCTTCTCCCCATGGTTTGCTCCACTGTTGCCCTCTCCCCAGTTTTGTTCCCCCTACCCCTGATCTCTGTATTTTGAAAAACTTCTGGGGCAGCTTGGACAAGCTAGTGGTGGAGCAGGGCAAAATGATGTATGTGGTCCCACTGCTGCTGTTCATTGTGAGAACTTGTGAGCAGCTATGAAGGAGGCACTGTGGTGTGGCCTAGAAAGCAGACTCCGTAACTTTTTTTTGCACTAGAAATAAGATATGTTCAGTGTGCATAGGAATTTGTTCATTTTTTCCCAAACTATAGCCTGGCCCCGGCAACAGTCTGAGGGACAGTGAACTGGCCTCCTCTTTAAAAAGTTTGAGGACCCCTGGTTTTGATGGTTGAGCTATCAAGAGCTCGCTCAATCCAAGCAAATCAGGACAATTTCCTTGAACCTCCCTTTCACATCAGGATGTTCTACTGTTGTAAAGAATGAATGAGCAAGAAGAGAGGTGAGGGGATTACAATACTAATGTTTCTACATACCTATGCCCCTTTGTACTGATGCTTTCTGATCTTGATGTTCCCAACAATATGCATATCCTATACTGGTGTTTTCCAGAACCCTGATGTTTTCTGCAAGTGGTTCAAATATACCAGTGGAACCGTGTCTCAAAATGTAAACAGTGTGTTTCATTCATTCTCAGTTTGAATGTACCAATGAATTTAAACTGTCATGTAAACAATGAATCCTATTCACCCTCACATTTTCATAACTGCAAATACCTCTGCATAAATATGTGGACTATGCGATGCACTAACTTGCACAGGTTTGTACTTCTGACAGTGATGTTTTAGCTCCTGTGCCTTTTAATTTATTAGATTAAAAGCCTTTTTTTACCATTTTCCATCAAATCCAGTGCTGGTCTCTGTTCTGAGGATTTCAAAGTCATTTGCCCTTCTTTAAGTCAGGCTTTTTCCTTCCATGCACTGCGGGCGAAACCCTCACCTCAGTCTCTGAGGGCTTTCTTAAAGGGACCTCAACAACAAAAATATGACCAAAATGGAAAACTCACATTTGGATATAGTAACATATATTACTGGCTTCAAAACTAAACTGAGGAATGTGGACAGAGCTTGTAGACATGTTAGATGTGATGCCCAAGATACATCAGAAGTGATGTGTGAAAGTTGCCCCCATCATGCTTGGCTCCAATTATTAAAAAAAAAACTAAAAACACTGTCTCCATGAGGGCTCCATACACTGGATATTTCCCTGGAGGCTACAAAGTAGCAAGTCTAAGTCACTCCACAAGATAAGTATATGGCAATTACATTTACAAGAGGTAATTAGCACATGAAATAGCATTCTCCCTAGCAGCCTGCCAAACCCTAGCAAGATTGTTTCAGGCACTCCTGTGAAACCTATGGCTACCCCTCCAGCTGCGGCTCCTCTTTAAGTGTTATTGTCCTCTGCTTCCCCATGCTGAGCACAGGAGAATGATGGTCTGCATTGTTACTTAAGGAAAACACTATTCTCCTTTCTTGAAGACATTTCCCCACCCCAACAATCCTCAAAGACAAGATGCTAAAGGCAGCCTGGCAGGATTTGTATCTGGAATGATTCTAGTAGAATCCCTGGTTCTGGGCTGGCAACAATTGCTCCATGACAGGTCATTATGGAGATTTTTAACCCCATGAACCAAGGGTTGGCATCTGAGCAGGAAAGAAAAAACCTCAGATGTCAAGTGCTGAATCAAGAAAACATTATACACAGTCAGGAACTGTTTTCAAAACGTGCAATCTTTTATCAGAGAAAAAAGTAACTGAGCTTTTTGGACATTCAGTGATGTTTTTTAGGAGCCTTACTATGTTATATGATTGCTATAATGCTACTATGTTACTGTAAGCCATCCTCTACTCATTTTAAAAGAAAATTTGGGTATACTATACATTTTTTAAAGCAATCAATAACGTTCATCAAATTTGTGTTATGGCCTCTCCTTAGAGAAGATCAAGGTAGTGTGTGTGGGATCAAAGTAAAGCACACTAAAGACAATTTATTTCAAACTGGCGTATCACTCGAAAACTAAAAAAGCAGGAGGCAAGATGGAACTTTACAGTAATGTTGATGAAGGCAATTTTCACCACACTTATAATTGATGAAGAATCTGACGCCAAGAACAAGAAAAGTCCTGTAAACAAACAAAATTATACTTTGGTCACTTCAGAATGACTCATGCACCTACTTCGGTGCATCTGTGTTGTGAAGCAACAAACATAAATCTTATGTGGAACTCTATTTATAGTCATTTCAGAAACTCCACTTTTCTGCACTGTAAGTCCTAACATGCAGCTCTGTTCAAAATTGCAGCAAACTGAGCAGTGCATGCTGGGACAAGCAGCAATTCCAAACCAAGTCCTGCTATTGTAGACTTAGAACAAAAACATGATGGTAACCTGTTCTGTTTTATGCAAATATGGTTCTGCCTTGAGGCTTCTGGCAAGCTTTTAGAGTGTCCATTACAGAACAGAAATAAAGGCATCCGGAAACCAAAAAGCTACCAAAACCAGATGGAAAAAACCAGCTCAAGTGCACAAGTCCTCCTCCACTTCCTCCTTGCCACACAGAGACTCACCCGTACACAACAGAAAGAGCATGCATTCACTTGTCCAGCTGGAGATCTGCCAACAGGGAATTCTAAGAGAAGCCCTGGAATAGAAATACTAAAGACAGACAGCTTCTCGCTTGGGCACACCACACACATGCAGTGCCAGACATAAATAATTCAGCTCCATTAAGGCCTTCATCCTCTATAAACCACTTCTATGTTCCGAGAAATAGCCACATCGTTAGAGATCAACCTGAACATTCACTCTGAACTAGTAACCCCTATCAAAATACAGTACCCTAACAAATTTAAACCAGGCAACATTAAAGAAAAAATGGCACAGATCTGCATGCAATCAAGAAGCCAGAGTGTGTACCCTCTCTTGCTCGCTCTCTGTCACAACAGCCTACATTGCTTTTGACCTTTTCTAGCAAAGCAAAAGGGAGAGAAACCTAATTGGGAATTATTTTACACCTAAAAAGGTGAATTGATTCCACTAACAGCTAGGCAGCATATAAAAAGAATGTCTCCTACCCATGTGTTCAAAATCTGCAGAGCTCTGGGATTAGCCTCTCGTTGCTTCCAGACATGACTGACTGCAATTTTCACCCTGATTAACTTTCAGGAATGCCTGCACCAAGGAACAGCAGAAACAGTGGAAAATCTCCAGCACCAAGCATCGACTCTAGCTAGGCAACTGCTGCTCCAGAGCACAGCAAAGCCAAAAGGATTTTTAACCAACCACTCAGCCTTACTGGGATCAGTCCAAGACAGCATATGTGCCCTCTGGCTCCAGGCAGCCCCCGGGAAGATAAGTCAGGAACAATCACAGCAATTGGAGCAGAATAGGGCAAGCCTGAAGCAGCAATGTCTCTGTCAGAGAAACATAGCAAACCCTACCCAGGAAATGCTCAGAATCACTCCCTGTAACCCAGCACCCAGAACTGTGAACCGCATCCAGCCCCTCTGATGCCCGCTCTTACAGAGGCCAGCACAGAAATATGAGTAGTTGCTGTTCCCTTCCCCCATCCCGCTAGCTCTTGCTGGCATCCAGCCCACGGCTTTCCCATGTGCACTACCTCTACACAGGATCCTTTTTTCTTTCCATTTACGACTAAAGAAACTCAGGGGGATGCATCTTGCTTGGCAGCGGAAGCTGTAGTGTTCTTAGTTCCTCACACTACAGAGCTGTGCTCCCTCCAGCTGCCTTGTTTAGGTTGGATTCTTTTTTAAAAAAAGCGACTCCCATGTCTTTTTGTAGCTTTACTTTCTGTTTAAAGATGTTCCTCTCTCCCTGCCTGCCTCCCTCCCTCTATCCTCAATGATGAAAACAATGTTGAATGAAAGCCAGCTGGCAGCCAGAAGAGGAGCTGAAATCTGCACAAAGGAGTTTCCTAACACTGTTTTCTGTTCAAGGAACTAAACTGTCTGTGCATGGATAGAGATGGATGTTTTGCCTTTTCCTATCCTAGGCAAATCATATCAAGCAAGAAAAAGCAATAGTTGAGTCTTCCCCCCACTGCCCCCGAACATTGTTTTTACCACTACACAAGGAGGGAAGGTTTTCCCTACTATACCGATATACAACTAGTCTAAAACAAGATTTAAATAAATGGCTAAAATCAGAATTGGCAATACTGCAATGCTAAGTGAGGAACTTCTATGATATTTTCTAAGTCTAATAATGAAATACTTTGGGCAATGTCTATCATCTCAGGCAAACGCAACCTGTGCAATCACCATATTGTGTGCACAGCTGAAATAAAATGGAGCCATCTATCTAATTCAATATGGATGTGCACTCCATAAGAAAACTATATGTCACAGCATGTGATACCACATCTCTTAGCAGAAACTGAAATATTTAGAAGCCTTTAGTTTCAAAAGCCTCCTCCCTAGAACTGATATAGCCATCAGCTATAACAACCATGATAATTTACAGCCTCATTTTAAGTATGAAAGTCCTAAAGGAACAGAATGACCAGATAAATGGAGGACCGGATGCCTATACCTTCAACCCATTGTATAGAGTAGGGAAGTTTGGTGGGTGCAGCTTTTTAAACCCTTCCATGTTTAGCTGCACCTGCCAAAATTCCCTCTTCTATACAATGGTTAAAGGTATAGGCATTGGGTCCTCCCATCTGTCTGGTCACCTTGTAAATGAGGCATCATTAAAGGATAATTGGCCACCTCCCTTAGCCAATAATCTAGCTCAAAAATCAATAATCAGAATAGAGGACTTTACACAATCCATGATGTAAAAAACTATTTCATGTATAACAGATGGTCAGGACAACAGATAAACTAAAAAGTGGTTCTCAAAGTCTTCTCAGATGTTGAGAACCACTTAAGTATTTGCAAAGGTGGGGAAGGAGTTAAGGAAACTTAAGGGAAAATAATTGTTGTCCTAAACCAGCAGGCTCCAAACTCCAGCCCTTGGGCCAGATCCGGTGCCCACCTACTCCTTCCCTACTGTGAACAGCACTATCTGTTCCACCAGGGGGACTTTAAAAGACTCCAAACTACAGCCTCCAGGGGTCTTCATGGCCAGATGCTTCTGTGTGGAATGCT
Source organism: Lerista edwardsae (assembly GCA_029204185.1). Lineage (NCBI taxonomy): Eukaryota > Metazoa > Chordata > Lepidosauria > Squamata > Scincidae > Lerista > Lerista edwardsae. The sequence continues at coordinate 4,036,547 of JAJKFI010000020.1, forward strand.
AGGCACAAGGTATGCTAGAGCAGCAGACCCTGGAAGTGGCTGGCCACAAAGACCCCTAGGGCAGTGATGTCATGCAGGGGGTACGCGAGTACCGGTTTCTAGGATTACAGCTGGCCCCGCCCATTCGCCCGCCCACTCGTCGACTCCGCCCTCTGCAACGTTTGAATTTCCTGCATGTTTGAGTTGCCTGCATGTTCTCAGAGCCAGGCAGGCAGGCAGGCAGCGAGCGGAGCCTTTCTTTTCCTTGCCACTGAAAAATGAGTTGCTCTGGGGTTTTAACATGATGCCAGGCCTCCTTAACATGTTCTGGGGGTGCTGTGGAATACTGTTGCAACTGTTGGGTCAGTTTAAAATCATCTGAGGGCTCAAAAAGGGCTTTTTTCATGTCACTTCCTGCCACAACATCACTTCTGGCTTATGACGTCACTTCCGGTGGGCGGGTCCCAACACATGCCAATCAAAAGTGAGTACCTGTTCTTAAATCATTTAGATGACACCACTGCCCTAGGGGCTGTAGTTAGGGTCTTTCAGAGCTTCCCAAGCAGTTTCCTGTTTGGAGAATGCTAGGCTAGGCAAAAATCATGGTTTGTGGTGCAACCACTGTTATGAAAAAGAAAAGGGGGCCATTCCAAAGTCATTATATTTGAGGCTTTATGTGATCTGCAGTAAAGACATCAATTCTCCTACCAAAGGTTTCCTAAATTTCTCCATACAAAGATAAAACATGCAAACTAGAGCATCTAAGAAGGTCAACCAATGTGTTCTCCCAAAAACCCTGGTAATGCACTAGCAAGATCAAAACACTTATTCATTAATCTGTAAATGTTAAAACAGAAACACTTTTAATCTTTCAAGTCTTGCCCTCAAGAGTCTTTTCAAGAAATCTAAAGTAACTGACCTATATAAAGATAAATGGCAGTGTCAGTCTTGTAAACATTGCGACTCTTCAACACCACAAAACAGTTGATAATGCCAATTTTATATTCACTGACCTTCTGGGGAACTTCATATGCTGAGTCAACCACTTGGAGGAAAGTGCCTCTTTCAAAATTAGACTACTGTATCTTGCAACTGCTTTCCCAGAAATCTTCCAAATAAGAGATACCAATCAACACTTGGTAACACATAGGTTAGGAGTTTTATTCTTCTCTTGGACAGCTGATCCATACGTAAACAGGACTGATCCAATCCCTCACTAAGTTGCGTGGAAGGTGAGATTTTGAAAGTTACTAAGTTTCTTACAAAAGAATCCAAAATTCATCAAAACTGGTCCTATCCTATAGGCCTGTTTGCATGTACACTGCAACATGCATTTTTACTCCCTTTCCTAAGCTTCAAGTACGACTGCCAGCACCATAACACCAGCTCATCATTAAAATGGATCACAAAGCAAATTTCTCTATCAAGAGTCTTATGGCATAAGTAGTCTTTGCTGCACCTTCTTTTAATATGTTAAAGAACTATGATACATAAACAGCTAAACATGCAAGGGACAGCTCAACAAGGGCGTTCTGGCCTTTCAGCAAAACATGCAGAAAGCAGCTAGGGTTGTCAAGGCTCTCACCTCCTGAATGTGAATCTCTAAGAATGTCCAGTCTCAACATTTTTGCCAGGCTGTAGGTAAAATTATAAAATCCTGGACTGAGTAATAAGCCTCTGTTTTCTATTTTTGGTATACAAAGCACAAATAGCAAGACTGCTCTACAAAACCAGCTCTGTCCATTTGTGTTATTATATCTTTACAAAAGATGAGATTTGCTCCAAAATTATTTCAGTTCCCACTGTTGAAATAACCAGAGGGAGGGAAGTGTTTGGAACGCAACATGCCAACTATAGTGTTGGTATTCTGGATGTTTATTTCTTGTGGTTGTAGAATTTGAAGGCAAATCCTGTTCTACATCAGTGAGCTCCCCAGAAAAGATAATTATTACAAGGACATCAATTTTTTAAACCCATTTCAAACTTCAAAGAATCCTTGGCAAAGGCAGGCTAAGTACAGTAACTGAATCTGACCAAATAAGCCATGAGCAATACCAACATCTCTGAACTTTCAGAAGCAAACAATACAAGCCAGATTCAGTGGGATCTTGCAAGACAACAGTCCAAAGAGGCCTGGAGAATGACCTCTGCACTGACCTCATGGCCTGGCTTTTCAAACAGGTCACTGGTGGCTGTCTGCTTCATAGCTTGCTTGCGCACTCCTTAGGCCCCACTACAGTTAGACAGCAGACAAGCCAGATCGAAGGCCTCCCTAAGGAGATCACAAATGGGCAGCTCTGGAAGCCTTGTTGCTTTCAGTGGAGACAAAAAATTATCAGAGTCTAAACATGAAGGGGCTGCTGCTTTATTGGCTAATGGCCTCAGTTCCACTCGTTCAATACTAATTAAGCAAGGCATGCTGGAGCTGGATGGGGTTTTGTATGCAACAGCAGAACGTTTACCTGCTCTTGCAATCTTTCTTCTGCTGTCATGTGCAAGCCTGAAAACTGGAATGGAAAGGTTCACATTACACTTTCACCCTGAAGTAGCAGTTGTTCTTTGCACCACTGTGTTAAACAACCTTCTCAACAGAGTACAACCGCTCCCACACTTCCAGTGATTGAACATGTCATATCATTGCTTCACATTTTCAAGAACAGAAAGGTATAGTTATGCCGGAAAAGCAGCATGTGCCCTTGATGTGGGCAGCTGCGAGATGCAGGAAGCTGGACTAGATGGGCCTTTGGCCTGACCCAGTGGGGCTCTTCTTATGTTCTTATGATGTACAGAGGGTAGCACAAATATCTCTTTTGTTTTCCAGCCCATCAAATACTGTTTTGACTATTAAGTTATTTCCCAGATCAAAGAAACTGCATGGGCCTAGAGGACTGAAGTGCATTTTGAAAAACTGCTCCCAAGGAAACAAATATGTTATTTAAAGGAAACAAATATGTTATTTAAAGGAGCACTGCAAAAAAAAAATTGTGGCATTTAAAGATTTTTGAAATAAGCTCTACTTCTGATACCATGATAACTATTTAAGGGACAAAGGAAGCGTTTCATCTTTAAGCAAAAAGAAGATGCTCAACAGCTATAATCATATGCTTACAGCAACTGCAACATCTGTAAAATAGCATTACTAATTCTACAAACAGAAATTATGCAGCCAGGCACTTAAGAACCCTCACGTAAACACAGCCACATGAAGAATAGATGCGCTTCTGATATTTTGCACACACAGTTTCCAGGCATAGTACAAAAATAGAGAGATGGTTAGGGTTCAAATTGTTGCTCCTTTTTTTCCTGCTTAATGGACAGGATAGGAATCACCATCTTGGCCGACCATACCGACATGAAATTCACCACTTTGAGAAAATAGTAGGCATGTCATCCTCAACACTTCAGGTATACAGACTATTCCATCAAAAATGCCGATAGACAGAACACAGTTATTTATACCAGTTCTATCAGATTGTGAAGTATTGAGCCTCATCTTTGCAGTTATTGTCAAATTTTGCCAGAATATCACAATTGGCAGTGAATTCCACCTGTACTACTAAATTATTTATATACTGCTGGTTAAATAACAGGAACATCAAAAGCAATCCACACAGATCTAGAAATACCAATAGTGATTCCTTAGAACAATGAAAAGACCAACTGTAAAAGCACTATCTGACGGCAAAGGAGCAAGATAAAAATTAGATGAAAGCTCTGGTTCTGGATCACACAGGGGTTCATGAGTCATTTCAGAAGCTAGAAAGCCAATATGACACTCTTTTCCCTACTATAAAGTGCCACAGAAAGGCTTACTAGTCTGAAAGACACAAGAGAACCACTGAATGAAATAAAGACACATAACAGAATTGTCTACAGGTAGACTGAACTAAAACTAAGGGTGCAATTCTAACCTGGAGTTAGGCCACAGGGAAGATGGCGCACTTCTGTGTGCTGGCCTCTCTGACTCCGAGAGTGATCCAAACATACTTTACAGTGTCCCTTGTGCAGGCCAAACTTTCCTGGCCTAACTGTGCCGGCTTAACTCCAGGTTAGGATTGAGCTCTACATCTTAGTTTCAATATAAAGAGTCAGATTTAGATTGTAATTTTTTTTGTCTGTGAGTTCACCGTTTTTTGCTAATCATAAATGGTACTGAAATTAATTCAATTCTAAAATCTGAGTAAAGAGTGTAAGCCAAACCATCTTAATGAGCAACAGTTCCTTCAATGGAATGAAGGATCAAATCCATGATCCACAGCACCAGGGCCAGCCCACTCATGCCTCAGGCTGAAGGCCTTGTGTTGATTTCAGGGAAGGCGGCAAAATAGCAAGGAGTGCCCCGCATCCTGTGTTTTCCTGCCACCCCTTCTGGCCCATTGCCGTCAGAAGTGTTCCAGTCCATGCTCCATTTCCCACTCAGAAGATTCAGGTGGCAGCAGTCACTTTCTTCCTCCAACACCTCTGAAGGGAGAAGTGAGGGAATCTTCCTGCAGCTCTCCCACCTCTGTCTCCCTACTCACTGGCTGCATAAGGAAGCAGCCACGGGCTGAAAAATGGAGAGGTGGTACTCCCCCCCCCCATCCCTTTACTTCCAGCTGCTCTGGATGTAGTCTTTTTTCTGCACCAGATCATTTCAAACAGGACCTTGAACAGCATACTCTGCTCTTCCAGATCATTTCAAACAGGACCTGGGCAGAGCAAATAGCTGCACCCAGAACAGCTGAAGGCAATGGAAGGAGGGAATCTATGCGGCTTCCTCTCTCCCCTCTCCCTAGCCACCATGGTAATGGGGGGGCGAGCGCATGCACATGCTAATATATACACAACATTTTGATAAGAAGATGGGGGAGAAAGGCAGCAGGGCAGCAATTTGGGGCTGGCTCGGATGCCACCTGACGGCTGGACCATCACAGCACATGCATTTAGGGTTATCATTGAACAAGTCTGCAGGCTCCAGTTTAAGTAGAATCTATGCAAGTTTATAGGAAATATGGCAGAAAAGAGGTCAGATCTCTGGACCACTTCCACAGTGACATGCTGGCCCACCTTATATGAAGAAATCTATTTGGCTCTTTCCTGCTCATTTCTTTCTACTATTCATTGTACACTTACTTGCGATATACATACTTACCCACTTTACAAAGAAAACAAGGGAACCCTGAAAGGATGTCACAACCCAGAAAGTAAGATTTATATGTCTAACATAGCTTCTCCCATTGTTTCTGTCCCACGGCCCTAATTTCCTAGGTGTGTCATCTTCTCTCATCAAAGCCAAAATCTAAATTCTAAAAAACCCAAATACTGGGATCAAAATACAGAACAAGCAAATTCATGAAAATACAATTTATTCTGTAAGAATGATTTCTCTCAAGCAACATAGTAACACATAGTTATGAATTGTTAAAAAAAGACAGATCAGTACAATGGTATTAAATAAATAAGTAAGACAAAATGATGGCAAAATGTGTCAAATTTATAAGGTAAAACTATAAATTATGGCCAAATGAGAAGCCATTCCAAAGACTGAGTTGAACGGTGTTCAAAAACTATCACACAGCACAGTCAGGATTAATTTTTTAAAGGACTATTTTCCAAAGCTAACTGTTTTAATATAGTTAGAACTATTGTACATGTTAAATGAAAAAAATTTCATTTGTTTGTATTTTCCTCCTGAAAAAATAGCACTTCTTCGCATCAGAGAAATATTCTGAGACATGTAATGTTATATGTAAGGAATGTAACTTGAGGTTGGCTGTAACTGTTCTGAACACCTATCAGAGGTCTCAAGTACAGGGAAAGCCAAAATACAACTCAAAAAGCTAAATAAGGGCCCAGTCTTTCCAACTTCCTAGCACTGATGCAGCTGTGCCAATGGGGCATATGCTGCATCTGGCTGTGGAGAGGCTGTCATAGAGGCCTCCTCAAGACAATGTTCATTTCCATCATCAATGCAGCCCTGAGATAAGGAAAGTTGGATAGGATTGAGCTGCGAGTCTCTTAACTACCTGGTCTCTTTAGTCATCAAATGACTGCCAAGACTTCTGGTATCTCCTTTTCAACTCTCAATCCATCCCTTTGCAAACTTCAGAGGAAAAGCAGTTGGCAGGCAATGCCATCCAGAACAAACACTGCTCCGAAACCCAATGACATTTCCTAGTGTGTATTAACACTGACTACAGGAATGAATGATTTCCCTAGGAACTTCCCTCTTCAGTTGAGAAATGCTGGCAATGACAAAATACAGATAGTAGGTTGCTGTGGAACTACAAAAACAATCATTTAGCTGTATGCCCTGGTCACAAAACTGAACTGCTACTGCAGAGCCAAATGCCCTATGACAAAGCAGGTGCTTTATATGTGCTCCTTCAACCAGACTAGGTAAAGGTAAAGGTTTCCCCATGACCGAATGGTCTAGTCGTGACCGACTGTAGGGGGCGGTGCTCATCTCCGTTTCAAAGCCTGTAGAGCCGGCGTTTTGTCTGAGGACAAGCTTCCGTGGTCACGTGGCCAGCATGACTATATGCCGTGGCGCATGGAACGCCGTTACCATCTCACCGAAGTGGTCCCTATTTATCTACTTGCATGTATGTGCTTTCGAACTGCTAGGTCGGCAGGAGTCAACCAACTACTCCCTTCCAAAAAGCTAAATAAGGGCCCAGTCTTATCCAACTTTCTATCTCCAACTTTAGTATCTCCATTTTGATCCTTAATACCAGCATGTCGTACTTGCACTGATCTCTTCTTCACAAACACTCTGAAAGGGTTAAAAAGCTTCTTGGATTAAAAAGAAAAGAAAAAAGCTATTCTTTTTTGCTCCTTAGTAAGTTTCCACATTCACACTGGCCCCATCAACTAGAATTACCACCAGTGTTGCAAACACATCATGTCAGAGGCGTAGCTAATGAAAGTGTAGCCCAGTGCAGAAGGCAAAATGTTGCCCCAGAAATGACATCACAACAGGAAGTGACATCACAGTTGTATTTCTATTTTCTGGTGTGTTTTTTGTCATAACCATTGATAGAGTAAAGATATTACACTCTGGTTTGTTTCATTGCATTCTACATTAAATTACCTTTCCAATGATATATAACATGATGGTATGGTTCATACATACCAAGGTTTTTACGATTTTGGCCACTAGTGTCAAGCTCAGCTTGTTGCCCCGCTAAAGCTTGCTGCTTGGTGCAATTGCACCTCCACTTCTTTAGCTATACCCCTGCATCATGTCATCCTTTTTGAATTAAATGTCATATTCCATGGTGGAGGTTCTGGGTCAAAAAACAGCAACTACAATGCACACCAAATGAAGACCACATTGTCAGCAAATTAAGCAGCCTTCCCAATGCGATTCCTGCCAAAGCAACACTTGAGCAGAAATTGTTTCATCAAGCAACCAAACACACCATATCAAATCTTCTCAGATTGCAGTCAATTTTTGTTTAAAATACTTTTCTTTTAAAAAGCAATCATTTTTGTAAATTACTACTAAAGTCTGAAGGGCAAAAGTACCCTTTGTGTACCTTTTGTGGGAATAAGCTCTTCTGGAGGGATTCTCCAAAAGTAGAACAATTTCAAGAGTTTAGACATATCTACTCAGATATGCTACTTCTCCTTCCGAAGAGAAAGATCATGGAGAGAGCAGCCATGTCTTACTGTGCACCAAAGGTTAGCAAACAAAGCAACCTCCATGGTAGCCAAGCAATTTCCTGGCTCCAGCTCAGATCTGCTGTATCACTTATTCATGCTGAATAAGCACTGAAGTCTGCTCTTCAGCACACTCTGTTGTTCTTCAGTGTGTTTAAGCAAGTGATTCAACTTACAGTATCACCAATCCCTGCAAGTGTCACAGGAGGATCTCCTTCACTGTCATTGAGCACACATGATTGGTTTGAAGTAGTTGATGAAGCCAGAAAGGCATCTTCTAATAAATGCAATTCTCCCAGAACATTTCCAGCAGCAGCTCACCTGATACTATAAATATACCATGTTTTTACAAGAGACCCAAGAACCTGCTTGACTTCAGTTACTCTTGGGTGAAAGACTCCAAGCAAGACCAGAACCCATTACCATAAATCCAGTCACTATTGCCAATTATATGCAGGTTTACACCTACTTGAAGAACAAGGTGAAAAAGGAAACATTTCAACATGGTTTCCTGGTAAAGATTTCCCAGAAATGCACTGTAGTACCTGCATAATCCAAACTGTAAACAATGTACCACTGAGAAACATCACATGCTCATTTCAAGCTCACACCATAAGCATGTTAACTGATGGCATCCAACAATCATCCCAAACTACAACTTATCCTTCAGAAACAATTCCATTTTTAGCTCTTGAACAAAAACAAATGTCACTAACACCAAAAATGTACAACCACCATTATATGCTAGCACATGCTAAAACACCAAGACACTATCCTCAATAACTACCATTATCAAAGTTCCTCATAATCCGAGCCTCTCCAAAAATCCTAGAGCAAAAAAAAATTTGTGTATCCAAAATTAACACAGAAGTAAACTTAAGAATTTGATACACTGAATAAAGCTGCTTAACTTATGTTCTTTAGAACGCAATCCTAGCCTGTGCTGGAACAGGCCTGAACTGTATCCAAAGCAGGTTGGAAGTAGGCAAGCACCACCACCCCAATGGGACAAGGGCACATTCATCCCCTTACCACAGGGTAGGCGCCAGCCACCCCAATGGGCTGCTTGGCTCTGCATCTGCTGTTTAGTAGGCGCAATTCCAAGCACATGGCATCAGCCCGAATCAGTCATATCCAAACTCCATCCCCCTCTCTGGGCCGCCCTGCCCACCAGAACACCCTCTCCCCGCCACATTCTGCCCTTCCTCCTGCCTTGCCTCCGCACCAGCTCAACTCAGCCAGCGCTGGAGCAGGCACCCGCAAATGTGCTTTAAGGCACGTTCACCACAGCACTTGGCTGGTGCAAGTGGCTTGCACCCAGAGCCGTAACAAGTGAAAACAGCGCCTGGGGCAAGAAAATATTTTGCACGCCCCTTTCCAAACACACCACCAGCACCTGGCTATATGCCATTGTTGGCAATGGGTCTTACTCCCAGGTAATTGTGCAAAGAGAAATGCCTGTGAGAAGTTGGGGTTTCAGAAAAACGCATGCTAGAGGTGCTGTATTTTTATCCAATAGGCTTGCAAGCTCTTTACATTCAGGAGCTGAAAATGGAACATAGGCTTTTACACAGTTGAGTGGAAATGAGGGTGGAAGCAGCAGAAAAAAACAGTATGAAAGAAGTCATACACAGAAAGAAGTCTACTCAGAAGTAAGTCCCATTGTTGGCAATAGGTCTTACTCCCAGATAATTGTACATAGGATTATAGACTTAAATGTAAATATAAATTGATCTAGCTACTGAAATGGTGCCTGTTAGCAGTCTGTCCCCTTCCAGCTTTCCTTCCCACCCCCACCCTAGTATTTCATGAATAAAATCTATGCACTGTATTGGTTGATTATCATTCTGTTCATCCTGCCAAGCAGTTGTCTTTTTCTTCTTTTTACTAAGTCTACAATCCTATGCACAATTACCTGGGAGTAAGACTCATTGCCAACAATGGGACTTACTTCTGAGTAGACTTCTTTCTGCGTATGACTTCTTTCATACTGTCTTTTCTGTTGCTTCCACCCGCCTTTCCACTCAAGTGCCTCCTTATGACATCTGGAGGAACAGGAAGTGAGGGTGGATTGGAATGCCTTGTTCATTTAATTCTTTCTTGGAGAGCCTCCAAATAAGGAAGTGGGTGGTGATGTGACATCATCGCAACTCCTGTTCGCATCACACACAGCCACGCGCTGGTGGTGAGTTTGGAAAGAGGGGGTGAAAAATATTTGCAGGTACGGGTAGGAAGTTGTAGTCGAGAGGGTTAAAGCCTCCGTTTGCCTGAAGATAACATCCGAAGGTCGCCAGTTCGGGATCACTGGAAGCCTCCATGAGCGGCAGACCTTGTAAACTGTGACTGATTAGAGCTGAGCTACAGCTGCCTGTGAGAGGGGAGTGTGCTGAGCCAGCCACTTCTTGGTGGGAGCAGAAGCTGCTTATCAGCCAGCAGGAAGGCAAATTGTGTGCCCAGAAAGAAGACTACACCATGAAAGTACCATCTGTATGTTGTACGTTCTTGAAAGATAGAACTTGCTTGTAATTTGTAAAAAACCTTGTGTTTATGAATAAAGCCTGCCTATGTAAACCGCCTTGACTTAAAGAGAGGAGTAATCTAATGACCTAAGAAAGGTGGTATATAAATATGAGTATTATTATTATTATTATTACTACTGTTTGCATTTTGATATTGCAAAAATTGCACCCACCCTTTGAACTGTGCCTGGAGCAGCTGCTCCTCTGGACTCCACCCACAATACATCACTGCTTGCGCCAGCCAAAGAAGAAATTTGGATTGTGCTACAATGGCTCCCTGAGCTACAACATTTGAGTTGTGGGTGGCTGCACTGGTTCTTTTGAAAAGGCATAGTTATATCCTTCAGTGGTGGGTTTTGCACAAGTGCAATAGTGCTGGGGTGGTAAAAACTGATGTTTCAACTAAATTTTGTCTTAAGTACATATGCCTGGAACCTAACCTGTAGTTAAGAACGGTACTAAGTGTATTCGAGATATAGCAAGATTTTGAGTCCTTTAGCAAGAACAGCATGTCAGAAGAAAGATACATGTACAAACCATGCACAGGCTCAGCTCTCATGTAAAAGGAAAACAGTATAGTATAGTTTCCTACTATACAATGAGCCTGGGAGGATTATGCATACTCTCCTATCCCCTTCTCTTGCACAGACAAAGAGGAGAACAGAGACTTTTCCTTTCACTTTATAATGTATATAGTTTCATGTTATGGGAAAACCTGGGAAATTGTCGTTTATTCCAAGAATCCAATCAACACAGTTTAATATCCTGGTTTGTTACAGCAAACTAGAATTGGAAAAAACCATAGTTCCTCAAGTATATACTAAGAACTGTAGCTCATTCTAAAGTGAAGCAAAACCTTTCACTCCCCTTCTCATATGCAAGAGAGGAAGAGGTGAGCGGCAAGCACTCAAGCCCATGGCTCTCCCAGGCATGTTTGTCTAGTGAGAAACGAGTGAGTTGCATATGAACTTGGCCAGCATACAGATGCTTTTTGCTTCAAAACCTGGGGCATTTGCCAATATCTTCTGCTTTCAGAAATCATACCCACAATCATAAGTGCCAGAACTTGTTTTGAATGAAAACTAGGAGGATCTCAGAGATTCCTCTGAATCAGCAAATCTAAAATACTGTCACACGGACTCATGGGATGTGCACTCCCCAAGATTTACACTGAGACGTGTTGATAATTCACACAATTAAACACAAAATAAAATCACAAAAAGATACAGAACATTACAACAACGTTAACATAGTTGTGAAACAAATGTGGTGCTGATCAAAGGTAGGGATGAGAATAAATCAGTAGACCTATGGTAATATGCTTGCTTAAATCTACAGTATGGTCAGAACATGTTCTCAGGTACATGGCTGCAACTATATACAACTCAGAACTACATGAAATTTAGCTGTTGGCATTACAACCAACTATTTTGCATGAGAAACTTACCTCCAGCATTGCAGGAGATTGGCATAGTAGCTCTTTCACAATGTGTTAATATGGCTTTAGTGACACCTTGCTCTTGCAGGAATTTCACAACATACATATGCCTAAAAAGTCTGCTTCAACCCTTACTGAGGACACAAAATATAGCAGCCTATAAATCAAATATTCTCACATAATACTGGTTAGTACACTGCTATGCTGATGCAAACTGCAATTAGGACATTTGCGCAAAAGTCAAGCCACCATCCAAAAAGTATATATTCCAAAAACTGACACACACTTAACAGGGACCAGATCCAAATGATCCTGGATTATGTTCCCAAGGTATTTAGATCTGCCTTTTCATTTCCTGCTGCAACTGCTAAATAGCTTCTACTTCTTTCCATCCAAGGCACTGCAGAGCTGTCATTTCCCATTCTAGAGGTGGGCATACTTCAAAATCTGAAGCAGCAGATCTAACACACTGCAAGGGTAAGACTGTTTGAATATCATGTCTTCAATAAACAATTTTTAAACACAATTTACATGTCAAATACTCAACATGCAGCTTATTGAGGGCACTATAGTTCTATGCAGTTCATAAGGCTATGGGGAAAAGCAGCGCAGTTTATTGTACAGGACTTAAGCATGTCTGCAGTTATCCTTTCAGGAAAAGTAGAAATTTCAGTAAAACATTTGAGATCATCACTGAAACTGCCCACAGCACACAGGGGTACATCAACATACTCAAGTTTATCTCCCAGGTTAAACAAGGCATCCCATGACAACCATCAGTGAACAATGCATAAAAAACAAGCTTGCTTCAGCAAGAACAGATGCCCACATGCAAACACACAGGCAACGACCAACACATCTTGCTAAATGTGCTATTTACACATTTGGCTAACTGAACAGATGTTGGATTGATTTATACATGTGTGTTCATTGTTTGATAGTGATTTGAGGCACTATTGAATGGCAACCTGCCAGCTGCAAGTGTCATCACAAATGAAACATTGCAGGTCGAACTTCAGATCATTTCACCTCAAACGCAATGCTCTTCAACAGAATCAGTTCATACTCTTCTGTGAGCTGGCACCGGATGACATTCAGCTCATCACAGCGGCCCCTAGACGCTCACCTTGGAAGTGTGCAGACTGGCTAGTGACTGGTCTGTACTTCAGTCAAGACACCTTTTGTGTTAATCAGCACTTGCACAGGTGTTTCTCTCTACACAGCAAGTCACCATCACCACCTCACAACTCAAAACAGTCACAAACACAGCACCCATACAGAAGTGAACATTCACATAAATCTACACACATGAATAGACCAAAGCATCTGTACAGAGGCTGCTGGGACAGACTAGTAAAACAGCCCTCTTTGCAGGGACAAGGCCTCAGTGTTGTGCATTCACCAATATGTGTAGCAGCACCAAATGCAAGTCTATGCGCGCTGTGCAGAGAACCCCAGGAGCACAAAATAATGTTCCCACCCCTACCATGCCCTCTGTGCATAAAGGAACCCACACATGCGTCTCAGTGTCATTGTGTGCTCCAGTCGCAGCGGGTGAATTTATCTGCCACAATAGAGCCTTGAGCGTTGAAATGTGCCCCCCTAGGTCTCTTTATAGTGTGTAGTGTTTTTTTTTTGCTGCTAGAGGCGAATAGGTCCAACTCCCCACCCGCCGGCCCACTAAATATCGTAGGCGGGGGTGCGGGAACAATCGGAGCGCGTGCGAGTCTCTTCTGTTAGGGGCCATCGCAAGCCCGGGTGATGCGGTGCTGCGACGAACAGGACCCGCGTGTTCACGGCTCGGCTTTTGTGTGCGCGGGGGGGTGGCGGGACGATGCCTATCTGGCCCTGAACACCCTTTACAACGCAGGAGACGCCAAGGGGAGAAGGGAGAGCCTCTTTCGCTCCCCCCCCCCATGCGACCCGCACAGGGAAAGGAGGGCAAACTCCTCGTCACCCTCCCCCGTTCTTTGCAGGTACGGCACGGGGGGAGGGAGGACAGGGAGGTCGCTTGATCGCGAGCTGCTGGGAGCGGGCGGGGGGTCTCCGGCGGCGCGCGCGCGCCTGCCTGCCTGCGGGCGCCTCGCGCTCCCCTTCCCCGGCCTGACAGAGGCGAGGAGGCAGGCCCAGGCCTAGCGTGCCGCCATGAGGAGCCCGGCCCCCGCACCGCCGCTTTCCCCCACCCCACCCCACCCCACCCCACCCTACCCTCAGGGCTCCACGCCGCTGTCCAACGCGCTCCCCCCTCAGGGCTTACTCTCAGGTTCCGGCCGGTGCCGGGCGCGCCCCTCAGCCGCCGCCGCCTCCATGGAGCTGCTCTCAGGGGGCCGGCCCAGCCACCGCCACCAGCGTCATCTCTGCCGCCGGAGAGGAGAGGAAGGGAGGTCTGCGCGCCGCCGCGATCCCAGGGCTCGGCTCGGTTCGACCTCGACCCTCCCTCAGCGCGGCCACCAGAAAGGGGGGGGAGGGGAGCGAGTTGAGGGGACTCGCAGGAGCGTGGAGCTCAGAGCCCGGATCAGCGGGCGTGGGGAAAACGCGGAGCGAGGATTCCAGGGCGGGAGTTTAAGGAGGGAGGATCATCGTTCGCTTCTTGGGAACTGAAGGAAAACCTGGAGCGCGGGGCGGCCGGATTGCGGAAGAGGACGCTCCGCACAACAGCCGCGCACAGACGGGAAGAGGAAATTCCCTCTGAGAGGAAGAGGAAAAAGAAGGGAGGCAACTGCAAGGGCACAACGCGGGCAGCTGGAGGCGGCGGCTGCGGCCTGTCTTTTTTCAAATCTATAGGCGCAGCCCCAGCGGGTTTACTCAGGAGTAAATGCCCCTAAGTTTAGTGGGGCTTACTCTCAAGCAAGCGTGCTTGGTTGCCACCTTAGGAAGAGGGGCTACGAGGGGTATCCGAGGGAGGAGAATACAGTACCTGAGGCTTACGAGTACTGCGAGCTGGATCTGCATTTAATTAAGCATTGCCCCAGTGGCGTTCCTCGAAGGGGAGGAAAATGCTAAGTTTTGCAGGAGCCTGAGCACCTGGGTAAAGCGCCCCCCCCTCTCTCGACCGCGAAAGGCCGTGAAGGCGACGGGGATTGTCCGCTTTACCCAGGAGCTCAAGCTCCTGCCAAGCATTTTGCCCCACACCTCGGAACGCCACTGCATTGCCCCTCGTCCTGGCTCTTTCCTGGGCTGGCAGAGTGCAATCCTTATACACATTTACTACTTAAAAGGAAGCCCTGGTTAGCCCGGTGGGATTTCACCTGAGTAGACACGCACACTTCCCACGTCGATCAATTGGGCCGGCTGTGGCTTTGAGAATGGGCCCTCGCCACTGCATCCTGAACCCCTTGTTGGGCTTGGACGGCCGACATGGGGCTGCTCCAGTCTCCTCCTACAAAATAGGTGGTGGAGCCTCGAATTGCGGGAGCTGAGGCTATCTTCCGGAGACGAACATCCACTTCCCGCAAGGAGAGTCCTGCTGCTGTCTTGGCTCCCGCAGGATGTAGTGGTAGCCATTTTGGTACCACTGCACTTCCAGGAACTGGACAGTTCAGGATTGGGCTGCAATTCAGTAAAATTTATTATGAGTGATATGCAGAAAAGTATTTTCCATTATATGTATTTATTTCTCCTATCTTAACACCTCCATGCTATGACATTTGTTCACCCAGTTTCATCATCCTCAATCACCCAAAGGTGGCCTGTTTCCTTAAATTACTCTTTTCCCCCTCTGCTGCATCTTAGGCCTGACCCATCACTTCCTTCAAATCTCTCAAGGCTAATTTTCCTGTGAAGACTTTGATTCAAGTCCTAGACCTTGCGCTATAAGCAAACCCAAGAATGTGTGTTAAATATTTGCATTATATCCCCAATTTACCTGTTTCCACCTTCTCCCCTTTATCTGTTGTCTTCCTTTTGTCCATTTTTAGTTTGAGAAAGTAGGAGTTTACCGTGCTCACATTCTTGATTGCTCCATATAAATTATTGATCAACATTCTTTTTAATATAAGGTGTTGATCGAAGTTCTTTGTAATACAACCAATTCGTGTCATTGTGTGGTACATATAGGTAGGTGTTAACAGAAATTACTTGTATAACCCATAATTACCCATATAAATGCTTCATGAATCACTTAATCATATATGTTTCAGCGTTTTATGGTGCAATCCTATGTATGCAGTGGGACTTAGGTAGGTCTGTATAGGATTCCTGCCTTAGAATCCTAGAATATTCAAAAATACTTTGGAGGTCATCTAGCCTAGTCTCCTGCTCATGCACGCAACTACTACACCATCCTGCCAATCTGCCATCCAGCTTCTGCATACCTTATATATGATACGCTATATTGCAACATCAAATTAGAGATTATTGAATGAATATGGTTTGATGTTATGAAGAAACTGTGGAAAGAAATATTAGTAATGTCATTACTGGTATTTCCTTTGATGGGAATTGTGCCCAAAGGCAACAGACACAAGGATGTTCCTTGGCACAAGGTCCATGAAAATGAATGGGAGCTGCTCAAGGGACAGCCCCCTTTGTGAAATTACACAGCAGGTCCTTTGACAGCCTTCAGTGTAATTAATCTGTGACACTGCAACCTGCAATGTCCACTGCATTTACCCTCTCTGCACTAGGCACTGGAATTGGGGCAGGGAGGACTAGCAGGGGAGGAGCCTCTTTCCTTTTCTCAGCTCTAAGCATTGCCTAGCTAAAAGCCCACATGGCCACGCTGTGGCATGATATACAAGACTGATTGTTGATTAGATTGTTCTGTCCAGTCATACAATAAATAAAACTCCTTACCCTGGTGAGGGAATTGTGCGGGTCTGACCCTCTGCAGCATGCATCTTTGTAGCCAAAGGAGATTTATTGCCTTTCAAGAACTTCATCAGACTTCTGTGAATTAGTCCCGGCTTGGCTTTCTTTCAGCTGGCAGTACATTATCCTCTTCCACAGCTGCTGGATGAGCTACTCAGGGTAAGTCTGGTTTCGTGAAATAGGCTCTCTTGGCTTGTTTCAGCAGTTTGCAAGGCCTGTTCTGGACACTTCAAACCAGTCTTAGAGGTCAAAGCATTCAGCTAGGTACCTTTTGGTTTCTGTAACAGACGCAGTTACTGCTGTTTCTTGGGGACCTGTGTGCACCCTTGTGCAAAACCACAAGCTTTGGCAACAATGCTAGCTGCATCTTGGAATGCAACTCATTCTTTTGCAGACAGACCATTGTTTTACAAACTATCACCAAAATTGAAAGGCAGCTGATCTCCTGATAAAGTTTCCTATCTATGGGTGCACTACATGCATGTAGAAATTACTATACTGTGTTGTCTTTGCACTCTGCATAATTAGCAAGAGTAAATTATGCACAATTCATCCATTCTACAGATCACAAACATTCAGTTTTTCTGGGTCATAATAGTATTTGGTGTACAGTGTGTGTGTGTGTGTGTGTGTGTGTGTGTGCACGCGCGCACGCACACACACACACAGAATTTATACGTTTTTAAGTTACTGTATGTTCCTACCCCACCCATACAGCTCTGGCATTCAGCATTGGAGTGAATATTGGCAGGCACTCCCTGCATTCCATTTCTTGTGTTCTCACACATAACTCGCAGCTTTTGCCAGGCATGGGGTGAAGTAGTTTTTTCCTTCAGTACAAGACCTCCAGAGTGTTATACGTAAGAAAAATTAGACTGTAGTCTTGACAGTTCCTGTCACAGCCAGCTGTATGCCTCAAAGGGTGTATATCAGAGCTGGCCTAAGAGCATTGAATAACAGATTCCAAAGGACATACTGTTTTTCCTAAAGGCTTAGTGAAATTCCAAATATCTCTTGAGAAATTGTAGAGAGCTTCTCTATGTGTGAAGATGTTAAGATACACAATCATGGTATAGTACACATCCGTCATTGTCTCTTCTTCCACATGTGGAATCCTTTGCCTGTGCCTCACAAGTTTGTGGACTACACCCAAGCATTTTGGCATTCATATGGTTGCTCAGACTTTCTAGGTATTGCTTTAAGGGAATGCAGACACAGCTCCCTGTGTGCTTTTGTGTGGAAGGTCTCAGGTTCACTCCCTGCCATCTCCAGACAGAGCTGGGAAAAACCTTGTCTGAAACCTGGAGAACTGCTGTAGATAGTGCAGCTAATAATGAGCTAGTGGACCAATGACTCACTGTAAGGTAGATGTATTTACTGGGAAAAGAGGGAGCATAGCTCCATGGTCTTCACATACACAGAGGATCCAAGTTCAATCCCTAGTACCCTAGGAAAGATCCCAGTCTGAAGGTGGAGGGAGCTCTTTCCAACTCAGTAGCCAATACTGAAATAGATGGCCCAATGGCCTGACTCAGGGCCCAATCCTATCCAATGTTCCAGTGGTGATGCAGCCCCAAGGTAAGGGAACAAACTTTCCCTTACCGGGAGAAGGCTTTTGTGACTGCCTGTTCACTGCAAAATGCAGCGCATGCCCCACTGACACAGCTACTTCAACGTTGGAAAGCTGGATAAGATTGGGACCTCAGTCAGGGGCGGGTAGTTTCCCATGCTTAAAGATAAAATCCACACACCATTCTCATGTTGTGCCCCACGCACACGCACACACGAGCATCAGAAGTGCATGGTAAACACAGCACCACATAGACTTTGGCAGTGTCCAGTTCTGCTTGGGTAAACCTAAGCAAATCTAAAGGGGTGGGGAGCATATTTGCTTTGGGCCAAAGGGAGTTTCCCAGCTGCACAAATGGGAGAAGTGAGCAACAACCGGCTCAGCTCAGGGCTTGCTCCAGCACTTCAGAGGGAAGCAATCGCTAGCTGTCAAGAGTAGGCAGCAGGGTGAAGAGGCCTAGAGGGATCACAGCCAGATTCTAGTGGCAGAATAATCACCTGCAGCATGGTGCACAGCAGGGCTTGTCAAAGAGTAATTTATTGGCTGATCAGCTCTTTGAATTCCAGGCTGCAGTGCGTTTCTCTCTCATAGCAAATATAACAGGCGAGTATTTGAAGGCAGAGACAAGCTGCTTCTTCCAAAGAGAAGTGTGTGTGTTTGTATGCGCGCGCACACACAGTCCAAGGAAAGCAATGAAAGATACAGAAATTAGAAACCTTATTTCTAATGTATATTATTTTTCTATGTTTGTCAATCAGGTTGTATTTTCTTTTTCCCTACAGTGATTATAGGGGCTGAAAGCCCTCAAGCTCAATAGAAGAACAGGGGTTTCATGCCAGTTTCCAGTACAGACCTGGAGATTATGCTTTCCAAGCGTCATTTGGGATACAACCCATGACACCACAACAGAAATTCCAGAAGAGAAACTGAGAAACCTTTTTTTAAATTACCTATAAAATGTAGTCAATGGGGAATAACAAATCATACAATGGAACATTTTTCTGATTGGTTTAGGGTCCTGTGTATTTTTCTGCTTTTGATCTGACTGATTCCCCCCCCGCCCCCCAAAAAAAAAAAAAAAAAAAAAAAGGATTCTGGCCATAACATATTGTGCAGTCGTCATACTGTGCAAGGATAGGCAGAGATACCCTATACATTGGCTCCCAGCTGTGAAAATACTTTGCTGAGGCATCTATTTTGCCCATGGGATTTTATCCATTTATCATGCTAGTAAATCTATTTTCCATTCATGAGAACGAAGGCTGTACTGCTTCAGAAGAGGCAGTCTCTGAAGAAGGGAGAGGATGTTAACACATAGAGTGAGCTTTTTGTTTGCACATGTATAGCTTTAAAAAAACCAATTCTGTTGCTGGGGATTCCAGCGTCTAATTTAAATACTGAAGAATCCACATAGATGGTATTTTCTTACTAAGGGTTTGTCAGCTTTCCTCCTTCTGGCACCTCCTTTACAATGGTCTCTGTCTTGCTTGATAGCTTGTAACATGGTTAACTGTCAAGAAGATTTTGATCCTGATATGGAACTTTTCAGTAGCTAGATTCACATTCTTTGTGCTGCAACAGAACATTTTAGCTAAAACCCACTTGCTTTCCTAAGTAAGCCTGCATACTAACTAAACTGGCAGGTATTTGACCATTTGTGGAACTCCCCAGCAGAAAACAATTGATTTTCAGTCATTGGGGACTATCGGTGAATATATACAGACTTTTCTTTTTCGTAAGTCCTTGAAGGCCTGATATATCCAAGATTATGATCCAAAGTATGATTCAGTGTGGTTAGGACTGGAGGGACCTGTGTGACTCAGCCTTTAGGTGACTATGGGTCAATCATCAGCTCTCAGGCTCTCCACTCTCGCAGCACTGTTATAAAAGAGGGTGGCACCACAT
The DNA here is from genome assembly GCA_029204185.1 of Lerista edwardsae. Taxonomy (NCBI): domain Eukaryota; kingdom Metazoa; phylum Chordata; class Lepidosauria; order Squamata; family Scincidae; genus Lerista; species Lerista edwardsae. Next base: position 4,056,411 of record JAJKFI010000020.1, read on the forward strand.
GGTGGTGCCTTATGGGGAACATGCATGTGATCTCAGAAGGGCCTGCCTGATGAAGCTGTTGCACAAAGTACAGTACCCTGCAAATAAATAAATAAATAAAGAGCTGTGTTGTGACTCTGGATTTTCTTAACGCTAAGTCCAAGTCATCAACACTACAAGTACATTACATTTTTCCATGGTTCTTGTTCTATTCTCTTCCTTTTCAAATCCAGGGAAGAGAGGGAGAAGTAGAAGATGCTGCCCCATCTGCCATCTGTTACCACCTCCATTGGCCTCCTGCAATGGTTCCCAATCTATGTGTCATGACCCAGGGTGTCAGGAGGCACTTGCTGGGCTGTCACGGGCCACCTACTGCTTCAGCAGAGAGACTGCAGCGAGAGCCTCCAAGCAGTGGCAGGAGGCTAAGCGCACCAGGAAGAGCTGCAGCACATGAAAACCGCATACTGCAAAAAGCCACTTCACCCCACTCTGATCTTCCTACCGCTCACTGGAGGCTTCTGCTAGGCCTCCAAACCCAGAAATGAATGGCATTAACATCACCGCATAACACATTTTGCATCCCTCACTTCCTGGTTCTGGGGGCGTCACAACCCCAGCTAGTTTGAGAACCACTGGCCTTCATGGATGGATCAGCCCTGGCATTGATACGTTCAGTTTTAGTTTCAATTCCTTTCCTAATGAACCCTAACATGGAATGATCTATTTTCATTGTTCCACACATTGAACTGATGTTTTCACTGAGTTCTTTCCCACGCCCCCAAGTCCTCTTTCATGGATAGTCGGCTCCATTAGTTTGGTTAGGCTCTTTTACCCCAAAGTGCATCTCTTTACACTGACCCAGGTGCATGCAGTGAAAAAGCAGAGTTCTTCCTCTCACTCCATGCTCCTGCTACAAAAACAGCACTAACCTAGGAGCAAGATCACACAGGCAGTCCTACTGAACAGAGTGAGTATGGTCACCTCCAACAGAAAAGCCCCTAGGCTAGCACGGGTTTTGTCTTTTGCATTGACTTTCTGTCAAAATGAAGGGGGAGGAGGTAAGATCAGACACAAATTCCCATGATGTCTTCCCCCCCTCCTCACTTTTCATGGCTAACAACTGAAGATCTTTCTTCAGTCTAGCAGTTCTGAAGAATCTATACAGCTGTGCTGTGATACTGCAGAGAAAGAGCCAGCATGGCCAGAACCAGCAGGAAACTAGAAATCCAAAGCCCGTCACTAATCTATTTCCAGTGTAGGGAATGGTGAGTGGAATAGAAAGAGAGGAAGATTCATGAGCATCCTCACACCTGGAGTCCTGGGTGAGGTTTTGCCTTTGAAGGAGGTGGAAGTTGGCAGTGTGAATACCCAGAGACAGAGTGGTTGTGAAAGAGAATGAGATCTGGCTCTGATCTCAGCTCACAGCTGGGCTTGTCCCCTCCCCTCCTCCCCTCACCCTGTCCTAGTTCAAGCTCCCTCCTTCTTTCCCTGCCTGTTTGTTCCTTTTCTTCCCATTGTTTGAGGCAAGGACCACCTTGCCTTAATCTCAGATGTGCAGTCTTGGCATCCAGACTAGCAACAGGAGCATCAAACAACTTTCCTGGGAATTGTGCTAGGTATCAAAATCCAGCGATGTATTTATCAGAACTGAGGCTGCATCCAGATCAGTCTTTTGACTGGTCCAAACTACCTCCTCCATCATACAAGGCTTTTTACCAAGGCCCATGAGAAATCACATTGCCAGTCGACAAGGGCAGGGGAAAATCTTTGACAAGCGAGCCTCCAGGCATTCTTTGGGAGAATTCTCAAAGAAGCCATTCCTGGATAAATGATAGCGTGAACCGAGAAGGGCCTGGATGTGCTGCAAAGGGATGGTTGCATGCATGTCCCATAGTAATCCCAGATGGCAATATAAAAGCGCACAGCACAAGCAGGAGCAGTTTCCAAAGGATGGACTCTTCACACTTGGCTAGTCCTGCTGGTTCCTGGCTGGCAGCACTGGGCATTGTTGTCCAAGTGGGCATAGTTGAAAGGCAACACTGTTATGAGCAAGTGGGGGAAGCTGCTCATAGTCGGGAACTGCTGGGGCGGTGTCAAATCGCAGTCTTCCATTCTAAAGAAATATGAAGCTAGTTCCATGAGTCCAAAGGGGGTTTAGGGCTTTTTTTTTTTTTAAGATCAGCCTCTGCTCCTACCTGAATGCCTAAGAACAAGTTTGTTTTAAAACTCAGATAAGTTTCCAAAGCAGTTTGTGACACAGCAGAGGACCAAGGGGATCTAACAGCTGAATAAAGGTCAAACTGTCTATAACAGGGGTCTCCAAACTATGGCCCATGAACCAGAACCGGCCAGCGGTGTTATGCTGCCGGAACGCTGGGCGGGACATCCGGGTGATCGACAGCCTGCCTGTCGTGTTCCGGAGCGTTACGCCGTTTGCATAACCAATTACGCCGCTTGCGTACATTACTCAAACGGCGGAACGCTGCAGAACGCAACGGGTGGGCTGTCGATCACCCGGATGTCCCGCCCAGCGTTCCGGCAGCATAACACCGCTGGAACCGGCCCATGGATGGCCGGGATCCAGCTTGCAAAGACACCACCATGCAGCCTGCAGCAGGCCTTGCCCTGGTCCAGCAGCTAGCACAGGGCTCGGGCGTCTTCTGAACCTTGCTGAGCCTTGCCTTGCAGTCTTGTGGGATTCCGGCCTCTCACGAGGTTTGCTGGGCCTTGTAGGGCTTGGGTGCCAAGGCTTGCTGGAACTCTCCCAGGGCTCGGGCCTCTCGCCTGGCAGTCTCATGGGGCTTAGACCTCTGGCAAGGCTTGATGGGTCTCTCCCAGGGCTTGGGCCTCCGGCAAAGCTTGCTGGGCCTTGCCTTGGCCCAACAGCTAGCTCGGGCCTCATGCGCAATGCTGGGCCTCTTGCTGATCATGTGAGCTGCCTGGCCTCACCCAGCAGTCGCGCAGGCCTCTGGATTTCTCAGAACCTTATGGAAAGCACGCAGGAACAGGCTGCCAGAAGAGAGACTACATGGGTGGCTTGCAGGTAAAGAGATGTGTGCTTTCCTCTCTGTTATTTTCAAAGTGATTCTGGGTGTTTTGTGAAGTGATATAGGCAGCGGCGGTATTCAGCCGGTACGCTGGGCAGGACTTACCTTTGACCGGCAGTCCGCCCGTTGCATAACAGCGCGTTCTGTCGCTTTCCCGCCCGCTGAGGCGGGTGGGAAAGAAGCGGAACGCGCCATTACGCAACGGGCGGACTGCCAGTCAAAGGTAAGTCCCGCCCAGCATACCGGCTGAATGCCACCGCTGGATATAGGCCTTCTGCCCCCCTTCCCTTTTTTTTTGCAAAGTGATTTTGGATGGTTTACCAAGTGATCAATGCCTTCTCCCCCTCCCCTGTTATTTTCAAAGTGACTTGGACTGCTTTGTAAAGAGATCTGTCTGGATCTGGAGGATCTTTCTCTTGGGAATAACCTCAGAAAGTGGTTTGTGGTTATTCATACTTCTAAGTTCCATGTCTAATGTTCGTATTTCAATTTAAATTTTTTATTTCAATTTATTAATTTTTTTCGGCCCTTGACACCATGTCAGACATAAGATGCGGCCCTCATGCTGAAAAGTTTGGAGACTCCCATCTACTGCACTAGTGCAAGCCTCTTACATGAGCCCAAGCAGCTCTTTAAATCCTGGCTTGTGGGTGCATCTATTTAGTACCATGCTATTTCACCCAAGGAGCTCAGGGCAGTGTACATTGTTCTGCCCCAGTCTATTTTATCCTCACAACAACCCTATGAAGTAGGTCCAGGGGAGGGAGGAAATAAGTAACTGGCCCAAGGACACTATGTCAGCTTTATGCTTAAGCTACCATTCAAATCCAGGTCTCCCCGTGCCCAGTGTGACTCCACACTACTGGTTTCTCTCTCTATGCAGACGCAGTGTCATCCTTGGCAACTGAGGTCAGGCTTCAGCTCCAGTGGGACTCGCACACAACCCGGAGCACTTCTCACCAACTGTGCTGGAAGTCACCATCTTTTTCTTTTAAATACAATATCATCAATACTACATGACTAGGATGTTGCATCACAACAAAGACATTGTGGGCAAAATGAATGGTGACCACCAGCACGAGCAAGAGAGAAGCACCGTTATTACTGTGGTTCCAGCAAAGCAACCCCCTTAAACCTTAGGGGACACACACTGGGACCCTCTCAAGAATGTTTTGCCAAGGGCTCACTTGACCCTGGAGATAGTCGACCACTTCTTTGCCCACAGTTGCTCAAACCCTGAGTCAATACTGAAATTGAGCTATCAAAAAAAAAAAAATGTTAAAAGCAGAGGAAGAAATCAGGCATATGGATTTTCAAATCAATTGCCTAGATGGAAGCATGTATAGAGTATATTTCTATCTAGTGTTGTGGACACCCTCTCCTTCCCAAACATGTCTGCAGGCCTGACTCCATTTTGGATCTCATCCTGGGAGTTAAACAGGCTGCTGCCCTGCAAAGAGATGAGGACACTCGGGCGATCCCCATGCTAATTCCAGAGCTAATAAGAATTGGTGCCAGGGACATCTGGATGTCTCCTTGCCCTTCAGACCCTTGCAGTGCAAATCTGGGTTTCTGACAAAAGAAGTATGCAAGGGCAAGTCCTGCTTGAACAATTACATTAAATTCCAGTCTGCCCAGGAGCCAGGCTCATCTGGGCAATACTTTTCTGTCTGAGCCAAGAAGTCTCCCAACCTGAGTCTGAAGCAATACACACCCTGCTATGCCTATTGTCCAGCAGGAATGTTTTGATGGGTGAGCCATCAAGAGCCCACTCAATCCACTCCAATCAGGAAGTTCATGATGCATAACTAAAGAAGCAGATCTAAACACCTTTGTTTGCCTAGCAATGATTTGTTTCCTTTATGCAAATTGGTATATCTTCCCCTGTTCTGGAAGCAGATGAGTGGAGAATTGCGGCCATTAACACACTGTATCCTCCTCTTTGCCACAACAAAGTGCTAGATTATGAGTTCTGAGCAGTTTGCCATCCCCTCTGGCAGCAGCACCTCCCTAATGGGCTGCTGGGCCAGTACTGGCATCAAGGGCTGTGCATTTCTGCATGCTTCAGCAGCACATGCATGCTCACTGGGGATTTCCAGGCACTTGCTGCTTCAGTCCTCACCTGCTGAGTGGGTGAAAGCCAAGCTCATATTCCAGCGTGAGACACCTAGAAGCCAAATGAGGTCTTAGGACACGGGGGGGGGGGATGCTTAGACAAGTGCCAGAATGTGATACAAGGATAAAGGAGGAGGACCTGATAGACATTTGCCTGAGAACAAGGTAACTTTTACAGGAGGATGAACAAGCTGAAGGAAAAGACCTGTAAAGACATGGAGACAGAAGCTTTCAAAAGAGATCCCTGTCTATTGAAATGCTGAGTTGGGAGCATGTTTTGAAGCAATCAGGGCAATGGATTACTCTGAATGATCATTGTAGGGGACAAACTTTGGCTGGGGTAAGCAGTGGCAAGCTGGTCAGGGGCCAAGACTGCAGAGTGGGGAGGAGGAGAATATCATGAGAAATTAGCTGGAGTTCTACAAGGCCTCCACAGAGGAGCAAGCAGGAAGACAAGTTTTATTTTCTGTGCCTCTGGCACAGAAAACAAAAACAAACCAAGGGCTACTTTGAAATGGACAATGTCCAGCTTTGTACACTTGATTAGGAAGTGATCATATACGAAAGCTTTTGGGGCAAGCTGAAGATGTTTGGATGTGGTTATGTTCTTATGATTTCTCTTTTCCAAAAGAACTGGGAAGGAAGGGATGAACTGCTTTCGCTGAAGCTTACCCAAAAGGAAACAGTCATTGGCGTTGAACAGGACATAGAACATCAAGCAACTGAATTAAGTTGCAGGTTTGCATCTTTGGCACATTGCAGCAGTTGTAAAAAAGCAAATTCCAAAGAGAGTCCCATGTGCCTATGCACAAGCCCAAGAACATGCTTTCCAGTAGCTGGGGGTGGCCAAGAAACCCAGAAGATACCCTATTACTATGTATCATTCTGAAAAGAAACAAACCCAGGGTCACCTGGCAAATAAATCTGCATTACTCCACTTAGGATTGTAGCCTTGCCACACTTACCTGGGAGAAAGCCCCATTGACTATAATGGGACTTACTTTTGAATAGACATTCATAGGATTGGGCTCTCATATGATGGGAAGTTGAAACAGATCCTGTGAACCGGTTTCAGTAGTGTTGGAGTGGTTACAGAAGCAATTCCCCTGTCCTTTTCTCAAGACGGTAGAAGAGGTCCCAAGACCCAAGCCTAGGAACTAGGCTGGCAAGTGGCCCCTAAAGGGAGGGGCAAGAATAGGATAGCACTTGGCAGACCAGATAGTAGCAAAGGCCAAGAGCATTTCATAGCAAAGAGGCCATCACTGCAGGAAAAATACGGGGCAGGAACATTTAAAGAAAGGGGTAGATCAATTTTATTCAGGCTGCAAAATGTTAAATTCCTGCACCCAGAGGAAGAAGAACCAGTTACCCACCTCCGCCTGCTTATTTGTGTGGTGCTGGTTGCATGTGTTTTAATACCTAAGCAGTGATTGGCTCAGGATCCTGAGGACTGGCCATCAGCCACACCGATCCCTTTGCCCTGGTGTCAGGCTTGACCTTAATAAAAGGGACAATGCAGAAGCTTGCAAGTTAATCTTAGCAAGGCTTAATAGGAGGCCAATTGGGGTCAGCCTAAGGCATCCTGGCACCTGTAATGGTACACCAAATGCCACACAACCCCATATGTGGCAATGCGCCAGATGCCACTTGTGCTGCTTCTCCCCCCGCCCTCCATGGCTTTGGGCACTTTCAAGCACATCACCGGACATGCCAAATGCTGGAATCGGCCTCTCCAGCTCCAAAGTGAGCAAGAAACAAGGCCAAGCAGAAAACAAAGCCAATGGATGCTCAGCTTTGGCAGACAGAGAGCTGATACAAACCTCCAGAATGAGACTATTCAAAAAGCAGCACTTCAGACTGGCCCCCAAAGCAGCCAATTGGGCAGAACTACCAGTGCGTAAATATACTCACTCTGAGGGGCTCACTTCATTGCCCTTTGGTCACAGATAATGCAGCACCTAATTTTTACTCTTTGATTGTAATATTTATGCAAGCTGATACCAATTTCTCTTTTGCTGTGCTCTCCACCTTTGTCAGAGCCTGTGTTTTCACAATCCCCTCCACACACAGTTAGTTGCATCCACAGGGCCGCTATTCCAAAATGTGTCTCCATAGCTGGGTTGAGATTCATTCTTCCGTTGCCTGGAAGTCAGGGTTTCTGCCCTGCAGCTCACACTATCGCTTTCTGCCTCATTAACCCCTTCTTCGCTCCCTGATGAATCTTCCAATCCAGCTTCCCTGTTAAACAGAAAACAAAAAGAAGGAAGTAGTGGAGGAGGGAGACTCTCATGAGCACTCGTTTTTAAAGGTTATTTGCAATGTAAATCAGCTGCAGGCAACAAGGTCTCCCAGTTAGTGTGTTCTTGTCACATCCAATTTTCCTGCTTCAGGAGCAAAGCATGTCCAAACTCTTCGCCGCAGTGACACAGGGAGCTGTGAGGCACATTGTGCGAGAGGCAAGGGGGAAAAAAATCCAGGGGGCTGAGGAGGGGGGAGTGGAAACTAAAAGCAGTGGCTGGCTCTGGTGCCACCACTTCTGCTCTCAACAGCTGTGAGGAGGGGGAGAACGGGCTGGTATGCTCAAGTAAAATGAAGGCAACTGCCAGCCAAGGTGAAAGACACACACTGGGGGCCATGTGCAGCCCAAACCCGAACAGAGCCGGCAGTCAGTTTCATGAGAGCCACACGCATCCGAGCACACTGACTGCACACAGACATGGCTGCCCACAGGACAAGAGACCTTGTCACATGCTAGCAAAGTTGAACATTCACTTGTTCCCAGGAAGCACCCCAAGTGGAGAAGCTCAGCGCACCAGGTCTCCATTGCTTACAGCTTTGTCTGAGTGGCAGCCAACTCTTTTCCTCCTCTGCTTCCTTCAGTAACTCTGTCTCTCTCAGGGCACCAGTTTAAATCCAAAGCCGGCCCAAGAGCATCACAACCCAAGCAGAGTTTGAAATCTGGGTCCCCTCCAATCCAGCACTCTTAACCATTATACCAGCTCCCAAATGCAACTGGGTTGCTAAATCCTCCAAGGATCCACACCTGCGAGGTAGAAGCACTGGCAAGGAAAGAAGGAGCACAAGGAAAGCGGCAGTCCAGCAACTAATATAAACTGAGGATTCAGGAAGGGGGGTGGGAGATGACTAAACCGCTTTCCCAGTCATCAACCTGAGCTGTGTAGTCATTAAGTCCCAGCACTTTAAAATGCAACCACCTGAGTGACACAATCATTGAAAATTGGCACCCAGACAGAGTACGCCTGTCTACAGACCATTGAGATCAATGTCACCCACTGTCACTCTTAAAAGTGGGAGGGCAGAGGACTAAGGAAGTATCAGAGCCCACCAAAACTGCTAGGAGGCCATCAGTATATTGAGTCAAAAAGTGTGCCCTTTAGTCCCTCACAAACCAAGCTACCAGGTCAATAATGCAACAATGGATGACATTATCTCTCCCCCCCCCCAGCATAAGCAAGATAGCATCAGTATGCCTGTACAGCACATCACTTCAGTAGGATGCCCACAGCAGCTATTTCCCAACGCATGTGGTCCAAAGGTACAGGATGCAGCAACCAATTCGAAGCTAAGCAAGTCTGGAAGCCTCCTTGAAACCCAGTATACGGCACCTTGAGTTCAGTGATTGAAGAAAGGTGGGAGATATATGTAATTAAGCAACATATTATTTACAGGAAGGGTTTGTATACTCGGTGTTGGAACACTCCTTGCATACAAAAGAGCCCAGGTACAATCTGGGAAAAGACTCCTGTCTGGAACCCTGGAGGGACACTACCAGTCAGTGCACACAATACTGACCTAGATGGACTAGGGCCTCACTCAGTATAAAGCAGCTTCATGAACTCATGCAGCCCAGTACTTCCTTTCCTGCCAGGCTTGGATTAACTGCAGCGTCATTAATTCTATATGAGGAGGAGGGTGGGGGAACTCAAAAGAGGAGGACCCACCTGCCTATTAGCAAGTCCCTGCCCTTTGCACTGAGCCCTGTCCTTTGCTTTTACAGCCTGGGCACGTACTCTGCCACCTCCTCCTCCTGCTATTTGTACTCTTTAATCAGTACAAGGCAGCAGCTGCCCTTGGCCCACCGTCCATTGCTCTAGACAGGAGCATTTGTCAGGAGGAGCCTGCTCACATTGATCTCTGCTCGGTCAGGGTGACTCTAGACATGCTCATCCATAACCAGCACCGACTCATTAGCTGCACCTTCACCGCTCTGAGATGCACATGCGACTGTACGAGCCAAGCCAGAACCAATCACTCACACTGTTCAGAGCTCTGTGCAGCTGAGCATGGGACGCAGAGAGCAGAGTCCATAATATAAGGATGCCAAGAGATGACATTTGAGACAGCAGGGAGCAACAAAGCCACTTAGTCCCAAGGGGGTTCAGGTTCACTAACCATATGCTAGCTGCTTTCACCCCCTCCAGGTGCAAAGGGGGAGTTCTAGCTCTACCACATGTAGCCAGACTTGTCCAGTTGCACCAATATTGGCAATGAACCTTCAGTAATGCATCACCAAAACACAGATTTGTGAAGGGGGGGGGGAAGGACTGCTTTTGCTATTGTATTATTAAATTTATCAGGGAACTTTTACCTTGCCTTTTGGCCTGCCAAAGAGCCCCCAAGGCAGCTTACAAATAAATTTATATAACGTAACAATTCCAAAATACTGTATATAATTACAACAGCTAATGCAAACAAAACCAGGCAGGCACGTCAATGCACAGCAGAGCTGGAAAATGCCCTTGCTTGCACAGAGGGGAAAAATACACTTGGTCATAGTGCGCGAACTGACTATATCGTTGGATTTGCAGACACTTGAATGCTTCTGTCGTCAAACGTTGATGTTTAATCCCATGCAAACAGTGGATGTTTTACAATCACTCACTGGCAGGTACCCAAAAGTCAAAGCAAGGCTTAGATTGAGGGAGGCAGAAGGAAGACAGAGGATGGGTGGGTGGGCACAGGGTCTTTACTATGTTACTGAGTTTGACCATGACTACTTCTGAATAAAACTTGTCCCAAGTACAATTGGTAGCCACAAGCCTGTTGACTCTTCCACTGAATCTTTTAACATAATCAATAATGCTTTCACTCTTTTAAGACACATTCCCCCAAGTATACCCGATATCTTCAATTGTCTTTCCAAGACAAGTCCACTTTATGTAGAAAAGAAGTCAAGGTTATAAAGATGCAAGTAACCTCTTCTGAGACCTTGAGACATGGCAGAGTTCAGCTCCCAACACATAAAAAGAATTCAAGAATTCTGAGTTGAAATAAAGCAGATTGAAAAAAAGCAGATCCCTAATAACTAGTGAAGTGACTACACTCATTTCATACCGCGTGGGGGGCAGGAGGAAACGCGCACACGTGCACACACACGATTTTTGAATCAATGGCTGGTTTATGTACATAATTTGTAACAGTTACCTATTTTGAAAGAAGTACATATTTTGAACATACTGGAATTCCCCTTATTTCACTACAAACACCATTAAACTTCACCTGCTCAGTTAAACAGCTGACACTTCACTTTATTCTGAGTCCAAAGTCACACAATGACATATGCCAAAGATTGATTTTTCCCTACATGTATTCCAGGAGTTTTCATTTTATTTATATCCCACTCCTCTGCCAAAGAACACAGCAGGCATACTTGGTTCTTCCCACCTCTTTTTTATCCTCATGACAACCCTAGGAAGCATGTTAGGCTGAAAGAGAAAGATGGGCCCAAGGTTCATGCAAGAGACTTCATGGCTGAGAAGGGATCGCCTAAACCAGCAGATCTTATCACAGTGCCCTGGGGGGTGATGAGACACTTGCCAGGGCATTGCGGACTGTCTGCGGCTTTGGCAGGAAGATTGCAGCACAAGCCCCCAAACAGTGGCAGGAGGCTCAGTATGGCGGGAAGAGATGCAGCATGCAAAAACTACACACTGCAAAAAAGCCCACCCTCTTACCAAATTTTTAGTGGCCTGTGACAACTTCCAAACCTGGACGTGAGTGGCTGGTGACATCATTGTGTGATGCGTTTCATGGTTTCACTGCCACTCACTTCCAGATTCTGTTGCAGCCTCGGAAACTTTGGGAAGCGCTGTCCTAAATCAACAATCCAATCATCACATCACTCTAGCTCTTATTCTGAAGCTGAAAGGAAAACCCACCAAGAGTCATACACAGAATACATGCACACACAAGTGGTGCAGGCTTCACAGCGTACACATGCTGAAGGCCTGTTGTGGTCCAGGGAATCGCTGACCATTTTCACACACGCCTGCCTCACTGGCCAAACACTCCCAGTGACTCAAATGGATGTTCCCAATTTGTTCTTGTGTATCCTATTACCCCAAGGGCCTTAGCACTCCATGTGAGAGCAGGGTACAGTTCCGAGGCAAAAAAGCCAAATATTTCATACAAATTCTTGTGCACATTCAACAAATACAAGGCCATTCCTTTAATCTCCTTGTGCAACATCCCAATCATGTCTTCTCTCATGTGGCTACAGTTTAAACCCTTGAAAACTTTGCTCTAGTATGTCAGAACAGAAGAACGTTGTGGTGGATCAAAGGAAAAAGAAAGTAGGACTCACTGGCTCATACCACAGCCCTGCGAAAGTTATAGCCTAGTCTTTGCTACTGGGCACCAGTAATGTATGCAACCAGGACTTTTCAACTTCTGTTGGGTTTTTTTGTTGTTGTAAGCATCACTTTCCAAGTACCATATTTTTATCATCAAGGCTGTCAGAGCAGCAGAGCATAGGAGAGAAACGACGCCCCAGAGTTGCCCCTGCAGCAAGAGAGGGACTTCTTCCATTGGCTGTTGCCTCCAGATCCCTCCTTCCTCTTAATCCGCTTTACCTAAACCTTTTGATGTGCCAGGCAGCTGCACAGTCACAGCTTGCCCACTGCTGCACTTCCACCCCAGGTATCTCCACTTCCAGAAGGGTTGGGTCAGGCAGGGCAGTGTCATGTGATCACCACAGCAGTGGACCTAAGTAGCACCGGCCATATTATGAAGAATCTCTTGTGGTACAGGTACCACTGCTGAAAAGAACAGTTATACACTCCCTCTAGCATTCAGGGTTTTAAAAATGCCTCTCTTGTCTTTTAAGTCCACTACCAGAAATGCATCTTCTACCAGTGGCGGCAAAACATCCCTAGATTTTACAGAGGATGCACATCAGCCACTTCCCAACCATTTCATACCCCAGTTGTTCACAATAAAGAGGTTTTTCTGCAATGCCCACTCATATCGACACAGAACATACAGCTTTTTTCCTAGCTACAATCCTGGCTTGTCCTTGATGATTATCTTCCAAAATCTTGACCCTTAATCCACTTAAAACCATGACACGCAACAACAAATCAGGCTCAGGGATGCTCCCAGGCAATTCGCTGAGGCTTTGCTTTTCTAGTGTGGCAATTCCACCATTTCTTGCATCAGGTAGGAACCATTCCATAACAGCACCATGTCCTTCCTCCCTCAACTTTGCAGCCCTTGCAGAAGACACTTCAAAAATAAAGGGTTTTCTCTCATCTTCTGCAATATGAACTGAACAAGCGATGATAAATTCCAAATTTCCTTCTGCCCTAAGTAGTTTCTTTTGCAGGAGGTACAATCAAATTAAAGTTAATGCCAGAATGTGCTTTGTTTGAAAAGGGAGGAACTATAACTCTGATCGAGAACATGATGTGAATGCATAAAGTCCCACGTTCAATCTGTGGCATCTTTCCAGGTGGGGATGGGAAAGACCTCTATCAGAAACACTGGGCAGCCGCTGCCAATCATGGTAGACAATGCCGAACTAGATGGATCAGTGGTATCACTTATAAAAGGCAGCTTCATATGCTCATAGTATTTCGGGAGAGGAGCTGTTTGAGAGTTTTGTTTGTTGAGGAAGCTTCCAGCATGTGTATATTCTACATGAGCGTATACAAGTTTAATGAATTACTGAAACGCTATGTTTACATGCTGCCTGATAGTTCTTCTATAGCAAGCAATATCGTGTTTCTGCGCAATGAGCTTTTTAAACATTTAACTCATGAATTTATACTTCTATTAAACTTTTAAAGATGGGAAGATAGGTAGCATGGGCCTGGGACAGGGAGAACAATTAACTGGCTGGGGAGGGTGGAGATAGATAGATCATGGACTGGGAACTTTCCAGCATCTGGTTTGCTCCAGTCCTTATCTCATCCTCTCCACCCTGCCTTTCTTTTGCCACCAATTACTGGATGCTGCTCCACTCAGATGCATGAAATCTCATTTGTAATGCATTTTGCCACAGGCCTAGAGCTGTTGCATCACTCAAACACAATCCCATGTGATGCATACACTCACAATCTTGGTTAGGGATAATCAACATTTTGCAAACAGTAGCAGAAGATCCAGTGATACAGTGTAGGATGCTTCTAGAGTTACAAATATGCAAAAATGGCTAAGGGGGTGTGGCAGAAGGCAGCAAATAAATGGGAGTTGCTTAAGAGCCTATTCACAAGCCCCTTTTTGCTTTCTCCAAAGGACCTGTGATGATGAATTGTGTCCAGTCTGAGAAACTGGAACATTAGCAGCTGCTGGCTGAATTGGGCTTGCAGGGGACTCTGCAATAAATGCTAAAGTTGCAGGATGGGTCCAAGAGGCTGAGCTGGCAGTAAGAAATATGGTTTTGAGATCCTATCTGAATGGAGCAGAATGCTTGTCTGCTAAGGCTCTACAGCAGTGAAAAAAATTAATAGTACATTGCTGGCATTAAAGGCTACAGGACTTCGAGCTCCCACACCCTTGTCACTAACTATTTCTTGATGGCCTGGAATGACCAACCACCATCACCCTCCAGCAACCTCGCTGTAGCAACTATCCTCCTCTTGCCTAACCCTGCCAAGAGGGAGCAAGCCAAGAGAGAGTGGCAAGAGCAGGGCACTCTGGCAGCCTCTGGCACAGGCAATCTCTTTCCAGTCTGTTAAACCGGTCCCTCTTCCAGCAGGAAACTGTCGCTTTGGAAAGGACACACTGTGACATACTTGGGAAGGGGCTGTACTGACAGCGGAAATGCACATTCTGCTTCACAGAAGTGGGAAAAGAAAGAAGAAAAAAACCTCAACACACACACTCTCTATCTCACAAACACACCACCAAAGCTTGGCCACCCACCGGTCAGTTTCTCTTCTGCTTCTTGCCGGCTGATCTGAAAAATACATCATGTCAAAACTTTAAGTAGTAAAGTCCTCAATTGCAGCAGAATCCAAAGAGGTTTGGGGAAGTGGCAGCATATGAACAATCTGAAAAATGCAGCACTTGGTCCTAGTATCTGGGGAAGCTGCTTGCAGAACAAGGTCCAGGGCCGTCCTTAGAGCGATACAGCCGATTTCACTGAATCGGGCCTGACGCATGATGGGACGCTTTGCTAGGGTTGTGAGCAGTGCGCTCGCTGCTGCAGTTGACACTCACAAGGCTGGAGCAGTGAGCCTCTCTGAGAGAGCCCTCCCACCCCTTTGTCTGACTGGCTCAAAATTGGGCCTCCCAGAAGCAGCTGCCATGTTATCAAGTCATCGTCACCTATTTCTGAGTGCTGCACCTTTAAGCCCTGGACTTGCCATAGCTGCTTGGTGAATAGGGATGCTGCGGGGGGTGGGTGGGGGGAGAAGGGTAGCGGCCATGCAAAAATATTTAACATTAGACCCCACTGCCCTTTGGGGCCGGACTTGACAAGGTCATAAGAACCTGCCTCCTCCTAAGTCAGATGACTGGTACAAGTGGCTCAGTACAGTCAATACTAACTGGCACCAGCTCTCCGGGATTTTAAGCAAGGCTTGTTCCTGGCCCTATCTGGAGATTGAACCTGGACTCTTTTCTATGCACAACATGGGCTCCACCACCCAGGTAGTCTCCCTTCCTATGTCTACCAGCCCTCTGCAATAAATGCATTAAGGCAGTGCTTCCCACATTCCCACAAGGGAGGTGAGAGCCCTGTAGGTCTTTTTGCAGGCAGAGCAGAGGGAGGGCAGCTGCACAATTGTGCTGCTGTTGATCACAGAGGGTTTTTTTTAAATTACCTGGGGGTTGCTATGGCTCTCTGGAGGGTCCAGGGAGCCTGAGACCCACTCTGCAGCCCTCCTAATAGTTCCAAACTGCTGGGAAAAAAAGAAGAAAAGCCACTTCCTGCTTTCGTTGTGAAACGGGAAATGTTTTTTTTTCCTCTTTCCCCCAGCAGTTTGGAACTGCCAAGAGGGTTGCAGAAGGGGTCATAGGCTCCCTGGACCCTCCAGAGAGCCATAGCTACCCCAGGTAAGCTTTAAAAAAAAACGCTTCCTGATTGGGTTGCTGCTGATTTTTTGGCCTTTCCCCTTAAAAGGGAATCGCCCTTTTCCAGTTTCCCTGGTGGGTCGTGACCCACCAGTTTGGGAACCACTGCATTACGGTAATCCTGCATGACATGTACATCCCACATTAAGGGTCATGCCGCTACAGCTGCCAAATCTATTCTTGCACCTGCAGGTGCTCTCCTTTAAAGAGCCTCAATGCTATGGCTATGGTATAAAGCAGGAAATAAACCACACAGAGACAGATTAATCTGTGTTTCTACCACAACATAAAGAACAGAGAGCAAGCTGTCATATCCAGGAACATACAATGAGAAGGAGGCAAACCCCCAAACAAGTGAAAATGCAGTTTACAAAACAGTAGCAGGCCTGAACAATTTGATGCTACACTTTCCAGAATTATACTAAGATAGGTTGGAAAAAAAGATGCAGTCAACCTAGCCCATGAAGAAATAACAATATCAAGAATGCATGTATAGAACCAACTCATGAGCCAGCTTTTGAGTTTCATAGTCCTCAGGTTCAATGTTAAAAAAAACAAATATGCAAGTGAAGACATTATTGTGAAGCAAGTGAAGACATTATTGTTTAGAAATAAGCTGCTTTTCAACAAAAAGTTCCCAAAGCGGTTTACATAGCAAACCTAATGAGAAAATGGTTCCCTGTCTCAAAGGGGATCACATCCTAAAAAGAGGGATGCTATGCTGGAATGAACTGGGAGAAGTGCTCTCTCCCTGCTAAATACAAGAGGACACCACTTTTAAAAGGTGTCACTGCACAGTTAGCAGGGAAGTCTTGTTGGTAGTGGATGAGGCTGAAGCCCTGTCCGCAAAGCACCAAAACCTCAAAGGGTGATTCTGGCATCTCTTTCCTCCTGGACAAACTAGTTTGTAGTCAGTGCAAAAGATCACAGTCCACTAAGGCTGCAATCCTATGCAGGCTTACCTGGGAGTAAGCCCCACTGACATGCTTCTGACAAGACATGCATAGGATTAGGCTGTAAGTGAAAGAAAGAATGTCTATCCTCCTCCAGAAATTTTCAAAAAGGATACTGCTCATCTCTTCAGCAGCAGTTTTGGCAGGAATGAACCTGACAATTCTCAGGACTAGAAAGCTGGAAAGAACTGCCCAGGAGACACCAAGAAGTCTCCAAATGCTTCATAGGTATGATCAAATAAATGAATAGGTGTTAAGTAAACATCGCTGATGCTCAATGGTTAACATAATTACAAGCACAGCTTGATTCAGGTTAACTGCTACAACAAGAAAATCCTAGAAAAGAGGATATAATATGAAAAGGGTAGGCCATTTTTTGTAACTTCTTTGCTTACAAGAATACAACATTAGAAGCTTTCTGCCTCCCCAGATCCTAGGATGGCCAGAAGCCCAGACCTGGACTTTGTGGTCAGCAGTGAATTGCACTGTTCCTTCTATACGCGCCCCAGCCCCAGCCCCCACCCCAGCCCCAACCCACTGTTCTTTGGCAAGGAGATAGCAGGACTGATATGGAGTTGCAAAGGAAGATGGTACCTACATAAGAACATAAGAAGAGCCCTGCTGGATCAGGCCAAAGGCCCATCTAGTCCAGCTTCCTGTATCTCACAGCATCCCACCAGGTGCCCCAGGGAGGCATGAGACAACAAGATGCTTGCATCCTGTTGCCACTCCCTTGCACCCGGTACCAGTAGCCCACCACCTTTGTAAGGAGGTTGCACAATCCATCATTGCCTATAGCCCACGATGGACCTTTCCTCCAGAAATCTGTCCAATCCCCTCTTAAAGGCATCAAGACCAGATGCCATCACCACCTCCTGTGGCAAAGAGTTCCACAGATTAACTACCCGCTGGGTAAAAAAGTACTTCCTTTTATCTGTTTTAACTCTCCCAACCTAGCGGATGCCCCCTGGTTCTGGTGTTTTGAGAGAGGGAAAAGAACATCCCTATGCCCTTTCTCCCACCTTCTCCCTGTTCTGAGGCATTAATAAATGAGGTTAATAATTTCCTCTCCAGTCTGAGATATTTCAACTAGACCTAGTTTAGCCAATTAAATCAGGGAAGGTTCATTGTTCCTGCAAGGGTGTGAAAAAGCCATGTGCCCCACAGTAAGCATTGCCACTGGGGAAAAGAGGAACTACAGAAGAAAAACATATACAGTACTCAAACAGTGTTTGTTCTAGTATGCAAATCCCAAAGTCAAAGGCTACAACAGAGAGGCACCAGAGCTCAGCAAGCAGAGTTCACCGACTGACGGCTACAATGAGGAAGCATCAGTGGAGTGCTAGAACTTACATATCTTGTGTTTGCCTTTGATGGGAAACTTCACAACCATCTCTTGGGGATTGCAGCAGATAAAGACAAAGGGGGAAGCTGACTCTTGGCTCAACTGTGGATGCTAGGAAAAAACACACACACACAAAACGAAGAGAGACAAAATGGGTTAGCAGCACTATAACATGAGTAAAAACCAGAGGAACCGACTGTCCAAAAATTACACAGCTCAGCAGAAATGTCCTCAAAGCAGCGCAGAGCAATTTGGAATGTAATTGCAAGGAGTAGCGCACCCGTCCCAAGAGCTCCTGAGGATTATTTTAGAGGACAGCCAAGATATAAGCAGGGCTGCACCGAACACTGCCAAACCCAGGCAGCTAGCACTGACAAACACGGCATCGTGGGCCTGCCAAGAGCTCAGGAGAGACCACCTGGGGAGAACAGTGGGCTACTACTCTGGACCACTTTCTGGAATTGCTTGCTCCTCTTTGCTGAAAGAAAGGGCACAATTTGGAAAATAAATGGGAAGCAGACCCCACTCCTTGTTAACAAGAGGAGAACAAGTTAACATCTGAAAGAAATGCTGAAAGCAATTTCTGACCAAGGTCATTCTAGCCTCGCTGCATTGTAACGTACGAACAGCAAAGCTCATTGACGGGCTAGTGCAAAACGGCGGCTAAGGGCTTGGGCTGGGAAACCACAGTTCAAGTCTCTTCTCCATCATAGTGGCTGGATCACAATTTGGCTATTCACAGAGTCATGGAGCCTGTAGCAGCAGCAGCAGGTTCTTCTGAATTTTGGCCATGCACCATTGCTCTTCCCACTGGGTTGGCTGCAGCACCCCCCACAACACAGGGTGACCAGATAGCCTCTTTTTCCAGGACATGTCCTACATTTCAGCCTTTTGTCCTGGGTAAATTACAAAATGCCCTACATTTCAAGACAGACAGGGGCTGTGCCAGCTTCAAGAAGGGCTGCCTGCATCACTTCCTTGCATGTTTGTTCCTCCATTTGCTGGGTTGCATTAAAGGAGGACAAGATACCCAAAAATCAATATATATGAGTGCGTTTAGCTTTTGCTATGCAATGTCCTACATTTTTCTTAAATGCCCTACATTTTGGGGCGCCATGTCCTCCTTTGTGGTTATGACATCTGGTCACCCTTCCTGAAAGAAAGAAAGAAAGAAAGAAAGAAAGAAAGAAAGAAAGAAAGAA